>JAKXYG010000778.1:0-170742 GCA_025895645.1 Cardicola forsteri
AAGAAGTTCACATATACACGTTAAGTGCAGAACCAATGTGTACTTAAATTCATGTTTGCCGTATTTAGCAAAATTACTATCCAATCTTAACAAAGTTCAAAATGTTTTTTGCATCATGAGTATGTTATTTTGTTTTTTATCGTCTGACCAATTACCGATGTTTGTAATCTGCCCATTTTAATTTGTGACCATTTATTATCCTTTATCCAGAGTATGATTTTATTAACCATGTTCACATATGAGTCATAAGTTATTTGCATTTTATGTATACTGACATACTTGCACACTATTTACCATAGTGTCCTCTAAATAATACCATGTCCCTTTAAGCATATCATATTGGACATGACTTTTAAATATACGTTGATTTTCAGTTTTTTTTTGTTTTAGGTTATGTAATTTGATCTTACTTTACTTATTTATTATTGGACTAATATTACACAATGCTAATTGTATTGCATTTTTATAATGGTACATATTTTTGGTGTGCTAAAAGCTATTTTTACTAAAGTATCTAAGCCAATAACTATATATATTAATAATAATACTAATAAATATGTAGATTGTTTATTTTATGTTAAAACGATTTAACTTACGCGACTGTTTCACTGTTTTTCTTGTCCACAAAGCTGATTATCTATATGTTTACTTTGCTGTAAGTATTTTTAAAATTTTATTCTCTTTGTTGTATTGTCTCCCAAATTTTAATTATCATTTCAACATTAAACTTAGTAAGGAACTTCATTATGTCCTCTCTCTACCATATAAACACTTTGTTATTATAAGAAATTTCTTCTTCCATAAATTGGGCTCCGCCCTGAGTGTCAACCAGTGTATTTAATTTTAAACTTTTAGATATCTGCGCTATACATGCCCTCAAACAGCATGTATTCTCCCCAAATTGATATACATTTAGAATAAACCCTTTTTGTCTTAATCTTGTTTTTTGTAAATGACTCCATAGATGCCGATTCCATGTTTTACTTACCTCCTCCTAAAAAAAGTGATTATTTCTTATTGACTTTTATAGTCTTTCTAACTTTATTTTAAACACTTGTAAACTTAACCTGAAACCTATAACTAATTGTAGGGCTTTCCTGACTAATGTTAACTAAAAAAATTTGTATACTAATAATCTAGAAGAACCTATTTTTTTAAATAAACAAGTTATTTAAGGGATACATCTTTTTCTTCCGTTTAAAATTCCTAAATAACCTAAGCCTAAAATTCCTAGTACTATATTTAAATTAATTGTAAAAAGCTAATTAACTACCTTGTTTACACTATAGGCATTTATATACTCATAATGACTGCACTAGACATATTAACAAGTGTAAAGGAAATCTACTATATAAAATTTTAAATAAAGCTATGTCTAACATAACGGGTGGTTATTTAGGGTAGTGAGAGTAGCCTTACCTCAAAGATCACCAAAAAAGTTTAATCTCACAAATATCTAGCTGTAACTAGTTTATGTACAACCCTCACAACAATTAGTGCAAAAAAGCGATTATTAAACTTAAAAACTTTTTTAACAATTACATAGTATACATAAAAAACATCATTTTATTTATAAAATATACAATATTATATAATAATTAAAAAAACTATAATTATATATACACATACATTGTAAGTAAAAATTGTATAAAATATCAACGGGTGCAAAATTGGAAATAAAGTAAAATAATTATCATGAATTATAACGTCAACTATTAATAAAAATACAGATTACATGCAATTTTTTAGTTACCAAATGATTAAGAACATTACAAAGTTTAAAAAATTTAATAATGTATGTGATCGTCTTTTTTTTGAACAACCTGATTCACGCGTTTTTAAATTGTGTTAATAAGAGTGTTTTATCACATGTTAAACAACAAATTTGATAAGTTTACATAAATCCTTAATTTTAATATGCTTATTAATATTCCGCTTTAGCATACTAAAAATATTAATAACATTAATATCTGGGCTGTTACGTGGCAATTGATTAAAAGATAACTCTTTTAATTTTAGATTCTCTACTGTGTAAATGTAAATATAAAGTAAATATAGTAAACTTAAATATATATGACGTTACCTTTTTGGACGTATGATATGAACCATTATTCTGAAAAACAGTAGTAACACCCCGTGTAAGTGTACTGCATTTTATAATAAAAAAACATTTTTTATAACCAAAATATTTTTTTTTCTATTTAATGTATCAAATATAATTCTACATTTGATTATACTTAATACCAAACTAACACATTACTTGTCGAGAGTAGGTTTTCTTTCTAACAAATTGTTTTTTTTTAATTTTGAAATAAGTTTCTTATATTTTTTTTAAATCTATAATAATTATTTAATCATCTCTATTTGCTACACGTTTTCTTTCAACATTATTGTAATTTAGTGGTTTTTGACCGTTGATAATCCGATACAATGTTAAAAGGTTAACTCTATATAAATATGCCAATTTTTTTGGTAAAAATCCTTTATTTTTTAATTTTTTAATAACACGGTAATTATTTTCGGTGAAATCAAAACATTTTTATAACTTTTATCCATTTTAAAAACAATGCAATCGGAAAGCAGAATTAGCTGGTCAACGGAATTTTGCGGTTAAACGTATATAATACGTTATTTTTAAATTTTTATTTAAAAAAAAAAATTATTATTTTTATGTATATATATTAGAAAAATTAAATGTTTATTTTGATAATTATTATAACATCATAATCAGAGCAGTTTTGAATGTATGTGTAACATCAGTTTTAAGTATTAGTTATTGTTTATTTTTACCAAAAATATTAATAATTATATAATTTATTTTTTTACTAATGCTATGCTTTATTACGCTTATTATATTGCACTTAATATATACATATACGTTCATTTTGAGTTTTGTTTTTGTTTATGTAATTTAATTTTATGTGTTTCATTTATATATTATTGGCTAATTTTGGGTACTGCGAATTGTGTTCCATTTTTAATATTGTACATATGTCTAGTGTGTTGAAGCACACTTCTACTAAAATATTTAAAACAATTAACATAATATTAATAATAATATTTAATTAACACTTATATATATATATATAACTATAATAATTTTAATAAATAAAAAATGATTTTTTATAAAAATGTTTTTTCTACATTTCTAATGCTGGCAATATGTAAGTTGCAAAACACATTTTATTTATAATATTTTTTAATGTTTTGTAATATATGTATGTTTGGTTTATGTATGGTTATATGTAAGTAATTATAATTAATGTTTGTTTATACATCATTAATTATAATTAATGTTTGTTTATACATCATGCTTGTAACATTAATAATCTAAATATTAATAATATAGGTTTGACAGCAGTGTTTTAGAAACAATGTTTGTTGCATTAATATTATTACAGTAATATATTTATTTATTTTTAACGTAGCTAATGTTAATATATTAAATGCAAACAAATAGCCTTTTTTGTACAATATAAATATTAAAATATTGACAATAATTAGCGAAAACATTAAATATAAAGTTTTATGCAAACATACTTTTTATGAATATTATTTTAATTTGTTGAATGTTACATTTTATATATTTTACGTATTAGTATTTTTAAATAAACTAAAAAACAATTTTACTTACTTTATGCCAACAACATAAATTCTACAACTGTTTTTTTTTATTTAACGCAAACTTAAATCCCATAATATTTGTAATTTAGCCAACTTATGTTTTTTATTGTTTAATAATATATATATATATATATATATATATATAATAACTATTAGTAGAATATGCACTACAACCTTTACAGAAACGTAAACCTACGTTTTTTATAACATTAAACCAAAGTCTTTGTTACTAATTAGCAAATAATTTTGAAGTTCGTGTAATTTTGTTATTTATTAAACATATTATTGCTTTGTAGCATTAAATATAAATAATATATATATATATATATAATTATTAGTATTATATAATTTTTAATAATTTATATAAAATTTAATAATTGTGTAAAAATTGTACATTTTCCATAAACTTTTGACGCATTTTTGTTAACAGTACGTTAAAATTGATAAAAGTTAGCCATAGCAAAATTTTTATATTTGTGTTGTATTTTAAAACTATTTTAAATATACATACACAGGTGTTAACTAAATTTGGCGAGTTATAGTTTAAACGAATTTACTACAATTTATTTTTGTAAAAAATAGTAATAATTTTTAAAAACATTTACGCTTAGTTATAGTTTGTGGTAGGCTTGTTAAATTAAATTAAATTAATGGCTCCGTTAACAAAAAACGCCCAATTTCAAATTAATACACAATTTATGTTCATTTTTAAAACTTAAATAATACGATGTTTTTAATATACCATAATTTTTAAACATTTTAAATTCAATTAAATGCTATCCTGATATAAAGATTAAATATTTATTTTTTTAAAATTTTAAGCTAGTATTCTTTATTGATTAATTTTAAATATAAACATTTTAATTCTGTTCAAAAACTTTTTAAAAATTCAAGATATTAAATATAATTTGTAATAAATATTTTATACTATAATACAAATAATAATTAATAAAATAATTATAATAAAAAAAATTAATAAAAAACATTAAACGTTTTAATTCTTAGTTAATGTGTTTTTAACAATTATTATATATAATAGCAACATGTAGGTTTTATATTTATTTATATTATTAATTTGTATATGCATACTTTATACGTAGTTAAATTGATTATTGCAAAAGTAATTAAAATTATCCTAAATCTACTGCTTTAACAGGGTTTTTTAAATAAGTATTTTAATTATAAAGAAATTGCGTTTATAGTATTGTAGATATTAATACTTACACACAAATGCATGTTTTTCTTTTAGTATGTATTATTAATAGACCGTTTACGTTTATATACACATTCATTAAATTTTCATTCATTAGTTGTCCAGCGTATATTTTGGGAAAAAAACTATTGTAAATAATTATCAATTATTTATAATTGTTACTGTTTTAAAAATATTAAATTAGCTAACATTGAAAATAAAATTATAACTATTCTTTAATTTTGCAAAATGATATTATTAAAAACTGTTTTTTTATAAAAATAGTAAATTAATAATACATTTTTATTACTGATTGTTTTATATATTTTTATTTTTATCACTGTTAAATATAACAGTAATTGGTATGTTCAATTCTTATATGTATTATGGTTTAACCGCCTGATTAGTTAGAAAATATTATTACTAGTTTTATTCTTAATACTTAATAATTGGTTACGTTAAATAATATAACAATCGGAAAGCCAACCATTTTACTTAAGTGCAATCCGATTTAGTATAATTTATAAAACGGTGTTACCACTAAATATTTAAAACAAATGCAATGTATGTGTTTTTATTTATTTATTATTTTAATAAAGAGGCTTAAAAAATAATATGCATTAAAGCTTATATATTTATTTATTCAATATAATTTTTGTTTAATTTTGTTAAAAATAAAATTTCTTTATTAATTTTTTAAAATACTTATATTTTATGCTGATTATAATTAAAAAATACATATATATACTTATTTGTATTTAAGATTATTAGTTTGTTAAACTATTTTCGCATGTGTACTAGAAAAATAAATAAATAGTATATAATATAAAAATACATTTATTAATGTACAATAAAAATTGCGATAATTATAATACATTAATATATGTATATATATATATATATATATATATATATATATATATATATATGTATATATATATATACATTACATATGTAAACGTTTGTTTAAAAATGTCCAAATAATTATCTAATTAATTGTTATTATTACAAATATAAATTTATAATTAAAACGAATTCTTAATTTTTATTACAGCACTACAATTATAAGATAATGTTTTTTATAAAATATAGTTTATTAAACGATTTAAGTTAACTGTTAATGCAATTTTATTTTACAGCAAAACGAGGTATATATTATTATACATTTACTTGTTATATATACAAAATGCGGTCGCATGTTTGCCATTGCTAACATTTACACTGCTAAAAATTGTTAATTGTATAGCATTCCAAATAATAAACAAAATAATAATAATAATAATATTAAAACGCACATTTAAAAGGTATTGATTACTTTGTAATATTAAAATCATTGTGTTAAAAATTTTAAGCTAAAATGTAATTAGTGTTTAACCTCGGTAATAACGACATACGTTTTTTGTAAATATGTAAAGTATATTTAATAATTTTTTGTTGTTTACAGTATTTAAAATGTTTTTTAACAGTTTATAACAATATTATAATATTAACAAATACTGCATTTATTTAGATACAAATATATATTTTAATACAATTATTACAAATTATTGCATAGTTAATCAAAATTGTAATGTAAACATAAAAAAATTACAAAACATATTTTAGTTTACTTTATTTATTTTATGTTAAAATAAATAAATTTAATTTTATATTTAAGTAACAAACTATATTTAATTAAAATATGTATATATACATAAACTGCTTATGTTTAGCGATAATTCTTTTTTTTCCATTTTAAACATTAATTTTAATTTAATTGTTAACACAAGTTAATACCAAGTTGTATTTTAGTATATATAATAATTTATTTTAGTGCGTTATTTTATGAAAAAACACTGTTTTTTAAATAATATTGTCATTTTAAATTTTTTGTAATAAAAAATAGTGTTTTTACGTTTTATTTAATTTGTTGATTATTTTTTTACATAAACTCGAGCTCTGTTTTTCAATATTTTTACAAAATAAGTATTTTTGTATTTTGGTTTTTTACTAATACTATGGATTACACTAACACCATTATTGTCTATATTAAATCTTAATTTTAATATTTAATTAAATTTATAATTATGCTAATAACACAATTTAATAATTTTATTACCTATATAATCATTTTTATACTAATATGTCAATTTAAAATATTACATTTTATTATTTCTTTATATAAAAATAAATATGGCCAAATAAATATAAAAATAGATAAAAAACACTGATGCATTTAATGTCAAATATTATTTTTGATAATTTTTCCGTCGGGAAATTTTATAATAAAATATTGATAATATATATATAATATAATAATTAATCATATTAAATAAGTATTTTTTTTAATATTTGTGTTAAAATTATTTTTATTATTAATTTAATTAAAATAGTTTAAAAACTTTATTTGTAAAATGTTATTTTATAGCAAGAACTGGTAAGTAATAGTTAGTTTAATAGTTTAATAAATATATAACAAAAACAATTATAAATAACTAAAAGTTTATATTATTATTTAAAATTGTTCAAAATGTACCGCAGAATATAAAATATTTAACAGTTTTTATAGTAAAATTTAAAAAACGTGGTACAGTACAACATTAACACTTGTATTGTATTTTAGAAATATATAATTTTTACTAATACATATTTTTTAAATGCTATAAAAACACGCAGTAACTATCATTATCATTTTTTAGTCATAATATACAACCACATTCATTCCAGTCATGAAACTTTTTATAAATCAATAAAACTATAATATAAACATACAACGTTTGTTTAAAAAAAAATTATAATGTAAATATTTTATAATTTTTAAAAGCAGCATAAAATACGTGTTTAATAACAAACGGTTTAGCAAAATTTGATATTTAATAACAAAAACGGACTTTACTAAAAATCATAATTGATATAAACATGTTTAAGCTACTAATAAAATAACTAAAATAAAGTAATAATTGCCAAATTCTAGTTAAAAAAAATTAATTTATGTTTTATGCTTAGTATAATTTTCATATTGTAGGTTTAACCTTAAGTAAATATTAAATAATGCACAATTTGGTTTAATGTTTTAATTTGATAATTACATTAATTTGTACTATAAATGTATATATTTATATTAAATTCTACTAACAACAAAGTTATATATATATATTATAAATTTTTATTTCCGTTTATTTTATTATTAAATTAAAAATGTTATTTAAGCAAATTAAAATATTTTTTAAAATTAATATATATTCTATGGTCTGCAATATAAAATAATAATTAATTATATATTAAATGCCAACATTTTTGTATTTAATTTGAACATAAAATTAAATTTGACATTTATAAAAATAAATTATTTATTAAAACAACAAATAAATTGTTTAAATATGTAAAACTAATAAAATTTTGTTTTGTACTACAAAAGGGTAAATACGTAGTTTATACACCATTAAACGTTGTTGATAATTTCTACAAGAATTACTAAATATAGGTTTATAAACAAAAAATAGATTTTTATAAAAAATTAACAGTTTATAATAAAACTGGGGTGTTTCATAAATGAAACTTTATTTTAAATATTTTTAGCTACCGGTAAACAATTCTATACAATATAATAACAGCTAAATCAGATTTGTACTAAAATAAATGTATGGTATTTGTTCTTGCATATAAAATTGCTTGCACATATTAATTTTTATATTGCAGATACAATTTTTGGTAATCTTTAAATAAATAACTATTTTTTGTTTTAAGTTATTATTTTAAAAATATAACACCTAGTATTATAATTGCAAATATATATATTAATTTCAACTAACTACATATATGTATATATTATTATTATTATTATTACAAAACCCTTTCGTTTTAAAAAAGAAGCATGGGGCAATAAAATAACAATTACAGAAAAAAATAATAAGAACAAAGTCTCGTAGTTTAAAGAGATAAAATGTCTCCATGTATTTAAACATTTTGCCAAACGTTTTGTTTGTGCCCATAAAACATTCCTTTTAATTAGATCTTTCCGAATAGTTTATTAGCCAAGTTTTCTTTGGCCTGCCAACCTTTATTCTATTATTTACAATTGTCCGTTCCAAAACCGTTTTTGCTGGTCTTTCGGGAGGTAAACGTTAAATGTGACCAAGTAATTTTTTTGTCTAATTGCAATGATATCATGGAGTGAACAGGAATCAGTTTTGTTTTATGGTCTCATTATTTAAAATGTGATCGTGCCAGGTAATCTTTAAAATACTTCTAAAACACCGGCAATAAAATACATTCAACATTTTATTAATCTTGTCCGTACGCTTATACGTTTCACTCCCATATATTGCCGGAGAAGTAATTATTGATGCGTAAAAACTAAGTTATATATATATATATATATATATATATATACATATATAAAAACGTGTTAAATTTATTTATATTTTTATTGAATTAAAAGTGTTTTTTTAATAAATTATTTTATTAATTTTTATTATAATGTATATTTATAGAATGCAATATAAATTAAATATTAGTTATAAATTAAATGCTAACATTTTTGTTTTTAATTTTAGTAAAAAATTAAATCTAACATAATTAAATGTAAATTACTTATTTATACAACCAACAAATTGTTTTTATATTTGAAACTGAATAAATTATAGTTTTTTATTATAATTTGTTTATACTTAGTTTATATACTAATAAATGCATTTGATAATATTTGCAAAAAAAAGTAAATATGAGATTATAGAAAAAACAATTTAGTTTTACAATATTTAAATTTGTACAACTACACAAGTAGTTTATATAAATTGAACTGTGTGTTAATAATTTTTTAACCACCGGTAATCAATTTTATATAAATCAAATAACAATTAAACGTAAGTTGCACAATAATATATTTACAACATTTGTTATTGTTTATTAAATTTCTTACATATTCTATTTTTTAAACTGCAGAAGAAACTTTAGGTAATTATTAAATAAATACATAATTTGGTTTTATGTTTTATTTTTACAATTGCATTACCTTGTACAAGAAATTTGAATAATAAGTGTTAAATAATTTTTAGTTTATTAATTGAATTCTGTTATGTTTGATTTGTTTAAAATAAAGTAATCATTTAGTTTTTTAGCATCTATCTTACATTGATTTGCTTTTAATTTGTTAAACATTTTGTTAATATTTTTCCAAATAAATTGTGAATCACGGTTTAATGAAAAATAATTATTAACTTAGTTATTAAGTTGGTTTATTTCCAATTTAATTTGCTTGTTTAATTTTTTTAATTTAGTATATTGATTACATTTATATGTTGCCATTTTTTCTTGTCTGAGCCTTTTAAGATTTAATAAAGAAATATTATTGTTTGTAATTTCAACCATAACTACTAGACAATATTTGTTAATGTAGGTGTTAATAAGGTCAGTAAAAAGTACAGTAGCACCATTTAGGCTAAAAGTGTTAAAATTAATGTCATTAATGTTCAATATGCAGATTTAAGTAATGCTACTTTTATTTTTATGTATTTTGCACATGTATAAATAATTTATAAATATGCTTCAAATATTTTGAATAATAATGCTTTGAGTATATTTGTAGAAGTAGACGAATTATTAAATGGTTACATGTTAAAAAAGGTGCATGTTGTATTACTGAAGAGTAATTAGGGGCATTTGTAAAAATATAATCTAGTTGTTTTTGAAGTCTAATAGAAAAATAAACTAGATTAGTAAGGCCCATTAGTTTGAATATGTTAGTATTCGCATGATTAAAATTACCAACTAATATGATTAAAGTATTTTGATTAACATTTATAAGATAATCAACTAATTAGTCGTAAAAATAAGTATGTTCACAGTGCTAGTAGAAGGTGCTATGTACATATTTATAATGTCAATATTTTTGTAGTAAAACATAAATATATTTCTGTTGTTAACAATTAAACATTCAATTTCATTTTGCGAATATTTAAATTTTGATTTAGGATTAGTACAGTATTTTTTATTAATGTAAGTAATAAGGCCTCCCCCACGTTTTTTAGTGCAATTTTTTTAATCAAGTCAAAATATAAAAAATTCATGAAGTTCTATAAGATTTTTCTCAACATATATATTTATCCATGATTCTAGGATTAATATCACACAGTTATTTATATGTAATTTGTTTCTCAAGAGAGATCGTAAATCAATTTTTTTTTAATTTATTTTATTGTCAAATTAAAATAGTTATTTAAAAAATTTAAAACTAATAAAATTATTATTTTTACTACAATCGTTAAGTACTTAATTTATATGCTAATGGGTGAATTTAATATTAGATTACAAACGAATCAATTTAGTTTTACATTATTTAAATATTTATAACAAAACTAGTGTTCAATATAAATTAAACTTTGTGTTGATTATTGTTTAACTACCGGTAATTAATTCTATGTAATTCGAATAACAGTTAAATGTAAACTGCACAAAAATATACTAAAACATTTGTTATTGTCCATTAAATTGTTTGCATATCCTAATTTTTAAATTGCAAAAAAAACTTTAGGTAATTATTAAATAAATACATAATTTGGCTTTATGTTTTAATTTTACAATTGCATTATTTTGTACGAGAAATTTGAATATTTATATAAAATTATGTTAAGAACAAATTGATATATTATTTATTTTTATTTATTTATTTATTTATGGTTATTGACTTAGATAGTTCAGTAGAAGTGATAAATTGTTATTTCCATTTATTTTATTATAAAAATAAATTGTTATGTAAACAAATTAAATTTTTTTTTACATCAATATGTATTTTATGGCCTGCCATGTATGGTAGTAAATAATTATAAAATATACTGCATACATTTTTATATTTAATTTTAATAAAAATTAAATGTAATACAAATCAGTTATTAATACAAAAAAAACAAGTTGTTTTATATTTGAAACTGATAGAATTATATATTTTAATACAAGTGTAAAATCCTCAGTTTATATAACATTGGGTAAATTTGATAATAACTGCAAGAAACAATAAATATAAAATTCTTGAAAAAACAATTTATTTCCCAATAATTGCATTTTACAACAAAACCAGTGTTCTATATAAATTAAAATTTGTGCAAATTACTATTTAACCACCGGTAATCAATTCTAACAAATCAACCAACTGTAAAATGTAAGTGGCACCGTAATATATATTTATAACATTTGCAATAGTTTATTAAATTGCATGCACATACTAATACTTAAATTGCAAGAGCAACTTCAGGTAATTATTAAATAAAAACATAATTTGGTTTTATGCATTAATTTTACAATAACATTACTTTGTACTATAAATTTGTATATCTATATTTAACTACATTAAAACCAAAGTGATATATATATATATATATATATAAATATATATAAATTATAAAATGTTATTTTTATTTATTTTGTTATCAAATAGAAATTGTTATTTAAACAAACTAAAAAATAACATTTTTTTATATTAATAAATATTTTATAGCGTGCAATATAAATTTATAATTAAGTGTAAATCAAATGCTAACATGTTTGTATTTTATTTTAATATGTAATTACATTTGATATTTTTTAATGTAAATTATTTATTGAAAAAACAAATAAATTGTTCAAATATGTGAAACTAATAGAATTTTGTTTTGTACTTCAAAAGGGTAGATACGTAGTTTATACACTATTAAATGTTTTTGATAATTTTTGCAAGAATCACTGAATATAGGTTTTTTGTCGCAATTTTTCTTTTATTTGCACTGTATAATGAAACTGGTGTTTTTCATTAATTAAACATTGTGCTATATATTGTTTAAAAACCAGTAAACAATTTTAAATAAATTTAATAATTGATTACATTCAGCTGTACAAAACTGAATTTATGGCATCTGTTTATGCAAATAAAACTATTTGTATGTACTCAATTCTATATTGCAGATAAAATTTTAGGTAATAAATGAATAGATAAATAACTTTTGTTTTATCTTATTATTTTAAAATTTTAGTACCAAGTAACATAATTTAAAATATATACATTAATTTCTACTATAAATATATATATATATATATATATATATATATATATATACATATATATTTGAGAAAATGCTATATATATTTATATTTTTATTGAATGAAAAGTGTTTTTTTAATAAATTACTTTGTTGATTTTTATAATAATCTAAATTTATAGAATGCAATATAAATAAAATATTAGTTATAAAGCAAATGCTAACCTTGTTGTATTTAAATTTAGTAAAAAATTAAATCTAACATAATTAAATATAAATTATTTATTAATACAACAAACAAATTGTTCTTATATTTGAAACTGACTAAATTATGTTTTCTACAACAAGTGTTAAATACTTAGTTTACATGCTATTCGTTAAATTTGGTAATGTCTGCAGATAAAATTAAATACAAGATTATAGGAGAAATAATTTAGTTTAACAATAATTGCATTTTTATAACAAAACTAGTGTTGTATATAAAATAGAATTTGTGTAAATTTCTATTTAACCACCGGTAATCAATTTTAAAAAAATAAACTAAGTGCTAAATATAAGTTGCACAAAAATATGTGTATAGCATTTGTTACTGCATATTAAATTGCTTACATATATTAATTTTTAAATTGCAAAAAAACTTTAGGTAATTTTTAATTAAATGCATAATTATGTTTTATGTTTTAGTGTTACAAATACATTACTTTTTACAAAAATTTTAGGAATTTATTGTAAACTCTATTAAGATCAAAGTGATATATATATTTGTATATGTATATTTAAATTGTTATTTCCATTTATTTTATTATCAAATACAATTTATTATTTAAAAAATAAAAATACATATTTTATGGCGTGCCATATAAATTAATAATTATGTATAAATTAAATAGTAACCTTCTTGTATATAATTTTAATATACAATAAAATTTGACATTATTAAATATAAATTATTTATTATAACAAGAAATAAATTGTTTAAATATGTGAAACTCTCAGAATTTTGTTTTGTATGACAAAAGGTTAAATACGTACTTAACACACCATTTCATAATTTTAATAATTGTTGCAAAAATAACTAAATATAGGTTTCTTAACAAAATTTTTAATTTTTTTTAAATTTGCATTTTATAATCAAACTGGTGTTTTTTATTAATAAAGTTTTGGGTTATGTATTGTTTTAACTACCGGTAAAACCTTTTAATAATTGATTACTTTAAGCTGTACAAAATTAAATTTATGGTATATGTTTATGTTAAATTGCCTGCACATACTAATTTTTATGTTGCAGATACAAATTTAAGTAATTATTAAATAAATAAATAACTTTTGTTTTATGCTATAATTTTTACATTCTAGCACCAATTAATATAATTGTATACATTTATATTACTTTCTTCTAACTACATATATATAAATGTTTATATTTATATTTGTATATATATGTAATTATGTATGTAACAAAGTGTTTTATTTATATTTATTATTATCAAATTAAAAATGTTTTGTTAATAAGTAATTTTATTAGTTTTTATTATAATGTATAACTATGGAGTGCACTATAAATTAATAATTAATTAAAAATAAAATGCTTTTTTTGTATTTAATTTTAGTAACCAATTAAATGTAACATATCTAAATATAAATTATTTATTAATATAACAAGCAAATTGTTTTTATATTTAAAACTGATAAAATTATGTTTTGTACTACAAAAGGACTAAATACCAAGTATATATACCATTAACGGTTTACGATTTTTTTAGTAAAAATTACAAAATATTTAAATTTTACACCAATTAACATTTTAGATTAAAAATGGTACCGGATATAATTTTCTATTTAATAGGTTTATTATACTTAATACCAAACCAACACTTCACTTGTCAAGAGTGGGCTTTTTTCTAACTATCGGAAGTAAATGTTTTAAAACTTAGTACTTTATTTTTATATTTAAATAATTTATTTAGATTTATTGTTTTATTAGCAAAATATATTAAGACCCAATAAAACAATATATTTGTTATAAAACATAAATCTACATTTTTTGTTTTTTATTAATAAATAGTTTAATTATTAGCAATTCACGTGTTAAACCAAATTCTCTTAAACGGCTTCTAGTCATCAAATAACTTAATACCTGTAAAATATATTTTACAATATTTAAAATAAAAGTGTTGTAATTTTTTTATATTTCATTAAATTTTTTTGATCATCGATCCTACTTGTTTTTTTTTTCAACATTATAGATTCTTGGTTTTTGTCTATTCAAAACACGATAAATATTTAAATGACTTGCTTTATACAATTCCGCTAATTGTTTAAATAAAAATGCATAGTTTTCTATTTTTTTATAACATGGTGTTCATTGTCATTAAAATGGTAATTTTTTTTATCGTTGGTATTCATTTTAGAAAACAAAAACAAATTATGAAATTAACCTGATTCTCAAAAACAATTATACATTAAAATTAAAATGTTCTTTTATATTATTTTTAAAAAAATATTTACAAAAAAAGAATACAATATATACTACTATACATTTTTTAAATTTTATTTAACATTATGAAAGTACAAATGTATCAAAGTTACATATTTTAATTTTACCTATTAAACATTGTTTATTTTTATTAATGTTATTGTTGAATTAAAAATGTTATTTTAATAAATTTCAATGATTAGTTTTAATGATAACACATATTTCAAAACTTGTCATACAAAATTAATAGTTGGTCAATTATCAGATGGTAAGATTGTTGTATTTAATTTTAATATAAACGTAAATTTAACATTTTTAATTATTTGAATTCAAATTGTACAGAAATATACTTATAGTATTTGTTATTGCCCATTTAAATGCTTGTATATACTTATTTTTAAATTGCAGAAACAAATTTAGCTAATTATTAAATAACTAAATTTTTTTTTAGTTTTAATTTTGTTATTCCTAAAACTTATTAATAAAATTATATATATATATATATATATATATATATATATATATATATATATATATATATATAAAAATGCTATTTTTATTAGTATTATTATTAAATTAAAAATGTTACTTTATTAAATTTAATTGATTAATTTTTATTATAATTACTATATTTTATGGCTTGTCATATAAATTGATAATTTATTATTAATCAGATGGTAAGATTTTTGTATTTAATTTTAACATAAACTTAAATTTAATGTTTTTAAAAATAAATTATTTATTAGTTTTTTTTAATTCAAATTGTACAGAAATATATTGATGGTACTTGTTACTGCTTATTAAAATGTATTGCACATACTAACTTTTTATATTGCATAAACAACTTTAGCTAATTATTAAATAATTAAATAATTTTTTTAAGGATTTATTTTTAAAATGTAAAAATTGTTAACATTATTGTAAATATGTATATGTATATATATATACAAATATATAGTTATTATTAGTATTATTATTATTATTGAAAGTGTTATCTTAATAAATTTAATTGATCAATTTTTATTATAATTACTATTTTATGGCTTATCATATAAATTGATAATTCATTATTAATCAGATGGTAAGAATTTTGTATTTAATTTTAACATTAATTTACATTTAATATTTTTAAAAATAAATTATTTATTAGTTTTTTTAATTCAAATTGTACAGAAATATATTGATGGTACTTGTTACTGTTTATTAAAATGTGTGCACATACTAACTTTTATATTGCATAAACAACTTTAGCTAATTATTAAATAATTAAGTAATTTTTAAGGATTTATTTTTAAAATGTAAAAATTGTTAATATTATTGTAAATATGTATATATATGTATATATGTAATAAAATGTTATTATTAGTATTATTAAATTGAAAGTGTTATTTTAATAAATGGAATTGATTAATTTTTTATTATAATTACTATTTTATGGCTTGTCATATACATTGATAATTCTTTTATTAATTAGATGGTAAGAATTTTGTATTTAATTTTAACATAAACGTAAATTTAATATTTTTAAAAATAAATTATTTATTAGTTTTTTTGAATTCAAACTGTACAAAAATATATTTATGGTATTGTTATTACCTATTAAAATGTTTCCATATACTAACTTATATATTGCAGAAACAACTTTAGCTAATTATTAAATAATTAAGTGTCATATATATTAATAATTGATTTATTTATTAGATGGTAAAAATTGTTAATATTATTGTAAATATGTATATGTATATATTTAATAAAAATATTAATTACATTAGTATTATTAAAATTGAAATTGTTATTTTAATAAATTGAATTGATTAATTTTTATGATAATTAAAATTTTATGGCATATAAAAATACATTGATAATTCTTTATTAATTAGATGGTAAGAATTTGTATTTAATTCTAACATAAACGTGAATTTAATATTTTTAAAAATAAATTATTTATTAGTTTTTTTGAATTCAACCGTACAAAAATATATTTATGGTATTTGTTATTACCTATTAAAATGTTTCCATATACTAACTTATATATTGCAGAAAAAACTTAGCTAATTATTAAATAATTAAGTGTCATATATATTAATAAATACAGATTATTTATTAGATGGTAATATTGTTGTTTTGATATTAATATAAACTTAAACGTAATCATTTAAAAAATAAATAAATTGTTAGTTTATTACAATTTAAATTGTACAGAAATAAATTTATGCTATTTGTTATTGCCTATTAAAAATGTTTGCATATAAAAATGTTTATGTTCCAGAAACAACATGAGCAAATTTTTAAAATAATTGAATACTTTTTCTTTTAAGGATTTATTATTATACACTAGCAGTTGTTAAAATAATTGTAAATTTGTATATATATATATATATATATATATATATATATATAATTTTTAATATTATTATTATATTAATAATGTTATTTTAATAAATGTAATTGATTATTTTTATTATAATGACTATTTTGTAGCTTGTCATATAAATTGATAATTTATTATTAATCAGATGGTAAAAAGTTTGTATTTAATTTTAACAAAAACTTAAATTTAATATTTTTAAAATTAAATTATTTATTAGTTTATTTGAATTTAAACTCTTCAGAAATATATTTACGTTATTTGTTATTGCCTGTTAAAATGATTGCATATACTAATTTTTACATTGCAAATGCAATTTTAGCTATTTATTAAATAATTAAGCAATTTCTTTTAAGCTTTTATTTTCAAATTCTAACAGCCGTTAATATTATTGTAAATAAGTATATATATATATATATATATATATATATATATATATATATATGTATATATAATAAAATGCTATTTTTATTGATATTATTATTAAATTAAAAGTGTTATTTTATTAAATTTGAAAAATATGTTTTTATAATAATAACTATTTAATGGTTTGTCATATAAACTAATAATTTGTTATTTACTAGATAGTAAGATTTCAGCATTTAATTGTAATATAAAATTAAATTTAATATTTTTAGATATAAATTATCTTTTAGTTTCTTTAAATTTAATTTGTACAGAAATATATTTGTGGTATTTATTATTGCCTATTAAAATGCTAACATATACAAATTTTTATATTGCAGAAACAACATGAGCAAATTATTATTTAATGAAATAATTTTTCTTTTAAGATTTTATTTTTAAATTCTAACACGTGTTAATATAATTATATATATATATATATATATATAATAAAACATTATTTTTAATATTATTATTATAAAATTATTATAAAAGGATTATTTTAAATTTAATTGCTTTATTTTGTATTATAATGACTATTTTATGGCTTGTCATATAAATTAATAATTGATTATTAATTAGATAGTAAGATTTTTGCATTTAATTTTAATATAAACTTAAATTTAATATATTTAAAATAAATTATTTATTAGTTTATTTAAATTCAAACTGTACTGAAATATATTAATGGTATTTGTTATTGCCTATTAAAATATATATGCATATACAAATTGTAATGTTGCAGAAACAACTTGAGCAAATTTTTAAGTAATTAAATACTTTTTTTTAAGGATTTATTTTTAAAAACTAACACTTGTTAATATTATTGCAAATTTGTATATATATAATAAATATTATTTATATTAATATTATTATTAAATTGAAAGTGTTATTTTAATATTTTGTATTAATTAATTTTTATTATAATGACTATTTTATGGCTTGTAATATAAATTGATAATTGATAATTAATCAGAGAGTAAGATTTGTGAATTTAATTTTAATAAAAACTTAATTTGGATATTTTAATAATATATTATTTATTGGAGTATTTGAAGTGAAACTATACAATTAATTGTTTTTTATACTTTCTGCAAAGATGACCATACATGGTTTTATTAATGCAAATAAAACTGATGTGTTTTATAAATTAAATTTTGATTTTAAAATTATTTAACTATTGTTATAATGTTGAAATAAATATAATAATTGTTAAATTCAAGCTGTACAAATTAAGTTTATGGTACTTGTTTTTGCTTCTTAAATTGCTTGTATATACAAATTTTTGTATTGAAAAAACACTTTTAGGTAATTGTTAAATAAATGAATAATTTTTGTTTTATGTTTTTATTTTAGATGTTTTTTTGATATTGTAATAACATTTGAAATGTTCATATTATTTTTTATTAACTACATCAACATTTATACTTATATATATACTTATACATAATAAATTATTTTTAGCACTTATTTTTTTATTAAATTAAAATGTTATTTTAAAAAATTTAGTTAATAAATTTATATATTATTATTTATTTTTTTGTCTTGCAATGTGAATTATTAACAGATAATAAAGCAGTTATTATTATTTTTGTATTTAAGTTTAATAAAAAATTTAATGTAACATTTTACACAATATAGTATTTTAGAATACAAAAAATAATTTGTTAAAGTATTTGAAAAAAAAACAAATATTGTTTGTACTACTAAAAGGTAAACACTCAGTTTATATACCATTAAATGTTTTGAATATTTTTTTATGTAGAAAAAGAGAGTTTGATAATAAAATAATGTAGTAATACAACATTTATTTTTTTATTTTAAAACTAATGTTTTTTATACATTAAGAATTCATTAAACTATTGTTTTCCTACCGATAAAAACTTTTTACTAAATCTAATAACTGTTATATTCAATCTGTAAAAAAATAAATATGGCAATTTTTTTTGTATATTAAATTGTTGCATATACTAATTTTTATATTCTAGAACCATATTTAGGTAATTATTAAATAAATAAATAATATTGTTAAAATGTTTATTTTAAATTTACTTTATTTTGTAATATTATTGTAAATATTTATATTAATCTCTACTAACTACATTTATATATATAAATATATATATATATATATATATATAGTTATTTCTACTTATCTGAATTTTAAATTATAATTTTTATTTAAATGTTTATTTAAATGGTTGCAATATAAATTAATAAATATACATTAGATTTTTATATTTTTGTATTTAATATAAATAAAAAAATAAATTTAATATTAAAAAAATAAATTTTTTGTTTATATAACAGTTATGTTATTTTACTATCTGGGGCTATTATGTTTATGCTTTGTAATACAAATAAGTAAATATTATATGTATAGTTTAATTTATATGTATAATAACTTGTTTTTAAGGTTTTCAATGTAAGTAATATTACTTTATAAACAAATTTAATGTACATAAAATTTTATTACATTATTGCGTTGTTAATTTAGTTGTAATAATTTATAAATAAAAAGTATATAAAAACAACAATTTATTTTTTAAAATATTTATAAAAAATATATATAGTAGTTAAAAAGCTTGAGTTTAAATAAAATTATTTTAGTTTTTTTTATGAAGTGAATGTTATTAAAACCATAATAAAATGTTGGATATTACATAAATCTTACATGCAAATATTAAACAATTTAACGGGTTAGTATTATAATTTATTTTATATAATTCATTAGTTACTTTAACATTACTTTATTATAATAAACACATTATAACTTTAGTCTTACAAAAAACATTATTTAATAAATTATTTTTAGTGTAAATATAAAATTTTAATTTAAACAAAATTAAATAATATAAGTTTTTATATAAAAAATAACTATAACTAAAATAACACTAACATTTTATTAAAAGTAAGTAATTTGGTGACGTTTAAAAAGTGTTTATATTATTACAAAAGTGTAATATAATATTTAATTGTAAACTTTAAAATAAAATACTCACCATTTGACACTTAATAGCAGTACAGTGTTTGAATTTGAACCTAGGTGGCCTTATGATTTAAATATAGTACCGTCATTAAAATGCGGACCTACGTCCGACTTAGCTAAAATATGTTTTTTGTAACATATTTAAAATAATAAACATAAAAAAAACATAAGCATGAAAACGTTTGTTAAAAACATTTACAGGTTTAGATTTTTAAAAAATGTTTCTATGTTGTGCTTTATAATTTCCGCTATAATATTGTTTAAAATACACATACGTGTTTAAAATAACTAATTTTCTAGACTCAGTCAATTAAAAAAAAAAACTTATTAATTACATTTTACAACAATAAAGGTAAATTATTATTAAGCAAAAGCAAAATGTTTAGAATAATTTTAATTTTTGGTAAAATTAGAAATAAATAATTTTAATCAAAAACATTTGTTATTAATTATTTAACTTTAAGGTAAACTTTATCATAAATGTAAAATAATTTTGTACGATGTATAAACAATTTAAAAAAAAAATTTTAATTTTAACACAAATTTATTTTGTAGGTTATCGTAATGAAAACTATTATATATTTTAATAAATTGTCATGTATTAAATAATATAAATAAATAATACTATTTAAAAATAATAATGTTTTTTAATACATTTTTTTAATTTAAAGCACTTTTTAAATTTAATTTTAAACAAAAAATTAAAAAAACAGTATTTTAATTAACAAAAGCACGTTATTAAGACGTTAATAACATTTCAAAATTAAAATTTAATACAAACATTTAATATATTGTTGTACTAAGTATATGCTTATTTTTATTTGTTTTAAATATAATTATAAAATAATTATATATGTAATATCTAATTTAATTATATATATACCTAGTGCAATATACAATTTTACTATAAACCATTTTCGTAATTGTTTGGTATAACATGTATTTTAATTATTAAAAAAAAATATAATTTATGTAATTTACATAATTAAAATAAAATAAACTTTATAGCCTATACTGGTAAGTTTTATTAAGTTTGTGCACATGCACATATTTTTATATAATATTTGTTATGTTTTTATACTAATAAGCAAATTAGCATTTAATTATTTGTTACAATGCAGATATAACAATAAGTAAAATTATACGTAAAATTTACAATTAATATGTTGTTATATATATATATATATTATTATTTATTATTATCATTTATTATTTATGTTTACTACTTTTAATGTTTTAAAAGAAACATCTTTCAGCAGTGGACAATTAGCGAAGCCAAACGTGGACCCGCATTTAGTGCCGGTGATGGGATTCGAACCCATGTCCACCGAGGTCCGAATTTGAGTGCTGTACCGCTAGAGCACCCCTGCACATATAAGTTAAATGTTTTATAGTGCTATAAAGGATTAATTAAAAATTACATTAATTTTACAAAATTATAGACTTAAAAAAACGCATATTAATAACAAATGTTATCACAATTTTGTAATTAGTACTAAACAATTGTTTATTTAATTAATTTTTAAACAGTAAAAATTAATACAAACATAGGGTATATTGCTGTATTAAGCATAGAGTTATTTTTAATTTTGATTTTTAATATAATTATAAAATAATGTTATATATGTAATAATTATTTAATTATTATTTATCATTTATTATTATTTATGTTTACTACTTTGAATGTTTTATAAAAAACATCTTTTAGCAGTAGACAATTAGCGAAGCCAAACGTGGACCCGCATTTAGCGCCGGTGATGGGATTCGAACCCATGTCCATCGAGGTCCGAATTTGAGCGCTGTACCGCTAGACCACCCCGGCACCATTTTGTTTAATTATATATATTTTATTTAATATTATATATATACATATATGCTTACTGCAATATACAAATTTACCATTTTAGTAATTATTTGGTGTAACATGTATTACAATTATTTTTAAAAAAAATTATGTGATTATATAAATAAAATGAAATAAATTTTATTGCCTATATAGGTATGTTTTATTAAGTTTATGCATATGCATATTATTGTATAATATGTGTTATGTTTTTACATTAATAAACAAATCAGCATTTTATTATTTGTTACAATGCAGATATGACTCTAAGTAAAACCATACGCAAATTTTAAAATTAATATTTTGTGTTTTATGTTATATATATATATATATACATATACATATATATATATATATATATATATAATTAAATTGCATTTTTAAATTGTTAAATGTTTTGTAATAATATAAGAGATTTAATAAAAATAACATTCTTTTTACAAAATTATAAACTTAAAAAACATATATTAATAGCAAATGTTATCAAAATATTATAATTAGTACTAATTAATTGTTTAATTAATTAATATTTTAGAAAGTATGTAATTGTCGTAGATATTTAAAAAAATATAATAATAAAATATTTCAATTGATACACACACACAAATATATATATATATATATATATATATATATATATATATATATATATAAATGACATTTTTTAATCGTTAAATGTTTTGTATTGCTATAGAAAATCAGTTAGAAAATTACACTATTTTTTACAAAATTATAAATTTAAAAAAATAGCAAATGTTATCAAAATATTATAATTAGCACTTATCAACTGTTTAATTAATTTTTAGAGCGTATGTAATTGACAAAGATACATAAAAAATAGTATATTAAAATATTTTAATTTATGCACATTAAATTATAATATAATAAATATAATATTTTTAAAAATATAGTAGCAATTAAATTTTCCTAATTAATTCTTTTAATTAATTTTCTAGGTCGTGGTTGTAAGTAACAACATATAATATTAAACTTACTATATAAACTATTAAAAATTAATTTTTTAATATGCATTTTTATCTTTTTATTAGAAATTATATATTACATTATTTATTAATAATATAATAAATATACGTGTATACATTATGCTATATATATACATATAAATGCAAATAAAAATAAATAAGTTAAAAATGTAATTGTTATTATAAATAAAACAATAAATTGTTTATATAAATATATGCATGTAACATATAAAGTAATATATACATTTAAATTGTTAATATTTTTTTACTTTGTAGATGAAATTAAAAGTAAAATCAAACATACTAAAAAAAGCATTTTGTTTTAAATGTTACATAATGCATATGTTAAATTGCATTGCTATTTTTAAAATCTTATTTATCTATAATAATGTATAAACTGCATTTAATAAACAACTCCTAAACGTAGTTGTTAAACTAAAACATATGTAGCAATCACATAACATATAATAAAAACGTAAAACTAATTATTAAACTTATGTAATAGATATAATACAAATATTATTTTATAGATATAACTAATATATATATATTATATATATATATATATATATAGATTGCACAAAAGTAAAACCTTTTCAAATTTAAAAATTAGTTAACATTATTATAATAAAATACAACGTAAAATATAAAAAACAAAACACATTAAATATTATTAATTACCAAATAATTAATTAAATAGTAAAAAACAAAATGTTTAATAATTAATTAGATTGGTTTTACATTTAACCATTTAATTAAGGCGGTTTTAAATGCTGTTTATAAAATTCTTGATTTAATCTTGTGTTATTACATATTTAACAATAATCAGATTACAATTACACAACTCCTAAATTTTAGTATTTGTTTCACTTTAGCATATTAAAAACAATTTCAAAAATACTTATGTAAGGACTTCAAATTTTTATTGAATAAACGTATGTTTTCTTGATTTAAGCCCTTTAAATGACAAAATGTAAATATTAAACAAATATATTTTTAATTCTAATATTTTTTTATTATTGTTCTAATTTTATATTTTTTTTCTTTAAACATTATTATAATTTTGTGATTTTTGTTTATTGAAAACACAATAAATTGTTACAGTAATTAATCAATATAATTTCGGTACTTGTTTGGGCAAAAATCTATAGTTATTTAATATTAAAAAAAGGTGTTTACTTTTATTATGATGTTAATCTTTTCTATTGTTAAAATTAATTTTACAAAAAGAAACAGATTATAAAATTAATCCAAATCTCAAAATTAATTATAATTTAAAATTATTTTTTTTAGATTATTAAAAATATTTATTTAAAAAAACATTTTAAACATATTTTTAAATATCAAAATGTTAAATTTATTAGCATTATAAATGTATAAATTTTAATTATTAAATCATGTTTATATTTAATAAAATTAATTACAACAATTAATATTAAACTATTTATTATAATTTTTATGTACATTAAATTTATTATCCACTTTTCAAAAGCATTGTTTTTAATATGCTATTTTTATTGACTCAGCATTTTAAACTAAATATTTTTAAGTAAATGTAAAAGATCAATTACTTATTACATTATATATATATATATATATATATATATATATATATACTAACATATATTGTATTTTTTTAGCAATGTACACATATTTAAAAAAAAACATTTATTTTATGTAACATAAAAGCAGAATATTTTGATAATACAACTAAAGATTTATTCTTAGTTTTGTATAACAATAATAGGAATCAGTAATGTTTTTATATTCTTAGATTATAATACGTTTAAACGGTTTTGTTTTACAGCCTTTTATTGTAAGTAATGTTATATTGTAAATATAAAACAAACATATGTTATTATAAAGTTTTGTTTTAACAAATATATATTATTATCCAAGCTACTATTTGTTATACAATCCTCACAACAATTACTGTAAAAAAGTGATTATTAAACTAAAAACCATTTTAGCAACTACATAGCAAACAAGAGAAACATCACTTTAATTATAAAATATGCAATACTATACAGTAATTAAAAAAAATTATAATTATATATACATATATAGTGTAAGTAAAAACATTGTATAAAATATTAACGGATGCAAAATCAAAAATAGAGTAAAATGATTAACATGATTATAACGTCAACTATTAATAAAAATACAAATTACATGCAATTTTTTTAGTTACCAAATAATTAAAAACATTACAAAAATTTTAAAATATTTAATAATCTTTGTGATTGCTTTTTTTTAAATAACTTGATCCAGGTGTTTTGGAATACTGTCGATAAAAGTGTTGATATATTTTTGTTTTATTTCATATAGAACAACAAACCAAATGCGTTTACACAAATACTTAATTTTGGTACGCTTATTAATATTGCGCTTTAGCATACTCAATAGTTTACAAAAGGCTAATCTGTCATTCTTTTGTTTTTTGGTAATAAATGGCATAATCTTCGGTGATTATAGAGTTAAACCGTATGCAATTGCTTTGTTTCTTATTGTAAAATAAGTAAAATTGTTTAAACTATTTTTTTTTGATTTTTGAAATATGTTTATTATATATATTTTTTAAATTTATAATAATTTTTTGGACATCCGTACTTGTTACACGTTTTTTCCAACATTATCATAATTTTGTGGTTTTTAACCGTTGATCATCCAATACATTGTTAAAGGGTTAACTCTATTTAAATCTGCCAATTTTTTTTAGTGAAAATCCTTTATTTTTTATTTTTTTAATAAAACTGTATTCATTTTTGTTAAGATGAAAACATTTTTTATTACTATTACACATTTTAAAAACAATGCAATTAGAAAGCAAAATAAACGGGTAAGCAAAATCTCAAGGTTTAGCGTAAATAATAATTTATTAAATGTTTTTTTTTAAAATTTTTAATTAAAAAAAAAAGTATTATTATTTTTATTTATATAAATTAAAATAATTAAATGTTTATTTTGGTAATTAGTATGACATTATAACATATTATGACATACAATGTGTGTTTAACATTAATTTTTAGAATTAGTTAGTGTTTATTTTTAATAAAATTAAGCATACAAATAATACTAATTTAATTATTATAAAAATTGTGTAATTTGAACTTATTATCTACGTTAATATAGAAGTAGCTTTTAAAATATGTTATTTTGACCGACTCAGCCTTTTTAAATAATATTTCTAAGTATATATAAAGGATCTATTAAGCACTAGACATTATTTTTAATTCCTGATATTTGTTTTTACGAAAAAACAATTGGGCATAACAAATTAATTTAAATTTAATACCTTGGTAATTTTTTGCGTTAATTTTTGAAATGGGTGTATATATATATCAGTTTTTATATTTACTGTAATAGATTGATTACAAGTTTTTTATTAATATGTATAAATTTGTTTATGATATGTTTTTATTTACAAACATGTTTTAAAATAATAATTTTAAATATTTTAATTAAAAAGTAATCTACTAATTTAAATTTATTAAAATTTAAATAGTTACATTTACAATACATTCTCTAAGATAAATATAGGCATTGAATAAAACATATAAATTAAAATAAATATATACAAAATTATTTATTTTGGTAAATTCATAATTAACATGGGTAACAAGTGTAATTACTAAAAGAAAATAATTGTAATAATGCATAATAAAACTAGGAAAACTAAATAATAATAATTAAATTACCAAATTAATTTTAACTTTTAATTTTTAATTTTTAATATTATAATGTTTACCGTTTTTATTAAAAAAATATTATAATGTTTTAAAAGGATGTCAATATAAATTAATTAACTTGACTTTACTATTATAAATTTAAAATTATTTATTAATTATTTATGTACTGAACAAATTTATATTTTTTTAATTTGTATACATCAATAATTAAAATATAATTATTTCTGCTATGAAAACAGTATACTATGTTTACAAATTATTGTGTTATTAATATTTTCTTTTTAATAGGTAACAGTAATACAAATATTGCTAATTTAAGAAAATTGTAATATACATATAAAACTTTAATATAAATGTAATATTTTAATATAATTAATTATTTTTATTTACTTATTTATTGTTTTTGGCCTAGATACTTTAGTAGAAATAGCTTGCAGCATGTATTATTATGTATTATTAAATATATGTATTATATTTTGCTTTGTTTCAAATATATATATATATATATATATATATATATATATATATATATATATATATATATATAGTTTATTTATGTTGTTTGCAGAAAAAGTTTTTATTTCTATTTGTTTGAGGTAAATACAAAGACTGTATCCAAATTTTAAACTATTATACACCGTTTGAAAACAGCAGCAATTAGACCTGAACTATCAACTAGTAAAATAAATAATTTGTTTCTAAGTACCAAACAAAATAATACTTATAAAACAAATACAGAACATATAATTTTGCTAATTTTTTATTTTAACAGCACAATATATAAAACATTTTGCAAAATTTTTAAGAACATATTTGCTTTCCTACACCCTGCACCTCAACGTATTTAATTATTTTATGCAGGAAGTAAATCAAATAGAAAATTAAAGCACGCTTAAAAAAATTAATTATTTGTTAAAAAATTACATTTGACAATAGCAGTTTATAATTTGGTTATAACAAAACATGGTTATTTTTTGAATTACTATATTAATTAAATTAGTGATGTTTCATATTTATGTAAATATTTTATATAATATATTTTTAAGTAGATAATGTGGCAATATTTTTTTATTTTGTCAAAATGTGTAAATTATGGGGTTTTTCTTTAAGCATTAATTTGGTATTGCTATTTGTTAAAAATGTTGTATTGTTTAAATAATTTGTATTGCTTAAATGATGCATAATAGTTATTTTATTAAAATGATGGTGTGCCTAATACAATTAAGTAATGTAAAAAAAGTCAATTAATTTTAATGAGTTAATTTAAATATTGCCCATTTTAGCATTTTTTCTTAAAATATTATTATTTTTTTAAAAATACGTTAATTTTATTACGTTAATATATATATGTTAGGTAGTTAGAATGTTATTTTTTTTAATGTTTATTTAATAAATATTAACATTTTGTTTTTTATTTTAACAAATAACGTTTCAATTATTATAAAATTTACATATTACAATTTATTAAAACTATTTAATTATTTTATATAGTTGATCCACGTAAATATAATTAAATTTAAAACTATTAAAATAATTGTAAATAAAAATTGTAACAGTTTATTGAATATTACATATGAAAATGGATTATGGTTTAATATTTTATTTTGCACTAAAGAATATAATATTAATCCAAGTTTAAAATGTTAATGTTAATTTTTATAATTTCTCAAAAAAAATAAAAATTACTAAAGTGTAATTTTTAATAAAAGTAAACTTTATTTCAACAAAATAATTAAACCTATTATTTAATTTTTAATGTAAATAAGTAAATAGCATGTATTTATTGTAAATATAATTTTATTTTTTAGAACGTTTTTGTGAGCATTATTATACATTACATTTTTAAACAAAACAATTGAAATACATAAATAGTTTTAAAAAATATACTTAATGTTTTTTAGTAACAATCTAATTATTAAAATCATGTTTTTTTAATAACTAAAACATTTTGTTGTTATATAAATATTTTAATATGTTACCTAAATAATAAAATTAGTAAATTATGTTTTAAATTACATTTTAATAATAATGTTTTAGTAATTATGTGTTTTGTTTAATAACGTATTTTGCAATTTGAGTTTGTTTCTCAATATATACTTGTTTATTTTATTGTAACTTACTTGACTTATGTTATTAGGGCTAAAATAAAATTTGTCTCCAATTATACAAATTTATTTAAAGCAATGAAAATAATAGTAATAACATAAAACCATTTTTAATTTATAACATTAGCACATATATTTTTTGCAATTAAACATTATTATTTAAAAAAAACAATAATTAATAAATTAAATTGTAATTAAACACAAATTTTCATTATAGACTTATCCCGTAAGTAGAATTGTACCACAGGTTTTATGCTATATATATACAGTAGGCAACATGTTTTATTCTAGTTAATTTTTTTTTGTATATTTTTGTATGTAAAACAAATTAAATGCATAATTTTAAATAATTTTTTTTACACATTATATAGAGTTGATTGATGCTTTACATTTTTCTATAAATATATAACTTACATACATACGCTGTTACGGCAATGCCTTAACTTTAATTTTTTTTAGAAAAAATGTATTAAATATAATACAATATAATTTATTTACAAAAATAATTATTACAAAATTTATTTTAATTTGATATTTTTTTATATTTAAAAATAATTTTTAAAATAAAATTACACACAAACATATATTTACAAAATTGCACTGTATTTTTGAATAATCAATAAATAATGTATTTTTAAAGTATTTTAATATAAAGAATTTAAAAACGAAATTAGTTATTTATTAAATTATTTTTAAATTTGGAATTTTGAAAAAAAACTTTTTATTTCTGCGCGCTTAATATTTATGGTTAAAACAGTTCAGGGTCGTTATTTAATTACCCATAATTATGAATTAGTTCAAAGTTTTTAAAAAAGAGCCACATTAATTAAAACAACTGTTTTATTTGTGTAAACAATTTTGAACAAAAAAACAAATGCCAGAATACTCACCGTTGGTAAAACGCGTTCATTAACCAAACAAAATGATCAGTTTGTAATTATGCAATTTTGAAAAACACACAATAATAAATGTAAAACAAATAAAAAAATTAATACTTAAAAGAGTATTGATATACAATTGTAAAAAAGAGATGCTATTAAATATTTTTAATTAGTTGGGCTCATAGATTACAACGAGTAAATTTTAATAAAATGTACATTATTTATTGTCATTTACAAATGAGTGTGCAATATTCTACCAACATTTAAGCTGTACATTTAAAGGTTACTTATAGTTGAAATATTTTATTTTATCACAATTGTACTGTTATAAAAGTTGCACATTTTTTATGTTTTGAAGTAAAGTACAATCAGTCTCTAAAATAAATGCAATTTAAACAGCGATAAATTTATACAAATATTTAGAGATTTGTTTTATATTGAGGTGTTTAGAAACAAGACAGTTAACAATTACTTAAAACAATGTTCTTGTACATACTTCAAAAATAATTATGTGTTTTTTAATTTAACTTACAATTTGCTATACGTTTTCTTTTTTTAGACCACCAAAACTTTAAATAGCAAAACGCTTACTTTTATTCAACTTCCTCCATACAGTTCAATTGAAAACGTGTTTAGTATTTTAAAACGTGAAAAGAACCGCATAAAAACTGACGTATTATTAAAAGCATAAATTAATTATTTTGTAAAATTTGCAGTTTAAAAGAAAACATTAGTACGTTGACAGATTTTTACCCCAAGCGGCTGGCAAAGGTCTAATAAAAGAGTAGAAATTACTGTTATTATTAAATTTGTTAACTTTTTTTTGTATATGTATACATTTTAGTAAATAAAACTAATTTTTAAAACTAATTATTTAAGTTTTTTTAAAGTTTTTATAATGGTGTTGCATTATTGCTAAAAAAAATGTTATATTTGTAATTTTTTTGCAAATAATATTAAATGTATATATATTAATAAAGCATTATCTAAGATACTTATATCTTAAATTATATATATATATATATATATATATATATATATATATATAATTAATTTTAAAAATTAATAATATTTTTTATTACAGGTTTAACTATAGGTAATTATTTGATTAATTATATTACATATAATAATAAAGTAAAATTTACAATGTTTTTACATATAGCGTTTCAAATATTTAGAAACAATATTGTATTTGCAAAAATATAAAAATAAATGTTTACATTATGCATGTATTATACATACGTTATTTAATTATTTAATTTCTAAGCCGTAAATTGTAAGAAATGTAACATTTTAATTTATTTTTATATATAAATAATTTAAAGCAAACAAACAAAAATTTAAAAATATTCACAAACATTTAAAGTAGATATATGTTTTAGTGTATATATATATATATATATATATGAGTTTTAAACATTTAAAGTAAAGTAGTTTTAAAAAATTTGCCGGGTTGGTTTAGTGATACAGCGTTGAAATTCGGACCTGGGTAGACATGGGTTTGGATCCCATTATCGGCATTAAAATGCGGGCCCTCGTTTGGTTTTGCTAATTGTCTACTGCTAAAAAAATGTTTTTCGTTAAACATTGAAAGTAGAAATCATAAAATTAAAAAAAAAATTAAAAAAAAAAAATTAAATGTTTTAAATAAGCACGCTATATGTTGTTATATATTTTTTATTAAAAACTGCTAAAATAATTGTAATTTTTTTGTAAAACAAGTTTAATTACATTTAGAAAAAGAACTAGCATATAAATTCAGTTAAAATACTAAATTTAGAAACTTAAACAAACAAATTAAAATTACAATAAACAAAATTGATAACTATGCTAATAATTATTATTAATCAAACCATGAATCACAATTTATTTAAAAAAATATTAACAAAATATAAATAAATTAAAAACAAATCAATTTTACATAAATGCTAAAAAACTAAATAATTACTTGACTTTAAACAACTTAAACTTATCAGAATTTAATAAATTAACTAAAAATTATTTAACACCTATCATCAACACCTATCAACAATTGTAAAATAAAATTTTATTTTGACCTTATAAAATAAGTTACAATTTTTTTAAAATTGTACATCTCAGCGATTGCTTTATTATTATTCACAATTATAAACAAGTATATTATAAATTGTAATAAATCTAATATTTGGCGTATCTTACGAATCATAGTTATTACAAAGGTTTTTGTCCTATTTACAAATCTAGAACATTATTGCCCAATTGCTTCTATTATAGTGTTTTTAAAATTAACTGAACAGTTTTTAACATTTATATTACTAATATGTTTATTACATCATATGTTTATCTTTTGATAATATATTACTCACTAATAAGTATTCCTGGGTTATTAAAACAAGAATATATTTTTTTTTAATGCATAACATTAGTAACAAAATCTACAGGAATTAAATATTTTATTTTCTTATATAATATTATCGATAAACATTTTAGATTTTGTATACAATTAACATAAAAAAATAAAAATAATTGCAATTACCCACCACACGCAGTTTTTAACAATTCTAAAGCTTTTGGATAAACAAGAAACACTTAAGTGTACATAAACACCAAACCTAATCAATACAAAAATTAAGAATACTATACTTATCCAGAGTATTAACAAATCCAGAATTAAACAAAATTGAACAATTAAGAAATCTATTAAAAGAAGAATTGTTCAACCCATGCATTTATTTAAAGTAATTTGGACATTTTACAGTATTTTTTTGTAAAACAAATTAAATTATATTAAGTAACTATTTTTTTATTAAAACAAATTATTAATTGCATTGTAAAAGCGTACATTATAATTAGGTTAAACAATATATTTAAAATAATTGTTTAATTAATAAAAATTACAAAAAAATATGTAATCTTTAATTTTATTTATTTTTGTATTTAACATTTTTTTACTATTAATTTTTTTTTAAATATGATAAAGTAAACATAATATTTTTTATACATAGCCAAAATTGTTACACACTTAATTTTCTTTTTAATACAATTTTTGTAGGTACAAGTAAAAAAAAAATTTAGCATTTTTTATTGGATTATAATAAATATAAATGTTTCTTAATAAATGACTTATACAAATGTGTTTTTTTACTAACATTTGTCGGTTTTATTCTCATTTATATATTACTTGAAACATAAAAAAATATTATTTTGATACTAATTTAATTACAAAAATGTTTTTTATAGATGCTACAAGTAAGTTTCTTTACTTGCAATTTCTTAGATATACAATTAACTTAAAAACATTATAATTGAAGGATAAGCAGTAATTACAAATTTACATTATTATCTAAAAATATTTATGTATTTTAAAAAAAAACCTATTATAGAAAACGATTTATTTGCATTTTTGTATGAAATAAATTATTTTTGTTTTTAATAAACATTATTTACCATTTTTAAAATAACAAAAAAATGCTGCATTTTATAAAACTTATTTTGTAAATTTGAATTTATTTCATATTAGAATTATAATTTAATGTAATTTTTCATTTATCTATTAGATTAATTAATAAAAAATAATTTTAGATTATTTTTTTAAAATATTATAATCTTATATTTTTAATAGTTTTTAAATTTATATATATATATATATAGAGTATTAACCAATCCAAATTCAAACAAAATTGAACTACTAAGAAACATGTCAAAGTAGGAATTGTTCTACCTACGCATTTATTTGAACTAATTTGGACATCTCACAGTACAAATTGTGCCTTATAATGAATCATTCTATGTACAACAATTTTGAATATTAGAAAAAAATCACATGCATACTATATAGACTATATTTATATTCATTAGAATATGGCATTCTATTTTATTTTGATTCCATTATTTGTAATACTACTTTTTTAAATTAATGGTAAAAATAAATTTTATGCTGAATGTGTTTCTAGTAAAATATTAAAGTTTAATAATAATAATTATATATATATATATATATATATATATATATATATATATATATATCTTGTACATTGTAGATATCAGTATTATTATTTACACATTATTTATGTTATATATACATATATATATATAATTAAATTTAAACGTCTGTATTTATATTTAAATATATAAATATTTTTAACATTGTAGCTGTAGGTAAATAATAGATTATTAGTTTATTTAAAATTTACTAAAATTAATTTAAAATTATTTATTTTTATATATTACTGCATATTTTTATTAAATATAATATAAAAGTTTACTTATATATTTCCTGTATTTGTATAATAAAACATCACTTATGTTAATCGGGAAAGAATTAAATTGCATTACCGGTATTAATTAAAAGCTTTGCTAAAATGTTTATTGTTGAAATTACTACACAATTAAATAAAATGTATTTTTTAAATTTTAGTTAAAATAATTTATAAATGTACAAAATTAGTAAACATAATATTATTTGTTTAAACGTGTTAAATTCAGTATTGTCATAAAAAATAATTATAAGTATTGTTTGAGTGTGTTGCATTTTAGAATGTAAATATATTTTTCTACCTAAATCAATTTTTTTAAATAATAAAAGTATTACATATAAATTTATATTTGATAAGTTAATCATAGTTAATAGCAAAATAAAACATTGTTTAATAAAATGTGGCCTTTAACATAACAAGACCGATAATTGTTTGTTAAATGTATTACATATATATATTTTTATAATTAAAACATACATTTTTTAAATGTTATAATATGCTGTGCATTGTCATTCTATTGTTAATATTTATTTAAAACAAAACAAATGCTTTAGATTAAAATATGTTTACAATACCGGCAATAAAAAACGTTTATCAATTTATAAATATTGTCTGTTTGCTTCCACGTTTTATTTTTATATATTGCCCTGAACTTCATTATTAATGCTTACAAACAAGGTTTTCTCTTTGTTTAAGGAGAAGAACATGACTATATTGCTTTTATATTATAAAATAATTACAGTGCCTTTTTAATTAAGTTACATTATTAATTTTGGTTATAACAAATATGCATAAAAAACAACAATATCAATATGTTGTGTACTAATTTTGATAAACAAAGAATTACATCTTTGACGTACTCTTATGACAATCTCAAACATTCAGTATGACCATTTTTTATTAAAACACAACGTTATAAATTTTTCAAAAACTTGTTTTTTGTTTTTAAAAATATTTATCTATTGCATTTTTTAAACAAATTAAAATTATTTTTTAAAACACAAAATAGACAAAAAGGTTATTCCAAACGTTTAGAATTTTTATCAAACAAAATAACCATTACTTCTTACCACCAATCATTTGGAACTTGTTAAATATATCATATAATATTACACTACTATTTTATTTTTTAAACATTTTTGCACGGACCTTATTAAATCCTCCTGCTTTATTGTTTACCAAACTTTGAATTACATTATTACTTTAGTTACAAAAATGCTATTAATACATATTTTTAGATTTTTATTTACATTTATATTATTATCAAAATCTATAAAGTTGATTAAATATTTCTCTACACTGCTTTGTCCATTTAGATGATTGCTTTTTATTTGTTAAAACTAAATAATTATATATTTTTTAATTGAAATATTGGTAATATTTTTTAACTTCTGACAATTGTTTTTACAATTTTGTACAAAATCTTAGAGGTATTATTTGCTACTGTCTTATCTGTTTTTTCGCATCTGTTTTCTAATTATTTATTTTTAATTTTACGTTAATTTTATTAAAATTTATACAATAGACAGATTTCTAGTTGTACGCTCAAACACTCTTCTTTTATTAAAGTTTAAGACTAGCAAAATTGTGTTCTTGTTTTTTTTACATGCGTAAACTGTACCAACGTCATTATTGTGTGTCCCCTTTTTTCGATATATATGTATATTAAAAATATATATGCTTGTCACTGAAAAAATATACAAAATAATTTTATTTTACAGTTTAAGTTCTCATATTTTTAATAAGAAATATAAAAAAACCCAATGTTTTAAAATGTTAAAATAAAAATTTAAAAAAATAACGTTTATAACAGCATTTTAAAGCATAATAAAAATGTGTATAAAAAACCTTCAAAACATTTCAGTAGGTAACGTTTATTTACAACATTGTAATAAGTTGTTTATAAAAATTAAATATATTATTTTATAATAATATAATAATGTACTTAATTTTATTTATTAATATTATTCAAACTTAAGTAAAAATTTGTAACCGTTTAAGCAGCACCAAATTAGCATGTTATATATATATATATATATATATATATATATTATTTAAAAATTAGTTTTATTAAAACTTTTTTATTTTTTTGCATTTTAGGATACAATAACCCAAAAAGTAAAATATACAAAATACGTAAAAATAATAGATATGCTAAATTTTATTGTTGTATCAATTTTTACTTTTTATGTCATATTATACAAGTACAAATAAAATAAACTAAATGCATTATATATATATATATATATAATCTTTAATTTAATTTTTGTATACATATAAAAAAAGAAAAATATTTACCGTAATTTTTATAGTTGATAACAAATAAGTGTAACATTAATCAATTATACTACTAAATTGCATTACAAATAGGTAATTCAATTAATTAAAGTTGGTTTAATGTTGTTTATAAAACAGATCACAGATAAAAAATATTTACTTAATATAAATCATTTTAAAAAATATTATAAAATATTAATACAAATTTAATTTATAGTTGCTTGTAAGCTATAATATATGCTAATATTTAGAAACTTGATCATAATAAATATTTTATTATTATTATTATTATTATTAATATTATTATTATTATTATTAATAGTATTACTATTCTTATTTTTACTATTATTATTAGCATTATTATTAGTAATATTCTATATATATATATATATAAACTAAAAACTAAATAAAATGTTAATACTAAATTATTTTATAGGTACAAGTAATTAAAAATATTGCACGTTTATTAAATTACAATGTACATATAAAAAAATAATGTTATATTTTGCAATAACATATAATTAATAACGTTTAATTAAATTTAATAATGTTTTAATTAAAGAAAGTAAAGGTATACTGTTGTCGACAGTAGTGTAATTACATTTAGTACTAAAGTAGTTAACATTTAATACAATTAAAGCAATATATGGGAATGAAACGTAGAAACAAACGGACAAAATTAATAAAATAATGGATTGTTTTTATCGCCGGTGTTTTATACGTATTTTATTATTACCTAGCCCGATTACATTGTAAACAATAAAATTTAAAAAAACTGACTTTTGTTCACTACATGATATCATTACAATTAGACAAAAAAATTACTTAATTAAATTTTACGTTTACCTCCCAAAAAACGGTTTTGGAATGGACAATTAAAAACGGTAAACAAAAATTTGGCAAACGTGACTAAAACCTATTCGGATAGATTTAATTAAAATAATTGTTTTATGGGATAAACAAAACGTTTGGTTTGATGTTCAAATTCATAGAAACATTTTGTGGTTACATGTTTTTGTTTAAATTACAAGACTTGTTGTTATTTTTGGTGTCATTGTTGTTTTAATCCCACATGCCCATTTTTTTTAAAACAAAAGTGTTTTGTAATAATAATAGTAATAATAAGTAAAACTTATTAATATTTTCTTATTTATTGTATTTGTTGTTTTATAAATTGTTGTAAAAGTTAACAAAATTAATTAGAATTGATTCCTTGAATGTTTGCATTTAAAATAATTTACGATCACTTGTTTATAACGTAATAAAAATTAGTTTGAAATTTATGCGTAGACCAGAATAATAAAAATAAAACAATTTTATTACAAAACTGTAAAATACTAATACATACTTTGTTAATAAAATTATATATATATATAAGTAGTGTTGTTTAATTATTTAAAATTGGATTATTTACATATAAAAACACATGTAACAACATATCAAAATGTAATCAATTAATTAAAATAATAAGCAAATTTATTATAAATTGTAAAGTAGATAATATTTTACAAATTACAGTTAATCAAACATTTTGTGTTCCACTAACAAATCCATACCACTATTTTCCAATTGTTTGCATCTCAGTGTTTTTAAAATTAACAATATTAATTTGTTTATAAAAATAGTAATTTTATTTTAGACTGTGTAGAGTTAACATAGGAAAATGTTCAATATAATGCATGATTTTTAATTATAAATCTGCTTTTACTAGTATATAACAAAAGAAATTACATAAACAACACCCGACTACATCTTCAAATGGCTACAAAATGTTTTTTTTTAATTGGTTTATAATAGTAAATAACATTGTAAATAATGGGCATATTTAAATATATTATTAATTCAATTTTATTGTGTAGATGTGTCGCGTAAGCAAAGTTACTAGATAGTATAATAAGTAAAAATAAATAATTAATGTTTACTTTTTATAATTAATGTACATTTTAACTTATTGCTTGTAAAATAAAAAAATAAAAATCTAAAATTTAAATAATTTATTTTAATAAAATGACATTAACATAAATGATATTGCAACAACATTTAAATTATAATAATTGTAAAAAGAATAAAATAAATAAACTCTACAGAAACGTGACTTTATTTTGCAGAAACATTTAGTAAGTATTATTATAAAAAATAAATAAATAATTACAGGTTAACATTAGTTTATATTAATAATTTTTTTTATACATTGTTAAAAGTTAATTGTGATTTTTTGTATAATAGTTAGTAACATATATATAATTAATAATGTGCTATAAATGCGCCCCCACGTTTGGTTTTGCTAAAATGTATATTGCTAATAAATTCTTTTGCAAAACTTAAAAAATATAATGACATAGCATAACATGTTTTCATATAAAATATACATTTATGTTGCTTTAGAAATAAATATAGGACAATAAAACAACAGCTACAGTACAAAACAAAAACAATAACAAAGTGCAGTAGGCACCGAAAATTCTGCAAATAAAAAATTAAATTTTATTTTAGATTTTACTAAACACTGTCTTCTGTGTAACTTTGTCATTAAAATACATGCAATCACTTATTTGCCGTTGTTTGCTTATATACCGTTTGTTCGATTTTTTTGTAGCAGTATATATTTTTACAGAAACTATGTTGTTAACCTTGCGCATTTACACAATTTTACCTTAGCCGGGCTTCGGAGTGACTAAGTTAAATTATTTTGGTTTAAGCTAGGCAAAGTACTATATATATATATATATATATATATATATATACTATTACAGCTATTACTATTATTAATATTATTACTGCTAACACTAGAAAAGCAAATGCTAATACTAATAGTAATACTACTACTACTATTATTTCATCATAAATATTATTACTACTACTACTACTATTACTACTACTACTACTAATGTTTTTACAGAAAGCAGGTTGCTAACTTTGCGCGCTCAAACTCACCTTCTTTATTCAGGCTTGAAACAGGCTAAATTAAATTATTTTTAATCCAAACCAAGCAACATTCTATGTAGTCCATATATATATATATAACTAACATATATTTGTTTACATCCAGGTTATTATTTTGTAAAACTTATATTCTTAATAATTATTCAATTAATTAAACGTTAACGTATTTTATAATGTTAAACAATGTTTTATAATAATGTAAAATGCAATCAAACATCTGCAGTTTTACATTATTACATTATACAAAATTGTTCAAAATATATATTATAATAATTTTACAGTAATGGTAAACTGCAAATAGCAGTATTATCGTTATTTTAAGTTGACTCTGTCATGTTTTTTTTACTTGATATACAATTATTGACGTTTAGCGTACACAAAACTTCCAATCTCATTATATGAAATACCAATATAATCTTTTACAATTTTATATTTTATAACATGAATAATCTGTTCTATAAACCAAAAATAAAATTAATAACACTTAAATCCGGGATGTTAAAAATTACATGTGCAAATGTCTTTTTTTATTTAATAAGGTTTTTGCAGTTTTAGAAGGTTAAAAATTTATTAAATTGTATAAAATACAGAAAAACACACATAAACCAACTTGTAAATATATACAAAAGTAATATTTTAAACATTTTTTAAATTTTAAAACTTTTTGCTAAAATTAAAACTAATTTTTTTTAATATTTATTTTTAATTGTGCACAACATGTGTGCAGATAGAACACGTAAACAACTTATCTTGCATAAACATTGTATTATTTAGCAAAAACCACACCACACATAATTTTAAAATATTAAAGGCTAAATCCGTAAATATCAGCTTACACATTTTTTAAATAAAACTTTTTTTTTAATTTAAGATAAATTACAAAATGTTAGTAAACTTTATTGCATTGATTTTTTGTGCACAACAAAACAGAACATAAATTAACCTAATTGCTACTGGTTTACCTATTTTATAGATTTTTAAAAATCTAATATTAAGCATTTTCTAAATTTGCTTTTTTCGCTTTTTTCTATTTCTTTTGAAATTTTATTTTTATTTTAAAATAATAAAATTCCAATAATTTTTATTTACAATTTTGTAAGATTGTATTAACTTCACGCCGTTTTTTGTGTAAAATTTGATCACATTTAATTTATATTAATTGATCAAAATTTTACTTAATCCTATATAATTTGATTGAGTAACTTAGACAAAATTACTCCAAAAATAAATTTTTAAAAATTAAATAAATACATTAACTATATTATTTAAATTAAGTTTGTTTATAGTACCAAATAGTTTATAAACCAAATGATTTTTAAAATTATTTATATTAAAACATTATTGTGCCGGGGTGGTTTAGTGCTACATAGTTCGAATTCCCACCTCGGTGATCATGGGTTCAAATTCTATCCCCGGAACTAAAATGCGGGTTTACATTTGACTTTGTTAATTGTCTACTACTGAATAATGTTTGAATAATGTAACAAACATAAAATTAAAATAATTAAAATTAAATTACCAAGTTATTTTTATTTGACTCTTCAAATGAACGGTTTAATAATGTTTTGGTTATATAAGGCACGTATTTAAAAAAAACATAATAATTTTTAACTAAGTACATTGATAAACATATTAAAAATTAAAATAAGTTAATTTTTTATTTTAAAATAATTTGAATTTGAGTATTGCACGAGGTCATTTATATTTATATAAAATATTTTTTTTTATAAAATCTTAAATTGTTATGTTTTTAAAAATTTTAAATAATGTTTTTAAAAACAGAAATAAAAAGTATATAAAGTTTAAACTGATTAGTTTCCTATTGTAAATATTGTAGAAATATATTTTTATACAGCAAAATGTTTTAACGTACAATAAATATATATATATATATATATATATATATATATAAAACAATCCAAGGGTAAAATTTATAAAATAAAAAAGTAGTAGAATACTTTCGATTTTTATTAAAAATCAATAAAATGTCAAATAATCAATTTTAGTAGTTAAAAATTGTAAACACATTTTACTGTTTGTTTTAACGCAAATACAATAGAATATGTTTTAACAAAAGTTTTAATTATGTTAAGGTTAATATAAGTAATTTAATTATTTAAATTCTGATTTTGTGCCGAAGTTTTTTAGTGGTACTACGTTTAACTTAAATCGGGTTTAAATATTACTATTAGCATTAAATGTAGGCCAACGTTTGGTTTTAGTAAAATGTATATTATAAAAAGATGTTTTCTGTAAAACATTCAAAACACTAAAAATAAATAAATAAATATAAAACAAAAATGTTTGTTGTTACCTAGAGTTTTTAATTTAATAATAACATTATTAAGTTATATTTTAAATTAATTTTATATGTATTGTTTTATACTGTTTTGTTAATTTTATTTTAGATTTAAATTAACCAATTTTTTTATTTGAAAAATATTTAGTATAATCAATAATGAACTCACATTAGGTTTTTATAAATAACCGTTGCAAAAAAATGTTTTCTGCAAATTATTAAAATAATAAAAATAAATAAAAATAATTTTTACAAATTATTTGTAAGCTCATTAAATATTTAAGAAACCTGTAACTACCTAACTATTATTTTTATTTTTATTTTGCAATTTAGTATAAATCTTAATTTTTTACGGATGTATCTATTATTAATATAATGGTGTAAAATTATTTTATTTTGTTGGTATTTTAAAATACTGAATGTATTAAATCTAAACTAAGAAAAATAATAATAGTAATAATAATAATAATAATAATAATAATATAGTAAACTCAGCATTTCAGGATTTTTTTCTATTTTTGTTATTAAACTACATTTAATATTAATACATAATTTTAAAAAATATTTTTGTTATTTTGTTATGCCAAATTTAAAAATTAATTATAAAACTAATTTGAAAAACGTAATAAAAGATATTGTAGGGAATGCTTAATACTAAATTTTTAAAAAATGCATAACATTGTCAAAATAGTATTTTATTATCGGCAATAATTCACTTTTAGTATAATTTACAATTTACTATATTTGTGACTTATTTATATAGTATAAACCTGGTTAATAAATATCAGATATTAAAACTGATTACAAAGTAATGTATTATTTATAGAAAATACTATTTTTTTAATAGTTGCACTTTAATAAACTGAAATTAAAATCAATTAGCAAAAGTGTATAAATACTGTAAATGCTACTTAATTGTTAATGTTAAAATTAACTTGGTTTAATGTTTGTGTTTGCGTATGTTTGAGGGCTGTACTAACTTGTCATTTTTAGTTCTTTTTTATGTATACATATAAGTATAAACAAAAATGTGTTTGTGACTGACAAAAATATTTTTTTATTTGCAATTATTTTTTTAATTATTTTTGCAAAATATATTGTTTTATGTGTGTTGTTTGAATAATATTTAAACTTTGTTTTAATACAAATTAAATATGTTTAAAATAAATAACTAGTACACAATGTTATAAAGTATTATAAAGCGTTGTTTTTTTTACGTCATCTATCAAGATTTGTAATTACAATAATAAAAATAATAGTAATTATTTTTATTATTTTATATATATTTTATAAAATATTTGTTGTTTAAACATTAAAGATGTATATGTATATCCTTTGAAACTAAAACATTAATGTATTTAAATAATACTAACAATTTGTTTAATTAAGTTTTGATACAAATTATGTTTATAGCCTTAAAAGTAAGTATTGTTTTTTAATTAGAAACAAATTACAAATGCGTTTTTTTAAACATTACGTATGTGTGTGTATGTGTTTAATTTATCTAATGCCACAACAATATATTTTGTAGTTGTAAATAATAAAATTTGTTTATTTAAAAATATAAAATTATTAGCTTAATTTTAAAATTTATTTATTTAGGGAAAAAATGTAATTAAGATTTAAAAAAAAAAAATTTTATTATTAATAAATTATATATAAATATATATATATAGCATTTTTTATTATTGTATGTATTGTACATTTTTTAAATTGTATTACTAACATATTCAATGTTATTTATTATACATTATAGAAATAATTCCGTAAAAGACATGCATAAAAATTTTTAATCAATTAACATATGTAACACTAATAATAACCTTTTATAATAAATGTAATTACACTATTTGTTTACTATTTTCTAACAAATTATTATATTTACTTTATGTTTATAAAAAATTGTATTAAAAAATAGACTACGTATATTGTCAAAACAATAAGTTTTTATATATAGTGAGTATTACTGTTTATATAAATAATAATAACAATAAAAAGTAAATACCATAAAAATTATATAAACATTTAATCCAAATAAAAAATTAATAAAATATTATTATTAAAAAAATAATTATTAATAATAATAATAATATAATTATTTTTAGTATTACTATTATAAGTGTTTGTATGTTTTTTTACAAAAACACTCTTTTTATTATACAATTAGTGCATACTAGTTAATTATTTATTATATTTGTTTATTTAATACCACATGGCCAAAATACTATTAGGTATATTTAGTTTAACTAAATAAATGTAATTCCTAATTTAAAAAAAATTAATGTTTATTAAAAAAATGATTTTTTTGTATATACATTTGCCTAGGGTTCAGTCACAAATAATTTTGCAAGTTTTATTAATATTTAACATTTAATTTTTATAATGGTGTATTTTAATCAACAACATATTGTTTAGTAACTTATGTTTTTAAGTTAAATTTTTGTTAAATACAGGATTCATGCTTAATTAAAAATTATATATATTATAATTAAAATTACTTTTAAAAAAATATTAAATTGAGGCAAACTTTTACAAAATAATGCTGTGCTTTTATTTTTGCATCCCAAACGCCAAATTTTTTACACATTTTGATTAATAACATAAATTTTACATTTTTTAAATTGTATATATAATATACATTTTTCTTGACTTTATTGTGGCTTATTTTAAGACTGGTTTACAAAAACTAAATTAAGTGTGAATAATAAATTTTAAAAAAATTATAATATTTATTTATAGTTATTAGTTTAGATACTTTAGTACAAGTAGCTTTCAGCACACTAACGTATATGTACAATTATAAAAATGAACTACAATTAACAGTGTGCAATATCAGTCAAAAAATAAATAAATAAATATGTAAAGTAAGATTAAAATATATAAACTAAAAGAAGAAGAAAAAACTTAAAATGTACGTATATTTAAAAATTATGTTTAATATGATATGCCTAAAGAAGCATGCTATTATTTAGTAGAAATTATAGTTAATAGTGTGCAAATATGTCAGTATACATAAAATGCAAATGACTTATGACTCATGAGTGAACATGACTAATGAAATAATACCCTAGATGAAAGATAATAAATAGTCACAAATTAAAATAAGTAGATTTTAAACAAAGGTAATAGGTTAGACCAAAATTAAACAAAAATACATATTTATAATTTGAATAAACTAATGTAAAGATCATTTTAATTTTTTTTTTGGGATTAGATAGTAACCTTGCTAAATACGGCAGACATAAACTTAAATACATATTGTTTTGTGCACTCGACGCGTATATGTGATCTTCTTGTCATTCCTGATGCAATCAATTTGCTGAAATGACAATAAAATAGATTATTGGATTTGTTAGAAATACAGCTGATTAATTAAAAAACTTTATTTAAAATGTTGAAGAATTATTAACAATCCACTAATGATGGTAATACATTTTTTTAACTTTATAAAATTCTTAATTTTTAGTCCCAAAAATATTACAGGGGAGCAATAAAATATTATTAAATAAAATCTAGTTTTAAAATATGTATTAATAACATGTTGGCAAACACGCAGGTTTCTTAGACGTTTTATGTAGTAAGATAAACCTCGAGTTCTTGTAAATAAATTGTTATTGTAATCAAATCAGGTAAGTTTGTTATTAAGTAAAACACAAAGTCATTAAAAAACATTACAAGTGTCAATTAATACATTTATAATACAAACGTTTTGATAAAGTTAACTCAATTGTGTTAAACATTTGTGTAAGCTTAAATTGATTACTCTGCATTTTGTAGGATGTTTTGTTAGCCAATTAATTAATTTACTAATTAACTCTAGAAAATGTACATTATCTTTGGTTGAAAAGATGGATTTACATAACGCCATGTTATCTGCAAACTTAAAAAGTGCAGCAGGTATTTTTGGTTAAAAAACATCTACACATAATAAACAAACAAAAAGAGAAAAAACCGCACTTGTGGAACATTTTTGTTATTTTGAATAAAAGTATATTTTTACACTCAATTTGACTGTATTGTGTTCTGTTTTTAAAATAATTAAAAAGCCATTTAATTGTGTAATTAGAGACATTGGGTTTTATAAAGCGTTTAAGCTGTTTCCTTTTTTTACATGCGGCTTTATAATCAACAAACAAACATCTAACGAAGCCTAAGTTATTATTTAGTAATTTTGTAACGTATTTAATCAAGCTGGCTACACAATCTAGTGTAAAACTATTTTGCAAATTAACATTGATTACTACTTGTTTTGAATGTATCGTTTTGTTTATTAAAAATTAATTTTTTAGTCAACTTTAAGATTACTGACGTGCATAAGATTGCTGTTTTTTTTTTAGAACTAAAACAGTTTTACAAGTTATTCACGATTTTTATATTCTACTTTTGTTTATAAAATTAGTTAAAATGTGTATCAATAGAAAGTATATTGAGGACAAACATAATTTTAACATTTGTATACTAAGTTCTTTAGGACCTAATAGCGTTGTAAAGTTTGAGTTTTTATAATCTTTATAAGATTATTTATATATATGGAAACATTAAATCCGTCATTTTTGTTAACATTATTTAGCTGTACATTAAAAGAGTTCACATTAAGTAAGGTATTATCAGATTTTGTTTTTACAAACATTTTGTTAATATTAAGTGCAATTTGTCCGTTACAACTATTACATATCATGGTTTTTACTGTACTTCTACTCTTTATAGTCTAATATTTTTATTTATTAGTTTTGTTAAACTATTTTGTAAATTATAAAATTTTAAATGTACTTGGAATTATGTTTAGTTTTATGTTAAATCATATTTATATCTAACACAATTTAAACAAACGCAAAATTTTAAAAGAACATACAGTTTACATAAAATGTTAGTTTAGTATAAACAATTGTTTACAATTTATAAACGCTACACAATAGAAATATTAATAATAACTCAAAAATGATACACATATAGTCAATTACAATTCTGGATAAAAAAATGGTTTGTGGTAGAAAGGGCATCTAGCATTAAAACAACCAACGCAAACATTTTTTAATGATTATATTTTTACAATCTGCTTCATACAAAACATAATAAAAAAGTTGATTGGAAACAGCAACGACTTATATAAAGTAAAAACATTTGTAAAAAACCAAAAACCAAAATCAATAATTGCACTGTAATAGCTAAATATTGTTTTAAAAAAAATATAATTAAACTTACTTGGATGTTTTATATATTTGTTGTATTGTACTAATTGCTAACCCCGGCTATGTTTTATATTTATTTTAAAAACGTTTATTACGTTAAAACACGTAACGTACAAATAGTGTAAACATTAAAAAAATGTTAAATATTTTATTACGGATTAATAATAATTGCAAATTTTATACTAATAAAAATAGGAATCGTTATATAATTTTTAGGCTAAATTTTTGTAATCATTTTTGTTTTTGGCAATATTTTGTACACAGGTTAATTTCTTAAACTTCCTTTTTTTAAGTAGTTTAAAGTTACTAAATTTACTTTAGTTTATATTTTAAATGTTACAATGTTTATTTATGTTAAAATATATAAAAATCCAAAAGTATTTAATTTTTTAAATAACTCTATAATTCATTTATTATAACAGGATTAAATTGTAAATAACCAAGGTAAAGTCAATTTGTAAACAAAGGGGACATAAGCTAGTTTTGTATTTTAATTATATATATATATATATATATATATAATAAAAATAACAATAAATATTTAAAATAATTATTTTTTTGCAAACAATTAGTAACCATGTTTTTGGTAATTTACCAAAATTTATTTTGTCAACATTCATTGTTTATTGTAGATTATTTTATTGCTGGGTTTAGTAGGCAATAAACCAAAAAATGAGCTTTAATAATTTTATTTGGTCTAATTATTACTTTTTTGCTTTTGCATATCAAAATAATATTCTCTTGTTTGTTTTGTAGAAACGTTTTTATTTTTAAGAAAAATCAAACTATTAACCTTGTGTTTAAATACTCTTTTTTATATAGGATGTAAACTGATTATTGCTAAAATGTGGGCCCAAGCTTGGTATTAAAAAAAATATATATTGCTAAACATTGTGCGTTGTAAAACATTTAAAAAAAAATAATTTGTAATATTAATATACTTATTATTATTACTTATTATTAATACAAAACACCAATTTAAAAATGGGAAATTTACTACACCACATATCTTTAAACTATTTTAGCTGTAGGCTAGCACAAAAAGCAATATTAATACAATAAAACAAGTTATTTATATACCGAATTATAATAATTGTAATTACCAAAATATACAAAAGAATGACAAAAACCTAAATGTGGTACGCTTATAACAATTTGAATCATAATGTAACCAGTTCTGTTTAAACAAAACAATATAAATTTTAATAACAGTGATTAATTTATTTAGAACATTTTTTATAATGGTAACAAATAATATTTTATATTAGTTATATCTTGTTATTAAATATAACTATAAATAAGTGGTTTTAGTAAGTAACAATATTTATATAACAAATAATTAAAAATATATATTAACTTTGTAGCCTTTATTTAAAAATAATATTTTATTTTAAATAAATAGATACTAAAAAATAAAAATAATTTATATATATGTATATATATATAATTTTATTGTATGTAAATATTAAAAATATTTATTTTTAGCAGTAGACATTTTATCAAAAATTAACTGTTTTTGTATATATATATATAATTAAAATAATAAATATATAAAATAATTAAATTTTTGCAAATGGTTATTAATAATGTTTTTGGTAGTTTATCAAGATGTCTGTTGTAAACATTACATGTTTTTTTGTAAATTCTTTTATCGTTGCGTTTAGTAGGCGGTAAAGAAAAATTGTGTTTAAATAATTTTATTTTTTTTAATTATCATTTTTTGTTTTTGTATATTAAAATAATATTTTCTTGTTTGCTTTGTGGAAACGTATTTATTTTTATAAAAAATCAAACTTCCAATCTTGTGCTTAAATACTCTTTTTTATTTAGGTTGTAAACTGGTTATTACTAAACTGGGATTCTAAACTTAGCATTGACAATATAAATATTGCTAAACAATGTGCGTTGTATAACATTTAAAACAAAAAAGAATTTGTAATATTAATATAATTATTACTACTAATTATTACTACAAAACACTAAATTTAAAATAAAAAAATTACTATGATACATATCTTTAAGCAGGTTTATCTGTAGACAAGCACATAAACTAATATTAATACAATAAAACATTATATTTATATATACTAACTTATAATATATTTAATTACCAAAGTATACAAAAAGATGACAAAAGCATGAGTGTTGTATGCTTATAACAAGTTCAAACATAATGTAACCAATTATGTTTAAATTAAACAATTTAAATTTTGTTATAACAAACTTATAATATTTATATTTTTTAACAAACATTTTTTATATTAACTGTCAAAAACATTTATAAAATAAATAAAATTAATTGTTAAAATTTTTCACATTGTTAACAATACACATAATTGTTTTATTTATGTTTCTGTGTATTTTTTATTAAATATAACAGTGTTTGGTATATTCATTATATATACATTAACTGATATGTATAAACATAATATGTTTTTACTACAAAAATATATTTGCTATTTTATTTATTAATAGTTTTTTATTTGGCATGTTAAACAAATTACAGTTGCGTTAATCAACCGTTTAACTTAGTTGTACTAACAAAATGTATCATTTTTAAAATGGTAATAGTGGTAATCAGTTCAAACTTATGCAAAAGAAAACATTTTGTTTTATAAAAAAATATTAAATAAAATACATAAACACAAATATAATTATTTATTTAACGTATTTTTTATTTAGTTAATTTAAAAAACTATTAAATTAACTAAATAGATTACAACAACTGGAGTTTCCCAAAAAGTACAAACATTATTTATCGTTATTTTTAAAATCAATATAATTCACAGATGAGTGTGTAATATTCTAACATTTAAAGTAAACATTTAAATGTTATTTATAGTTTAAAGTTTCTACTTTATTACATTTGTACTGATATAAAAATTGCACATTTTTTATGTGTCAAAGAATGCTTTGGACTTAAGTACAATCAGTCTCCAAAATAGATGCGTACTAGTGGCAATTTAAACAGCGTTAAAATTGTACAAATATTTAGAGATTTGTTTTATATTGAGATGTTTAGAAATGCCACAGGACAATTAACAATTACTTAAGACAATATTCCTGTACATACTTAAAAAATAAGTATGTTTTTTAATTTCATTTACAATTTGCTATACGTTTTCTTTATTTAGACCACCAAAACTTTAAATAGCAAAACGCTTACTTTTGTAAATATATATTATACATTTTAGCTAAAAAGTTAACTTTAGGCATCGCATTACCAGCATATGTACCAAAGTTATATATTTATTAAAAAATGTACCGCATAACCAAATCTTTATAATGTTTAAATAAAAATTGTTATTTTAAAAACATACATTAATTTATTTTACAAACATTTTTTTTTAATTAACAGGAATAAAATACGTTCCCTACTGTAAGATATATTTTTAATAACATTTTGTAATTAGTAATGTGTTTTGACTATAACTACTTATATGTTTAACGAATTTGCAAACTTGTAACTTTTTATTTATATATTTATGTATTTAGTTCATTATTAGTTTACTTTTATAGTTTATTTAATAATAATGATATTATTGTTTATTACAAAATAATTAAATATGCCCAAAATTCGTAACTGAGAAAAATGATACACAGTATCACAGTATGTTCATTTTTCAAAGTTAATTGTACAAATTGGTAATAACAATAATAATAATTATTATTATTACTATTATTATTATTTAATAATAATAATATTAATTGTTAACATTACTAATTTAAACAACAATGCATATTATTTAAATAATGTCAACAGTTAGAATATTATATTAAGATGTAAAAAATGTTTTTATAGTTTCAAACAGGAAGTATTATTGCAATTTTTATTAATTTAATATATATTTAATTTTGAAATATTATAAAAAGTTTTTATAAATGTTACATGTTTACATTATTATTTAAACTAATATATGCTGTTTAATAGCAGCAATACTATCAGAACATTTTGTAATTATAAATTTTATAGTGTATTTTTAAATATATGCATAATTATTATTTTAATTTTATAGCTAATGTATTTAGTAAAACAATGTAATTAATTTTTTTAAATTACATTTTGTTATTATTATGATTGTTATTTATTTTTGTTTATTACATATATATAAACATATTATCTTAATTATATTTTATAAGTCAATTCTTAATTTTCTATTTTTATATTTTTTATGTACAAATAACATAAATTTATTTATTTTTTAATTAGTATACAATTTTTTTTACTAAAGTTAGTTCACGTTAATTATCTCAGTGTATTTTCTTAATGTATAAGGTTGTGGCATAATTGCCACATGCATAAACAAACATTGAATATTATTATTATTTATAGATGTTATGCATTTAAAAAGCATTTAAAAATAAACCTTTATTTAAATATACAAATGTATATATATATATATATATATTAAGATATTGGTATATATATAAATAAATATTTAATTTTTATGGCAAACACGCTTATTGTTTTTTTATAATACATTATAGAATTAACAGTAACTACAAAGGCACAAATAACAAAATAAATTAACATATATATATAACACAAATAATGACTTTTAATTTTAAATTTTGTTTTACTATCTGTTTATTATTTTACAATAAATAATTACATTACATTTATGTTTATAAATTGAATCAAAATAAAATATACTAACAATTAATAAATGTAAACCAAGAAATTATAATAAATTGAGTTATAATATTTATGTAATTAATAGTAACAATAAATTACGTACCAAAAATAATGTTATAATAATATTTGTAATTATTTAAAAAATATATATTATAACAATTATGTAAATATTAAAATTTTTTTTAATAAGTATTAAATAAGCAATGTATTATTATTACTATTAGTATTTTGAGTATTGTGCTTCCAATTGAGAACAAAATAATATTGGTAATTAATTGATTTGTTTTGTATATAATATTTGTGTATAATATTTACCCAGTAATTATTATTTACATCAATAATAACATATAATAGAAATTTTTTTAATTAATTGTTTTATGAGTTTTGCAATTGAAAACACAAAAAATGCATTTTACTTTAAAAAACGTTTTTTATTTACACTTTTAAATGTTTTTAAAAAAAAATTGAGCAGTAAACATTAAAAAAAAACAAAAATAAACTTGCATTTAGTAATTCACTGATGTACTTTAAACTCATGTTTATTAAGTTTAAATACCTCATGACAAAAACAATATTTTAATTGTCTTATTATTTTAAAAAATGCCAGTAAAATTAAAATGTTTTGTTTAACTACAATTTTAAAAAATAATTAAAATCTTTAATTACTAAAATAGTAATTGTTTAGCAATTTGTAGTGTTTTTAAAAAAGTATATAAACAATAGATTATTTTATTAATATATTTTTTAATTTTATTAATATGTGTTGTATCCTAAAAAATGCTGTTACAAAAACCCAACGTAAATGCACATTAAATGTCTGTAGTAAAAAGTAAACGTATGATAACCAAAATGTGACTTAAGCGTTATAGTGCTGGTAAAAATACAACAAACAAGTTTGAATTTATGTACGGTATAAAAAATTAACTTATACATTGATTAACCTATATATTACTAATAATGTTAAAAAAATTACTCTAGTATGAACAATTTAACTAAAAATAAATTTGAGTAAAATAAGATTAATTTTTTTGTAATTGATTTAGAAACAGTTATGCTTATCTTTGAAATTAATTTATTATAACTTTGTAAAAATATTTAACGCATTTTTAATTAATAAACAAAATATTATAATTTTTAAAATTATATTTTAATATACCTTGACCTCAATTTTGTTGCAGACAGTCTCAAATATTGTTGAAAAACGATAAAAGTTTGAGTGCAAGATTAAAAATTTATTTTTTTGTAAAAAAAATATTTTTATGAGAACAGCACAAGAGAATAGGATTTTATTAAACTATAACACATAATTGCAATAATAAAATTTTTTTAAAAATTAAATAAATTTTGTTCTTATAATATGCACAATTTTTAAAACCTAAAATTAAATGCACAAACATTTGTAAAAATGTTGTTTTTATGCGATAATTAGAACAATAGTAATTTAATATAAATAAATATATTTTGTTTTAAAATAAATATTACAATTATTAAAAAATATATTATTAGGTTTTTAAAAATTGACATAAGTATTACTGGAATAAAAAACTTCGTAAATTGGTTTTCTGTTAAAGTATATTTAAGTGTTGAAATAAACTTAAATTTTACATAAAATTTATTTTACCATAAACAATTTTCTTCGATTAACAACAATTACGCAAATGCAAAAAAATAAAAACTCCTGCTAATAAAATATAGAAATAAACAAATATAGTCCGTCTTAAACCTAAACAAATGAGTAAGGTTTGCTTAAAATCGTTTTAATGCAAAACAAAAAATAGAAAATTAAACAGTCAATTATATAAAGAAAAAAATGTAAATATAAGCACTTAAAAGGTTTTTTTTTGTATTTACTTTAAAAACATTTATGTGAGTTAAAAAAACAAAAGCGCACATAAAATCAATATGTTTTTTTTAAATACTAAACATGTTATTGCCGATTAATAATACATAATAAATTTATAGTAATAAAACATAGTTTGTTATAAAATTCTGGTTTATGGGTTTGTATAAATATGATTTCGACTAATATAAATACATGTTTGTAGTGCGGGTAAAAATTTTAAGTAAGAGAATTAATTATATTACATTAGAAAATAAAAAATTGTTTTTATTGTGTACATAAAATGTAATTTAACCTTAAACAGCTTTTTATAATTAACAATAGATATGATATGCATATCTGAATAATTAGCTACATTTGAAAATAAATAAAACGACAACCTGTTTTAAATCTACATACAAAAATAAAACATAAATAATTTGTTGTAGTAAAAACATTACGTTAATACTATATAATAGTTATAATGCTGTAAAAGGAAAATGTTTAAAAGGTTATTTTAATTTGATTTTACTTCATCTGCTTTTAAAACACAAAAGTACACATAAATTTAATAAACAGTTTAATAAAAAAGCGTTATTTTGTGGTTTTTAAACAATATATTTTACATAGATCAAACTGATAATGTTTATATGCAAATTAATAATAAATACTACTAATGTTTAAAATAAACTTGATGTTGTTAAAATTATTTTTTTAGTTTATTTTAAAATAACTGAGGTACAAGTAATTAGTCTATAAAGTTCTGGATTTGTTAATAAAGCAGATATTTTGAGAATAACTGTAATTTATAATAGAATGGCTATCAAAGGATGTTTATGTAAACATTTATGTCAATATTTTTATTTTTGCAATTAAGCACTAAATTCTAATTTGTAAATATTTAACTGCTGATTTATATTAATAGCAATATTATTTACTCAAATATATATTAAGGCTCTTTTACGTTTCCTCGTCTACATTTTTTAATAAAGTCAAAAAATGTATTAAGTGCTTTTAGATTATTGTTAAAATATTTATTTAACCATAATTATTAAATTAATATCACAACATTATTTATATGTATATTTTTTGGTTATAAAAATTGTAAATTAACATTTTTATTATGTATAAACCTGCAGTTTAATGATAGTGGTAGCGCCAGGGACATATAATTATGTAATTTTACCTATTAAATGTTTATATTTATTAAGATAAATTGTACGTTTATTTTAAACACTTACATGCGTTTGTGCAATTAATTTAAATTTGGGTATAGTAAAACAAAATATGTTAGCAATAAAAGTCTATTTTTATTTTATTTTATTTTAATTAATTGTATTCAGTAAAAATAAAAAAAAACTGACTAACAAAAAAAATATTAATACTGAACACACACGCACATATATGTATATATATACACCCATTTTAACAATTAACGCAAAAAATTACAAAGGTATTAAATCTAATTTAATTTGTTATGCCCAATTGTTTTTTCGTAAAAACAAATATCGGCAATTAAAAATAATGTCTAGTGCTTAATAGATCCCTTATATATACTTATAAATATTTATTTAAGAAGGCTGAGTCTGCCAATATAGCATATTTTAAAAACTACTTCTATATTAACGTAGATAATAAGCTAAAATAACACAATTTTTTTAATTATTAAATTATTATTATTTTGTATGCTTAATTTCATTAAAAATGAACAATAACTAATACTTAAACTTGATGTTGAACGCACATTCAAATCTGCTCTGATTGTGATATCAAAAATAATTATCAAAATAAACATTTAATTATTCTAATTTATATAAATAAAAATAATTAAAAAATATTTTTTTTAATTTTAAATAAAAAATTTAAAATAAATCTAATAATTTATTATTTACGTTTATCCTTGAGATTCCGCTCACCCGCTAATTCTGCTTTCTGATTGCATTGTTTTTGAAATGGAGAATAGTGATAAAAAATGTTTTTATCTCAACGAAAATAAATTCCGTGTTTTTTAAAAATTAAAAAATGAAAGATTTTTACCAAAAAGATTAGCAAATTTATATAGACTTAACCTTTTATCAACTTATCTGATTATCAACGGTCAAAAGCCACAAAAATACAATAATGTTGAAAGAAAACGTGTAACAACAAGTACGGATGACCAAAAAATTATTATAGAGTTAAAAAAAATTATAATAAACTTATTTCAAAAACTAAAAGAAGTAGTTTAAACAATTTTACATATTCCACTATAAGAAACAAAGCAATTAAATCCGGTTTAGCTTTACAATCACCGAAGATTTACCAAAAAACAAAAGGATGACAGAATAGCATTTTGTAAACTATAGGGTAAACGACAGTTATAATATTGGCTTTCCGTATACTTTGCTAAGAAAACAATGATTCGGGATGAACAATTTGGTTTTAAAAACAAAGTGTTGTGTGGGACGAGTTTTTAAAAATATTCACTCTCGGTTGTTAGAAAAAAAGCCCACCCTCGACAAGTAATGTGTTGGTTTGGTATTAAGTATAATTAACCTATCAAATAGAGAATTATATCTGGTACCTTAAATAGTAAACAATTTATTTTAGTTATAAAGGATGTTTTTTATTATGAAATGCAGCACACTTACACGGGGGTTACTACTGTTTTTCAAAACAATGCTTCATGTCATACGTCCAAAAATGTAACGTCATATTCATCTAAGTTTACTATATTTGCTTTATATTTACATTTAGACAGTAAAGGGGCTAAAATCAAAAAAGCTGTCTTTCGCTCAATTGTCACCTAACAACCCGGATATTAATGTTATTAAATTTTTTTTCAGTTTGCTAAAGCGCAATATTTATGAACATACCGAAATTGAGCATTTATGTGAACGCATTCGGTTTGTTGTTCAATATAAGATGAAACAAGAATATATTAACACTCTTATTGACAGCATTCCAAAACGCCTGTATTAGGTTGTTAAAAAAAAAGCGATTACATAGATTATAAATTTTTTTAAACTTTGTAATGTCCTTAATAATTTGATAACTGAACAAATTGCATGCAATTTGTATTTTTATTAATAATTGACGTTATAAATCATGCTAATCATTTTACTCCATCTACGAATTGCACCCGTTGATATTTTATATAATGTTTTTTACTTACAATTTATATGTATATATAATTATAGTTTTTTTTAATTATTATATAGCATTGTATGTTTTATAATTAAAGTGACGTTTTTCTTGTATGCTATGTAGATGCTAGATAGGTTTTAGTTTAATAATCACTTTTTTGCAGTAATTGTTGTGAGGGTTGTATATATAAATGATAAAATTGTATTTTATTCCGATATAATAAAAACGAGGTGCATTTTATTACATAATAATATAATTATAAATGCAAGATAATTTTATTATTATAGAATATTGCAATAAAGAACAAGGTATTTACATAATTATACTAATATTTTCCTCTTTAGAATACATAATTTAGCATTTTAAAAATAGAAGTTATTTTTTTACATTTTATTAAACTTGTTTAGTAAATAACTGTCTGTTACATTTAAACTAAAATTATTTTTTAATAAAAATTAATATTGTTTGTATTTTATTAAAAATTAAAATTGTTTTTATTTATTACTAAAAAATATTATTTTTAAATTGAATAAGTTGAATGTAACTAATTTGAAATTATTGTTAGTAATTTTGTCTAGTTTATTTTATTAATTTACAAAGAATGGCGCAAAGTTTTATTAGCCGATAAAAATAAATTAAGTTACATTTTATGCAAAAAAAATAGGTAATGTTTAGCAACTCTTATAAATTTGCAAAACAAACGTATTTAGAGTGTAGATAAAGCCTGTAAATAAATCATTTAACTAATTATACATTAAAAAGGGTAACTGGATGTATAAGTAGAATTATGTTCGTTTGATTATTACAAAATTAAAAAAATAAAATGTTGTAAACAATTTTTTTTATATTTAATATATTTAAAAAAATACATATTATTTCCAAACAAAATGTAATTTGGGATAATTCGTGTTTGATTGAAATTAATGGATTATACCAAAAAGTTTGAAATTTATCCTGTATGATTTAAAAAAAAAATTGTTAATTTTTATACTGTTATTTACGTATATTGTTCTCAACATTCCAAAATCAAGTGTAGTGTAAATTTTGTTAAAAATTACAATTTTTTGCAAAAACAGTTGCTTAAATGTGTTATTTTCATAGAAAATGTGCTCGTTTTACAGTAATGGATTTTACAAACAAAATTAGGAATGTAATGTTTAGTCTAATTTAACTATATGTTTGTTCTATTGATATTGTATAAATATTGTTAAACAAAAAACGCATTTGTAGATATCTAGTCTACAGCATCCAAAAATTAAATGTTTTTAATTTTATGTTTGGTTTTTTAAGGGTAGCTTAACAAGTTGCAAAAACGTATTACTTATAAAAATATTGTTTATAATATAAAAAAATTAAAATTCTAAGAATTTTTTTGGTACCTTGATAAACTGAGATTGAAAATAACTGATAATAAATATTTTTAAAAATGAAAGTTTTTTTAAATTGTTGGCATTATATTGCAAATTTATGTATCATAATTAAGAACATTGTTTTTTTAACGGGTTATGTATTTTTGATATAAGTTTTAATAAATAATTTTATTTTTTTAATAACAAAAATAATTATTGTATTTTATAATTAAAAATTATTTTTGCAAATAATATTATTTAATGTGTATTAATAAAATATTATTTTACGTATGTATTAGTAAAAATTAAATATATCTACAATAAATATCTAGAGCTGGAGGCTACACAATATAAAAGTGCTTCGATTTTTTACGTCAACCATTATTAATTGTACATCATATTTTAACTAAATGTAATAAAAATACCCAATTTTATATTTAAATTAATACTATACGTGTTATTAAATAAAATGTTTTTGCTATTAATATTTTAATAATTTGTTAATATTTTATTAAAAATAGACAATTTTATTTGCAATTTTATAATTAGATTATTTTAAAAGTAGAAATAACTACATGTAAAACTAATTATGTGGATGTACTTGTATATCTTGTATATTTTTTTCGAATTATATAAATGTATTTGTTCTGTATAATTATAAAAATTACATTATACTTTTGTACAATTCTAAACATATATATTTTTATTTAAAATCTTAAAATTATTCTTATTTTTAAAATATTACTTTAACAATTATATTGTTTGTTTTCTAACTAATTACATGCCTTATTACGCATATCATATTGCACATAATTTCTAAACATACGTTTATTTTGAGTTTTGTATTTGTTTAGGTAATTTAATCTTATTTTGTTAATTCATTTATTATTAACTAATGTTACGTACTGCTAATTGTGTTGCATCTTAAAATTGTATATATTAATGGTATACTAAAGGATACTTTTACTGAAGTATTTAATACAATAATAATAATAATAATAATATATAATTTCAACCATTATATATATATATATATATATAACTATAGTAATTTTAATAAATAAAAAAATGAAATTTTATAAAATTGCTTTTTCTATATTTCTAATGCTGGCAATATGTAAGTTGCAAAGCACATATTATTTAAAATAATTTGGTGTTTTGTAATATATGTATGTTTGATTTATGTATAATTATATGCAAGTAATTTTATTCAATGTTTGTGTATACATTATATTTGTAACATTATTACTCTAATTATTAATAAGTAAATTTAGCAATTGTGTTTTGTGTTTTGTAAACAATGCTTTTAGTATTAATAATATTGCAATAAAATGCTTATTTATTTTTACCGTAATAAATATCTTTAATATATTAAATGCAAACAAAATAGCATTGTTTAAAAATATAAATATTGACATTTTTTAACAAATTATTAAATATAATTAAATATATAGAACACATTTTAATGCAAATATAATTTTTATTAATATTACTTTAATTTTTTTAATATTAAATTTTAAATATTTTACGTATTGATATTTTAAAACATTAAAAACAAATTCATTTCCTTGGAGCAAACCACAATATTTGTGCAAATGTTTTTTTATTTAATGCAAATTTTAATATCCAAAATAATTGTAAATTAAAAAATTTATATAATTTTATTATTGTTTAATAATTTAGTAATATATATATATATATATATATATATATATATATTAGTAAATTAGCATTAAACTACATTCTTTGTTACTAAGTAACAAGTAATTATAATTTTTGCAATTTTTTTATTTGTAAAATACGTGATTAAAACTGATTGCTCAGTGGTATCAAATAATAATAATAACAAAAAAATTACTTTGATTTTCTTACATGATTTTTTAAATAACCTGTGACCTGTTATATTTGCAGCATTTGGGTTTATTAAAATTAGTTTACTTAATTAGCAGTAATACATATTTTTAACATAAATATACTATACACATTGCATAAACATGGTGTAATTAACAAATATGTTTATTAATTTTAGTTAACCACATTATAGGTATGTACTGAATATGTAATAATAAAATAAAATAATACATTTTACTTTTATATATCTATATATATATATATATATTGCTATTATTATTACACATGTGTAAATAATTTACTATTTTTGTTATGTAAAATTTAGTAATTGTATAAAGATTATACATTTCTCATTACTTTTAACGCACTTTTTGTTAATAATATATTTTAATTAATAAAACTAAGCTACAGAAAAAGTGCTATAACTGTGTTATATTTTAAAAACCAGTTTAACTAACTTTGGAAAATTATAATTTTACCAAAATGTACTACAATTTATTTTTGTAGTTAAATAGTAATAGAAATTAAAAATATATATATATTTTTAGTTATAATTACTGCTAGACTATTTAAATTACATTAAATTACATTATTGACTCCGAAAACAAAAACACCCAATTTTAAATGTATACACAATTTATGTTCATTTTTAAAAACTAAAAAATACAATGTTTTTAACACATTATAATTTTTAAACATTGTAAATTTAATTAAATGGTAACTTAATATAATGATATAATATTAATACATTTTTTATTTTAAACAAGTATTTTTTTTTATTAAATTTAAATATAAACATTTAAAATCTGTTTAAAGATTTTGTTTAAAATGTTATCTATTTAATGAAGTATTTAATAAATAGTTTAAACTTGAACACAAATAATAATAAATAAAACAATTATAATGTAAACATATTTATAAATTAATAATAAACATAAAATGTTAGTTAATGTGTTTTAAACAATTATTAAATATAATAGCAAAATGTAAGTTTTATAAGCATTTACAATATTAATTTTTAAATGCATACTTTATGATTAATTATTATTATTATTATTATTATTACAAAAAGTTTTTGTTTAAAAATAACAAGTACGAGGCAATACAATAACAATTACAACAAAAATAAACATAAAAGTTTTGTAATTTAAAGATAACATGATACAACAAAATGATTTCATGTATTTGAACATTTGGCCAAACGATTTGATTCATTCCATAAAACACTCATTTTAAATAAAATTTCCCGAATAGGATTTAGCCAAGTTTTCTTTAATCTGCTAACTTTTCTTTTATTATTTACAACTGTTTATTTCAAAACCGTTCTTTCTGGTCTTTTGGGCGGTAAACGTAAAATTTTAACAAAGTAATTTTCTTCGTCTAATTGTAATAATGTCATGGAGTAAACAATAGTCAGTTCTTATCACCGGCAATAAATAATATCCACTATCTCATTTATCTTGTTTGTACGTTTCTACGTTTAACTTCCATATATTGCAATAGGAATAATTATTAAAGCGTACAAAAACGTTTTGTTTTTAGGCAAATAAAAGAACATGACTATATTGATTTGAGTCTATTGAAGACTGACATTGCCTTACCAAGTCTGGTTTTAACAGCAATCTTTGGTTTTTTTTCTTTTTACTAATAATGCTTTTTAGATATATAAAGGAATCAATAGTATAAATATTTTGTTCATTAATTTTAATGGGCAAATTATTGCTTGATTTTATGCAAAAAACTTTTGTCTTTAAACATTTAATTTATAAGCCAATACGAAAACTAATATCATTGAATCGTGTTGTTATATTTTGCATCATTTTTAAAGTTTTATTAAGTAAACCAATATCATCTAAAAAATATAGATTTGTTAATCGGCCTTCGTTCCATTTAATAACATAAAACAAAATATATATAGATTAAGTCATAATAAAATCAGTTATTTGAAAAAACAAAAACGGTAGCAAAATACATCTTTGACGTACTCCCGTGGCAAGTTTGAACATAAGAGTATGACCACTTTTTGTTCAAACAGCAACATAAATGTTGGGATAACAAACGCATAATATTTACATATTTTAACGGTATTCCGTAACAATTAACAATTTTTTACAAAGATTCTTGATGAACGCTGTCAAAAGGTTTTATGAAATTAATAAAATTAATTGTTAGTAATTGCTGAAATGTTTGACTTTGTTCAATAATATTACGACGGGATCATTATATGTTCAATACAGCTTTTTTTTCAAAAACCTGCTTGATGTTTTTACAAGTATTTATCTACTGCATTTTTTAATAGATGTAAAATTATTTTGCAAAACACCTTACCAGAAACAGACAACAAGGTTATTGCATTCCAATTATTGCAATTGTTTAGACTTCTATTTTTGGAAACAATAACAATTACTCCTTGCCGCCAATCGTTTGAAACTTGTTCATTATGTCATATAATATTAAAAAATAAGCAAGCTTATTTGCTACAACATTACCTTTATGTATAAACATTTTTGCAATTAACTTGTCAAATCCTTCTGCTTTATTGTTTTTCAACTTTTAAATTGCATAAATCACTTTAGTTACAGAAATGTCCTTAATGCATAGTTCCCAATTTTAAACTACATTTGTATCATTATTATTACCAAATTATATAAAAGTATTAGGCATAGGTAAATTAAGTATTTTTTATGTTTTACCCGTCTACATGCTCATTATTTGTTAAAAGTAAACGACCATATTTTCTATTGATTGGAATGTCGGTGGTCTTTCTAACTAACGACAGTTGTTTTACAATTTTACACAGAGTCTTGGAATTATTTTTTGCTGCTGTCTTATTTGGTTTTCCACATCTGGTTTTTAATCAATTATTTCTGTTTTTTTTTGCAACTTTTTTAACTTGTTTACCTAAAATTCTATATTTATTATCAAATATTTTTTAAATGTTAAAATAGTTAATTTAATCTCTCTCTAATATTGTTTTTTTTTCTAAAATTAATTAAAGTTTAAAAGATTAATAAAATCTATTGTTTTTTTGTAGAGCGACATTTTCTATTTAGCACATTTGCTACACAATCTGTAATTGTTTTATAAAATAATTTTTATTGATCATTAGACAAGTCTACTTTTTTCAGATGTTGAAATGTATTTTTAAGGAATTGTAAAGTTAATATTAGATTTTTGAATTTTTAGCTTCTCACTTAAAAATTGATACAATTTTTTTGTGGTTTTTATTGATATTAATTTTAAACAACATTTTTAACAACAAGATTGTGATCAAAACTAACATCTGCACCGCAATCTGCACGAACATAATGTAATAAAAATTGCTATTTGGTGCTGGTTCAAACATAGTCAATTGATTTTACTTTTATCCCATCTGGAGAAACCCACGTTGTTTCTTGTATATTTTTGTAAGCCAAAAACGTGTAGCCAACATTTATTCCACAATAATTGTTTAGCGTCAGAAACCTAAAATTATTATTTATTATGTTATTAGCATACCCATGTAATCCAACATTTGAGAAGTACCGATATTTGTCTTTGTTCAATTTCGCATTGAAATCATTGATTAAAATTTTGATAATTATTTTTAGTACATTATCTAACAAACTTTGTTATCAATTATAAAAAGTGTTTCTTCGTTTTTTCTTAGTAGCTTCAGTAAACGAATAGTCTTGCACAATTATTATTTTTGCAAATTTTGTGCTAAATTGTGCTAAATCGTGCTAAAATAATACAGTTGCTCACAAGTTTTCGCCCAATTATAGGTTCAGCAACATTTTTACTCAACATAATAACAATTTTATTAATATAATATTTTTTATGTTTAAAATATAAAATTAATATATATTTACTCCTAAAATGACCTTAGCCTTTCTATTGCATTTTGCTAATACCCAAAATATTTTAGTTGTAAATTTTAATTTCTCAAACGACTTGTTTTGACTGTCTAGAGCAAAAACGTGTGCGCAGATTTTATGTTCTAACACTGATTAAGGTTTTGGCATTACAGATTCTGAAAGTTAAAAATTGAGTTTGCTTTCATTTTTTACTCAATCTTGTCATTTGTGTAACTATGTTATTGAGATACGCGCGATTACTTTTTTGCCCTTGTTTGCCGGAATGACGTCCTTTTATTGTTTCCGTAGCAGTATAATTTTTTACAGAGGCCTGGATGGTAACTTTAAACTCAAACTCTCAAAAATAATTAAAATAAAGTTTAATCTACTGCTTTAACATGGCTTTTTTAACAGATATTTTAACAATTAAGTAATTGCGTTTATAAAGGTGTACATATTATTAATTACACATAAATGCGTGTTTTTATTTTAGTATATATTTTTGATAAAACCTTTATGTTTATAAAAAAAGTAATTAAACTTACATTGATTAGTTGCTTAGCGTATATTTTACAAAGAAAAATATTATAAAAAATAAAAAATATTTATTATTGTTATTATTTTTAAGATAATAAATTAGCTAACATAAAAAATAAAATAATAACTATTATTTTATTTTACAAATTGCTATTATTAAAAAATGTTTTTTTATAAAAATACTAAATTAATAATACATTTTTATTATTGCTTAGTTTACATATTTTTATATTTATTATTGTTAAATATAACAGTGATTAGTATGTTTAATTTATATATGAATTATGCTTTAAACGCATTATAGTATAATTACTAGTTTTATATTTATTACTTATTCATTAGTTACGTTTAATAACTTAGCGTTGCGCAGACCAAACATTCTACGTAAAATAATTTTTAAAACGGTACTACTACTATATAATTAAAACAAATGTAATGCAGGTTTTTTATTTGCTGTTTGTTATAATAAAGTAGCTTAAAAAATATCTGCATTTAAGCTTGTATAAATATGTATTTAATATAATTTTTATTTAATTTTGTTAAAAAATAAATTTGGTTAACTAAATCGTTTAGTAAATTTTACAAATGCGTATATATATATATATATATATATATATATATATATATACATATATGTATTTAAACAAATTTACGTTTATTAATTTACTGGACTATTTTTGAATGTGTATTAAAAACATTTAAACAAAAAAAACAGTATATTATACAAAAATAGACTTACTAATGTACAATAAATAATTGCATTAATGAAGTTGCGTTAATTAATTTTTTGTTGTATATATAAACATTAAATTTCTAAATGTTTGTGTAAAAAAATATCCAAATAAATATTTTATCAATTTATAATATTACAAATATAAATATTAATCTAATTTTATTTTGTAACAAAACGAAATATATATTATTATAAATTTAATTGTTAAATATACAAAATGAGGCCCACATTATGCACCGCTACATTGCTAAAAAATGTTTTTTGTAAAACATAAAAAATATAAAACATAAATAAATAGTAATAATAATAATAATAAATATAAGCATTTAAATTTTTTTATTATATTGTGTTATAAATTTTTAACTATAGTTTAAATAATGTTTAAACTAGGTAATAACTACAATTTTTTTTGTAGTTTAAAATTGTAATTTATATTTTATAATGTTGGTGTTTTTAAAATAATTAAAAAACATGTTTTAATGTTATATTCTAGCAAGAACAAGTAAGTAATATTTAAATTAATAGTTTAATAAATATATAACAAAATAATTGTAAATACTTAAAGTAAAAATTAAAACTTTATATTACTATTTAAAATTGTTTAAAATGTACCGCAGAATAAAACATATTTAACAGTTTTTATAAAGAAACGGAAATACCGTCGTACCGTGCATTATTTAGTTTTTGTATTTTATTATGAAAAACATTTAAATTTTACTAATCCGTATTTTGTAAATGAATTAAAAGGACGCAATAATTAACATAATTAACAAAATTATTTTTTAGGAATAATATACATTTATTTCAGTAACTAAACGTACCGTAAATTAATATAGCTATAAAACAAACATACCATGTTTGTTTGCAAAAAAGTATGCAAATATTTTACATTTTTTTTAAGTAGCATAAAACACGTGTTTAATGACAAACACATTTAGTTTAACAAAATTCAATATTTTATAACAAAAACTGTGTTTATAATCCTAAGCCACCAATAAATTAACTAAAATAAAAATAATAACAATTAAATTTAAGTAATACAAAAGTAAACGTATGTTTTTGTATATTTTATTTTTTATAGTCAATTTTAATTTTAGATATAAATAAAATAATGCATAATTTCATTTAATGTTTTAATTTTAGAATTAACTTACCTAATACCATAAACAAACACAAATTAAGTTAAACTTTACTAACAACAAAATTATATATATATTTTTATAACAAAATGTTATTTTAATAAACTAAAATAGTATTTTTTTATCGTAATGTATACTATATGGCCTGCAATATAAATTAACAATTGATTATAAAATGAATGTTTACATTTTTTTATTTAATTACAATAACTTTTAAATAAAATATATTAAAATATATATTTTTTTATTAATATATCAAGTAAATTGTTTAAATTTTTAAAATTAATAAAAGTAAATATTCTACTACAAAAAATAAAATTACTTATTGTATATACATTTAAGGGTTTTTGATAATTTTTGCGAAAACGATTTATTATGGGTTTATTAACAAAACAATTAAGTTATACAATATTTTATTTTTTATAACAAAATTGGTAATTTTTACAAAATAAATTGTGTTATTAATGATTTTTAATTAATGGTAAACAAATATAAGTAAATGTATTAATTGTTAAATTTGAGCCGTACATTTAGGGTATTTGTACATGCATTTTAAATAGCTTGCACATACTAATATTTATATAACAGACACAACTCTATGTAATTAGTAAACATAAAAAAATGTTTGTTTTACTTTTTTATTTTAAAATTTTAACGCTTAATAATATTGTTATTACAATGTATATATACATATCTACTGACTACATATATATGTAAATATATTTTTATTTATATATGTATGTATATATATATATATATGTAAAATGTTATCTTATTAGTATTATTGCTAAATTAAAAATGTTATTTTAATAGGTTTTATTTATTAATTTTATTGTATTGTATATTTTATGGCCTGCAATATAAATTAATTATTAATTATTAATTAAATGTTAACATTTTTGTTTTTAATTTTAACGTGATATTACATGTAAATTTTTAAATAGTACACTATTTATTATTGCATTAAAAAATGTAATATAATGTTTAAATCTAATACAATTATGTATTGCAGTACAAAAAGGTATTTTCTTGTTTTATATATCATTAAGTGTTTTTTCATAATTTCTTCAAAAAATATTAATTATGGGTTTATTAACGAAACAATTTAGTTATACAATATGTTACTTTTTGTAAGAAAACATATAATATTTACAAAATAAATTTTGTTAAAAATAATTTTTAATTAATGGGTAATAATTATAAGTTAATTTGTTAATAGTTAAATTTAAGTTGTTCAAACATACATTTAGGCCATTTGTTTAAACATATTGAATTGTTTGCATATATTAATTTTTATATTGCCGATACAACTATACAATTATTAAATAAATTGATTTTATCAATCATATTATTATTAAATAAAATTGTTATTTTATTATACTTAATAAATTAAAATTTTATTTTAATGTATATTTTGTGGCCTGCAATGTAAATTAGTCATTAATAATAATAAATATTATTATTATTATATCTAGTACTTTATACAATGTAACATTTTTAAAATGTTGTTGTTTATTAATGCAACAGTTTATTATTTTTTTTTATTATTTGAAACAAATAAAATTATATTTTCTATTTCGAAACGGTAAATACTCAGTTTATATAACACTTAGTGTTTTTGACACTTACTTATAACATTTGGGTTTATTGACAAAATTGTTTGGTTCTACAAAAATTTTTTTTTGGTCAAAACTAGTGTTTTTTTATTTGTTTTGTGTTATATATTTTTGCAACAAATATAGTTAATAATTTAAATATTATAATTGTTAAATTAGAGTTGTTCAAAGGTAAATCTATGTTTAATGCGTGTTATAGTTTCTATTTTGCACAATAAATTTTATGCAAATATTTAATAAAATAATTTTTTTTTATTGTGTTTTATTATAATTCTATTATATTTTACTATAAGTATAAATATAAATATTAAAGTCTACTACCTGAATATATATATATATATATATATATATATATATATATAATTATTTCTACTCATCTAATTTTTAACTTACAATTCTTAGTTTTATTTATTTATTTAATTTATTTATAGTATAATATTTATGTAAATGTTTGCTATATTAATTATTAGTTTAGAATTAAATGTTACTAATTTTTAATTTTAATTTAATATAAAATTAAATTAATTTTTTTTTAAATAAATAATTAATTAATATAATAATTAAAATGTTTTAACATTTAGTACTAATATAATTATGCTTTGCAATATAAAAATGTAACTCCGCTCAATTTGGGTAAAACATGATTTAATTTAGCCAGTCCTAAGCCTGGATAAAGAGGGTTTATGTGCAAAGTTTGCAACCTGGTTACGGTAAAAACTAAGAAGACGTCATTTCGGCAAACATCGGCAAAGAAGTAAATTTATGTATTTAGATTACAATGTTGCACAAATGACAGGAGTCTGTAAAAACAAAATCATTAATGCCAAAACCTTAACTAGTGTTAAAACATAAAATGTGCGCACACGTTTTTGTACTAGACAGTTAAAACAAGTTCTTCAAAAAATAAAAATATACAACTAAGATATTTTGGGTATTAGAAAAATGCAATAAAAAAACCAAGATTATTTTTCTGGACATAAACAATATTATATTAATAAAGTTGGCACTATGTTGAGTAAAGATGCTGCTAAAATTATAATTGGGCTGAAACTTGTGAGCAATCGTATCATTTAAGCTAGATTCAACACCAGATTTGCAAACATCACAATTTTGTAAATTTATGTTTCTACTGAGTCTACTGTAAAAAACCAAAAATACACTTTTATGATTAATAACAAAGTTTGTTAGAAAATGTGCTAAAAATAGTCATTAAAATTTTAATCAATAATTTTAATGCGAAATCAAACACAGATTAATCTGGGTACTTCTCAAATGTTGGACTACATGGCTATGCTAATGACATAATTAAAAATGATTAAAAGTTTTTGACGCTTAAATATTATTGTGGAATTAATGTTGGCTACACGTTTTTGGCTCACACATATATACAAAAAAAAATGTGTGTTTCTCCAGACGGTATAACAACAACAAAAATTGACTTTATTTAAACAAGCACAAAATAGCAATTTTTATTGCAAGATATACGTGCATATTGCGGTGCAGATGTTGGTTTTGATTATAATGTTTTTGTTAAAAGTTTTTGTTTAAAATTAAAATCAATACACTCCGCAAAAAATTGCATTTATTTTTATGTGAAAAGCTTAAAATGCAAATAAGTATTATTAATTTTACAATTCCATAAAAAATACATTTTAACACCTGAAAAGAGTAAAAGTGTCTAATGATTAATGTAAAATATTTTATAAAACAATTACAAACTGTGTAACAATTGTGTTTGGAAAAAAATGTTGCTCAACAATAAAACAATAGATTTTTTTAGTTTCCTGAAATTTAATTAATCTCAGAAAGAAAAAAAAACATTAGAAAGAGTTCAATCTAACAATCCTGTTATTTAAAAAATATTTGATAATAAATATATAACTTTAAATAAACAAGTTTAAAAAACGTTGCTGCAAAAATAATTATAATTTATTAGAATGCAAATGCAGGAAAGCAGATAAAGCAGCAGCAAAAAATAATAATGTTGTAGCAAATAAGCTTGCTTATTTATTTAATGTTATATGGCATAATAAACAAGTTTCAAATAATTGGCGGCAAGGAGTAATTGTTTTTTTTTTCAAAAATAGAAGTTTAAACAATTGCAATAATTAGACTGGAATAACCTTGTTGTCTGTTTCTGGTAAGGTGTTTTGCATAATACTTTTTTTTGAATGCGGTAAATAAACACCTTTAAAAACAACAAGCCGGTTTTCGGAAAAAAAGAAGCTGTATTCAACAAATACTGACCCCGTTGTAATATTATTGAACTAAGTTAAGAATTTCAACAATTACTAAAAATCAATTCTATTAATTTTATAAAAACTTTTAACAGTGTTTATAGAAACTCTTTGTAGAAAATTGTTAAGTTTTACGGAATATCTTAATAATAAATTAATATTATGCGTTCGTTATACCAAAATTCAAGTTGCTGTGTTTGAACAAAAAATAGTCATACTGCATGTTCTAAAATGTTACAAGTTTACGTCAAGGATGTGTTTTGTTACCGTTTTTGTTTCTTCTAATAAGTAATTTTATTATGACTCAATGCATAAATAATTTGTTTTATAGTATTAAATAAAACTAAGGCTGATTAACAGATTTGGGTTATGCAAATAATATTTGTCTACTTAGTAAAACTGCAGAAATAATGCACAATATGACAACACAACTCAGTGTAATTAGATCTCATATTGGCTAACGGTTTAATTGTTCAAGAACAAAAGTTTTGTGCATTAAATTAAACACTCATTTGTTTATTAAAATTAATAAACAAAATAATTATATTATTAATTCCTTCATTTATCTAAGAAGCATTATTGGTAAAAACAAAAAAATTAAAACAAATGTGAAAGCCAGACTTGGAAAGGCAATACCAGTTTTTAGTAGACTCAAATTAATATGGTCATGTTTTTTCATTTACCTATAGACAAAACTTTGTTTGTACCTATCAATAATCATTTCTATGGCAATATATGGCAGTGAAACGTAGAAACAAACGGACAAAATTAATTTAATAGTAGATTTTTTTATCGGCGGTGACCTATAAGTATTTTAAATATTTCCTGACGCAATCACATTTCAAATGATAAAATCATAAAAAGAAATAACTTTTGTTTACTCTATGACATCGTTACAATTAAATTAAAAAAATATTGGGTCAAATGTTTCGTTTACTGACGAAAAACTAGCATAAACGGTTCAGGGATAGACAGTTGTAAATTGTAAAAAAAGGGTGGCAAACCAAAGAAACTTAGTTAAGAATTGTTCGGAATAATTTAAATAAAATGAATGTTTTGTAAGCCCAAATAAAACGTTTGGTAACATGTTTAAATACATGGAAACATTTTGCTGTTTTATGTTTTTTTTAAATTACGAGACTTTAATGTTATTATTTTGTAATTGTTATCTTATTGCTCCATGCTTATTTTTTTAAAATAAAAGGGTTTTGTAGTAGTAGTAATAATAATAATAATAATAAAACAAAAATATAAATACTCAATATATTTTTGTGCATGTAATAGTTTAATTTACTTGTATTATATATTGTTTTTAAGGTTTTCAATGTAAGTAATATAATATTTTTATTCATTTTGATATACATATAATTTTATTATATTATTGCGTTGTTAATGTAATTGTATTAATTTATACATAAAATTATATTGAAACAACAATTTATTTTTATATATTACATTTTATATATTACAAATATAAAATATAGGTAAACAAACTTGTGTTTATATAAGTTTATTTTAGATTGTTTTATACATTGAATATTATTAAAACAATAATAAATGTTTGGATAATACATAATACATACATGTGAAATAATATGAAATAATTTAAATGGTTAGTATTATAACATATTTAGCATAATTGACCAATTTGTTTACCATTGTTATATTATATTAAACACATTATAATTTTAATTGTACAAATAAAATAATGGATTAAAAACAATTTTTTAGTTTAAATATAAAATCTTAATTTAAACAAAAATGAATAACATAGACTTTTTTTTAAATAATAATAACTATTATTATTACAAAACCCTTTTGCTTAACAAAAATAAGCATCGGGCAATAAGATAACAATTATAGCAAAAATTATCATCAACGTCTCGTAATTCAAAAAGAACATAAGACAACAAAGTGTTTCCATGTATTTAAAAATTTTGCTAAACGTTTTGTTTGTGTCCATAAAATATTCATTTTAATTAGATCATCCCGAATAGTTCTTATCCAAGTTTTCTTCGGTTTGCCAACCTTTTTTTTATCATTTACAATTGTCCATTCCAAAACCGTTCTTGCTGGTAAACGTACAATTTGACCAAGTAATTTTTTTCGTCTAATTGTAATAAAGTCATGATGTAAACAAAAATCAGTTTTTTTTATGATCTCATCATTTAAAATGTGATTGCGCCAGATAATCTTTAAAATACTTCTAAGACACCGGCGATAAAAAACATCTACCATCTTCTCAATTTTGTCCGTACGTTTCCACGTTTTACTCCTATATATTGCCGTAGAAATAATTATTGATGCGTACAAACAAAGTTTTGCTTTTAGGCGAATAAAAGAACATGACCATATTGATTAGAGTCTACTGATGATAGACCTTGTCTTACCAAGTCCGGCTTTAATATTAATTTCGGTTTTTCTGTCTTTACCAGTAATGTTTATCAGATATGTAAAGGAATCAACAATATCACTATTTTGTTTATGAATTTTGATGGGCAAATCATTGTTTGACATTATCCACAACACTTTTGTTTTTAAACATTTAATATGTAAGCCAATGCAAGAACTAATATCGCTGAGTCGTGTTGTCATATTTTGCATCATTTCTGGGGTTTTACTAAGTATACCAGTATAATCTGCAAAATACAAATCCGTTAATCCGCTTTGGTTTAATTTGATACTATATAACACATTATTTATGGATTGAGTCATAATAAAATCTATTACCTAAAGAAACAAAAACTGTGACAAAATGCTTACTTGACGTACTCGCGTGACAAGTTTGAACATAGCAGCATAATCACTTTTTTCGAATAACGAACGTATAATATTTTTGTATTTTAACGGTATTCCGCAAAACTTAATGTTACAAAGAGTGAGTATTTGTTTATTACAGTTTTTTCTTTTCCAAAAATATGCTTGTTTTTTTTGAAGTTGTTTATTTACCGCATTACTTAAACAATGTTAATTTATTTTGCAAAACACCTTACCAGAACAAACAATAAAGTTATTCCGCGCCAATTATTGTAATTATTCAAATTTTTTTTTGGAAAGGGTAACAATTATTTCTTCCCGCCAATCATTTAGAATTAGTTTATTATGCCATATAGCATTAAATAAACAAGCAAGCTTATTTGTTACAACATTATTTTTATGTGTAAACATTTTTGCAATTTACTCGTCAAATCATCCTGCCCTATTGTTTTTTAACCTTTCAATTGCATAAATCACTTCATTTACAGAAATGTCATTAATGCATATTTCCGGATTTTAAGTCATATTCATATTGTTATAATTATTAAAAACTATAAGAGGATTTGGCATAGGTTGATTTAGTACTTCTTTAAAATGTTCTACCCATCTAGGTAATTGCTTATCATTAGTTGGAAGTAAACGACCATTTTTTTTTTATTGGAATATTTGTGTTTTTTCTAAATCCCGACAATTGCTTTACAATTGTATACAAAGTTTAGGAATTATTTTTTGCTGCCTTATTTGCTTTTTTGCATTTGTTTTCTAGCCAATTATTTTTAATTTTGCAACAGCTTTTTTAACTTGTTTATCTTACTTTTTATATTTATCATCACATATTTTTCAAATAACAGGATTGTTACATTGACCTCTCTCTAATTTTGTTTTCTTTCTGAGATCAATTAAATTCCATGAGACTGATGAAATCCATTGTTTCTTTGTAGAGTAAAATCTTCTACCTAGCACATTTGCTACACATTTTGTAATTGTTTTATAAAACAATTTCTTTTGTTTATCAGACTTTTTTACACTTTTCTGATTTAAAAATGTATGTTTAAAAAATTGTAAAATTGATTTGCGATATTTGACTGTTTAAGCGTTTCGCACAAAAATAAATGTAATTTTTGTGTGGTTTCTATTGTCTTTAATTTTAAACAAGCTTTCTAACAAGACGATTGTGATCAAAAACAACATCTGCACCACGATATGTACGTACATTTTGCAATAAAGATTGCTATTTAGTGCTAATACAATTGTAGTCAATCTTGTTTGTTGTTTTTCCATCTGGAGAAACCCACGTTGTTTTGTGTATATTATTGTAAACAAAAAATGTGTTGCCAACACTCATTTACAATAACTGTTTAGCGTTAACAACATGTCGTCCAACATTTAAAAAGTATTCAGATCTATCTTTGTTCAATTTCGCATTAAAATCACTAATTGTGATCTCTTTTCTTGGCTCACTATCTAACAAATGTTGTAATTGATTATTAAAAATATTTTTTGGTTTTCCTTAGTAGCCTCAGTAGGGGCATAGACGTGCACAATTGTTACTTTTGCAAATTCGGTGTTAAATCCAGCTGAAATGATACTGTTACTCACATGTTTCTATTCAATTATAGGTTTAGCAGTATTTTTACTTTACATAATACCAACTCTATTAATATAATATTTTTCATGTCCAAAATATAAAATTGATGTATCTCCACTCCTGAAATGCTCTTGGCTTTTCTAACGCATTTTGATAATACCCAAAATATCTAAATTGTATTATTTTATTTTTTAAAGGACTTGTTCTTACTGTGCAGTACAAAAAAGTGTGCGCACATTCCATGTCCCAACACTAGTTAAGGTTTTGGCATTAAAAATTTTGTAAATCGAAGATTTAGTTTCTTTTCGGATTTTACTTAACTCTGTTATATGTGTAAATCTGTCAACGAAATACGCGTGATCATTTTTTTGCCGTTGTTTGTCCAAATGGCGTCCTTTTATTGTTTCCGTAGCAGTATATTTTTTTTACAAAAGCCAGGTTGCTAACCTTCTGCTTGAACCCTTTTTGTTTATCCAGGTTTGGGACTGGCTAGATTAAATTATTTTTGATCCAATATAGGCGGAGTTAAAATAGTCAAAGAATAGTTAAAAAATAATTAAAGAATAACTGTAACTAAAATTACACTATTATTTTATTAATAGTAAGTAATTAGGTTATGTTTAAAAATACATACATTATTACAAAACCTTAATATAATATTTAATTAAAAAGTTTAAAGTAAAATACTGACCATTTGACACTAAATGGTGATACAATATTTAAATTTGGACATAGATTCACATGATGTCCTATACTATTAACTAATATTCCCGATATCAGTCAATTTACAAAAATAATTTATTTATTACATTTTACATCAAAAAAAATAAACTATTATTACGCAAAAGATTAAATGTCTAGAATAATTTTAAATTTTGGTAAAATTACAAATAAATAGTATTAATTGTAAATATTTTTTTAATAATTATTTAATTTTTGAAGTAAATTTTATTATAAATGTATAATAATTTTTGTACGACGTAAAAACAATTTTATAAAAAAAATAATTTATTATTTAACACAAATTTATTTTGTAGGTCAACGTAATAAAAACTATTACATATTTTAATAAATTGTCATTTAGTAAATAAAATTAATAATTAACATTACACATAAAATATAAATTTGTTAAATAATAGTTGTTTAATCTTTTTAAAATATTTTTTTTATGGAAAAAAAGTTATTACGACGTTATTAAAATATTAATATTAAAAAATTAATACTAACATAAAGTATATTGCTGTAATAAAAATATGTTTATTTTTATTTTTGTTTTTTATTATAATTATTGAATACGTTTAAGTACATAATGTATAATTTAATCATGTACATTTTTTATAATATGATATACATACATACATATTGTTACTGTAATATAACATTTTACTATAAACCATTTTATATAATTAAAATAACATATATTTTATAGCCGATAGCTGTACGTTTTATTAACCCTTTAATTATGTGCATATGTATATAGTTATATATATATATATATATACATTAATAAGCAAATCGGCATTTTATTTTTTTATTACAATATAGATGTGACTATAAGTAAAACTTTACGTAAAATTAAAAAATAATATTTTACATTTTATATTATATATATATATATATATATATATATATATATATATACATATATATGCATTAAAGTTACAGGTTAATACACGAGTTAATTAAAACAAAATTGTTATAGTCATCGGTTGAAAATATTAATATTAATCAATTTAATAAAAATAAAGCAATAAAATTAAAACATGAGTTAAATTTAAACAAAACTAAATATGATATAACAATTTACAAGCATAGGTATTAGGAGCATTAACAATGTATGCTTGTAGGTTATTTCAGGCAGAAAAAAAATACTGCCTAATCTTCTTATTTGCCTGGGGTTTAAGCAACTTAAAATTGTGTCCTTTACGACTGTTTTCTGATTTAGTAAAGTAGGAATGCAAACAATCAGACTTAACTAATTGGTAAACGAGTATTAAGTTGATTCGGAGTCTCCTATCTGTTTATAAAAAGAAATTGAGACTAGAAAACCTGTCTCTATCCGGAAAGTAGTAAATAGCCTAGAGAATACTTGTAATTTTTTTTTGCATTTTTTTTAACAAAGTCAAATTTTTAATGAACACTAGAAAGGTTACTTAGACGCAATATTTAAAATAAAAGTTTATATATAACATATATAAAAGTCGAGCTAGGTCCGGAGAAATTTTATCTAGATGTCGTCTAAAAAAATGCATAAAATGTATACATTTGTGAAAAGCCTTCGAGTGATGGGCAAACATCTGGTAAGATAAATCGATTATTACACCCAGGTCCTTGATTGTATGCACTTTTTTAATAAACGGCTGTTTAGGTAACGGCACAAAATAACTATTAGAGTTTGTCTTACCTAATGCTAAATAAAAACACTTAGATTAGTTTAATAAAAATATATTTACAGAGGACCAGTTATAAATATTGCTAATATCCGATTGCAGTAATTCAAGGTTGGAGCCCCAGATTTTCTCATCATTAGCATAAAGCAGAATGTTTGAACAAACTATTGTTGGTAAACTATTAATTAATAAAATAAAAAATAGAGGGCATAAGACCAATCTTTGTGGGACTCCTAAACTAGTTTCACACCAAAAAAGGTGTCACAGCCGAATTTAACACTAAAACTACAATTTGTTAAATATTTCCTAATCCAGAAAAGGAGGGAGCCTAAAATACCCAGATTAGCTAGTTTATTTAGTAATAACAGATGAGAAACCTTATCAAAGGCCTTTGCAAAATTATAATAAATAAAATCTACAGTAAGATCTTAATTGAAAAAGGATGTAAGATTGTCTGTGTAAGACAGTAAATTGGAAAAACACAAACTTTGTGGTAAGAAACCATGTTGAGCCGGATAAATTATCTCACTCTTAAGGAAAAAATCTATTAAATAATGCTATATTAACCTTTCTAACCTTATGCTTAGGGCAGTAGCAATTACCTGACTTATAAATAAGTCTATTATATGCTTTTTTCAAACATTAGGTAGAGTCTCATTGATAAGAAATTGACTAAACATTTCAGTTAATATAGAGGAAATAATATTTGCAGATTCTTTCAGAACGCAAAAGTAAATGCCATTAAAACCACAAAATCTAAATTTGAGTTTGATGAGCTAATAACATACTGAAGAAATAGTAAAAGTAGGTAAGGTCACTAAGAAAAAAAAATGATAATAATAAGAAAATAACAATTATCTGTTGCATAAACTGACTTGAAATAGGAGCTAAAAAACAAGCAAATTTCCAGAAAAAAAAAAATAACCAGTATTAACTTTTACACATGGTCGGAAAACACTGCACACTCATTAACGTTTTATATATTTTAATAAAATGTTTTGGTCCGTTTTCAATTTTAATAATAACGTATAAAGCTGTTTGTTTTTAAACGCTCTAATAAAGCTACACAATAATTACGCAAAACTAAATATTAGTAATGGAAACAGGGAAGTTTTAAAATTTTCTATTTATTAAAAATTGCATTACGTTTTTGAATGGGACGCTTTAAAAAACGCGGAAAATTGAAATTAGGATGTGTAAAAAGACTAAAATAAATAAATTTATTAATGTCGTTATTAATTATTTAATTAAAACGAGAATAATTAATGCAACGTTTTTCTCAACCGAGAAGCACCAACTTAAATAAGTTTAAAAAACTTGTAATTCAGCGAAGTTTGTTCCACAAAAATTAGCGATTGGCTTAATTTTAGGTTTTGGTACCCAGTCGAAAAACAAAGGAAGATAGACAAAAAAAGACAAAATAAAGTAATTATTTTTTCTAAGGAGAGGCACATAATTAACAAAATCAATTAAGAAGGAATAATTTGTAAAAATGAGGTCTAGACAAGAAAGTACACATCTAGATAAATATTTAGTGGGCGCTGAAACATGTTAAGTATAAGCATTAACAATGCTAAAATAAAAAACTGGGTATTAAAATTATTGATGGATAAGGAGAGAGAGCGCCAGTTGATAGAAAGGTTGTTAAAATTATTAACGATAATAAAATGCAAAGTATACATTTTTAAATTTAGCTAATAAAGCATAATTAGATACTTTAAAAAGTGAGGAAGAACTGTAGAGTAATAAAAAAGGATTTGTTTTTTTGCAAAGTAATTTACTAATACGTAAAGAAATTCGTACCCAACTGAATTTCCGTACAAAGAAAAAATAATTGTAAAAAAATTAATATCTAATTTAACATAAAATAAGCAATCATTGCATTTGCTTTTAACAGAATGAAGTCGGATTATGTTGTAACCGTTAATGGCAATTTCACTATTAAGAGTGTTATGTAAAAGTCAGGTAATAGCAATCCCTAAAATATAAGGAGAGTTTAGAGCAATCAATGATTTAATTTTATCTAATTTGTTAAAAAAACTAAAAGTATTTGTGTAAAACACATTTAACCTGTAAGGAATAAAAGTAGGGTTGTGGGCATGTTTAATTTGTAAACAACTGGTGCTGACTCCAAGGCGCAAAGGGAAACTCCTGTATATTAATAATACAGAAATCATTTTCTAGCTTAAAAAGAGTTAATTTAACTAAAGGGATTAATAATAGTTTAGTACACAACTAGTTAGAATTCACAACGTTTTTATCCGTAATAGAATGATTTGTATGCAAAAAAAATTTTGGGAAAAGGAAGGGTGCTAAAGAGCAATTGCTAAAAATTTTGCTAACCATGTCTGAGGAAATACAAGAGATTATAACCGGGAAAAATAATGAGGTTGTTTACAAGTCATGCATGTTATTTTAAACACAGAAGCGGTCGGTTGCTGTTAACGAAATGGTTGTAATAAAATTTAAACAGCCCTGTACACTTTTATGGAACCAATAATGGCACAAATAAAAATTTAAATTTTTGTCATTACGATCTATACATTGAAAAAAATATAAAAATAATAAACAAAATATCACAATGTAAAGCAAAATGATAATCAATTAAAGAATTGAAATATCAAGCACAATACATAAACAAATTGTACTGGATTAGGCAATTAAGCAACACAAATTGCACAATTGCACACAAAAGCACATTAACACAATAAAAAAACAAATACATAAAACACCGCAAAACACAAAAAACACAAAATAAAAAAATGTGAACACGTAATACATCGAGCAAGCAAAGGTACCAAAAATTGTTGACCCATAATGTTCCGTAAGCGTATCCCACAAATTCAAAAGTTAAATGTTTTTTTTAATTGTTTTGTAATGCCAAAGTAGATTAATTAATAAACAAATTATTTTTACAAAATTATAAGCTTAAAAAGCAATTGTTATTAAAATATTGTAATAGGTAATAAACAATTAATTAATTAATTAATATTTTTGAGCGTTTGAAATTGACAAAGATACTTAAAATATTTTAATGTATACACATTAAATTATAATATAATAAATATAATATTTTTTTGAAACATAGTTGTAATTAAAATTTGTTATTTATTTTTATAAATTAATTTTATAGACGACGGTTGTAAGTAACACAATATAATATTAAATTTACTATACTTAGACAAAAAATACTAATAATCTAGTATTTGTATTTGTATCTTTTTATTAAAATTATATATTGAGTTATTTAATAATAACATAATGAATATACATTTATAAATTATATATATATATACAAATAACAATATATAAATTAAAAATTTAATTGTTATTTTAAATAAAATAATAAACTGTTTATACAAATATATTGATGTAACAGCTAAAGTAATATATTCATTTTAAATTATTAATATTTTTTACATTGTAGATGAAGTTCAAAGTAAGATAATACATAATAAAAAATAAATGCTTTTTTTAGTGCTGCATAAAGCAATTGTTAAATTGTATTCTTATTTATAAAAGATTATTTATTTATTATATTGTAACTCCGCTTATTTTGGATTAGAAATTATTCAACCTAGCTAGTCCCAAACCTTGATAAAAGAGAAGGGTTTAAGCGCAAGGTTGGCAACCTGACCTTTGTAAAAATTTATACTGTTGTGGAAACAATAAAAGATAACGCCATTTCGGCAAACAACGTAGCAATCACGTTTAATAGCAATTACATACCATATAATACATAATTTTATTAAATTATTAAACGTATGCAATAGTCATAATACAAATATAATTTTATAAATATATACTGTAACTAGTCAAATATTTACGTACAATATTAACCGATTTGTAGTCAAAAATTGAATACAAATGTAATAATAAAAAACAGTGAATTTTATTGTTTAAATTTATTAAAGATTTATTAAAAATATTTGTGCAAAAAATCATGTGGTAAACAAAATTATAAAAATAGCAACAACATTTTTAACAAATGTACATGCTATGCAACTCTCAACATAATTACAGCTAAAAAGTCTCTTGTAACTGGTTTTTATTAATTAAAAACTTGCGTGCATTCTTTGATAGCTGTACTGGAACAAAAATAGAAGTAATCACGGTTTATTAAAGTTTACACTCTTACTTAAATGTTAATCCAAACAAAAGCATTTTAATCGCTTGGACTATAAATCTATTATTAATAATAATTAACAGAAATATTAATCGCATAAAACTGAGTTATTAAAGGATGCTGCAATGCGTAACAGTACTCAAACTGTATTTTAAAAAATTAATAAATTTTGCAAATAACATTTTTTTCAAAATCTATTCTTATTGGCAATCTTTGCAGATCAATGTACATTACATTTTGCAAAATTATTTTATTCCATTAAACACAAAGCGGCAAAGGTTTTTAATCAACTCCAAACAAAAACCCCCAATGCCTGTATGTAGTTTTGACAGAGATCTCCTCGCACGAAAAAATTAGCTTAGCATGTAATTAACTAAAATATGGGAAGGCTACAAAAATATATAGCATACTAATATAATTTTTTTAATATGGCAGGATACATATTATATAAGATTTATACTATTTAATAAACTGCATTTGGAAAAAAAAGACATTCCAAAAACATAGACAGAAGTTATTATAATACTAATTTATAAAAAAACGAGACACTACAGATCCCGCTTACTTTGCGGGGCTTTAAAATGTTGACAAATATTATTCTTTGCAGGAATCGTGGTAAACGAGAGAGTCAAACACAAGCCAACCAAACTGAATGTTGTCTTGGGATGGGGTACATCGATTAAATACATGCTGTTTGTAGAATGTTAGAACTTTGTTGGCAATACCAACAGCTTACATATTGTACATTTATAAATTATCTAGCTGCCTTTAATTCTGTTAATCACAATCTGCTGTAAAATCTTCTTATTACCAAAATAATTATTACCAAGATTTTTAACATTATTAAGTTGTTATAGATATTGTCAAACGCAGTAATACGGAATGGAAATACTTTAACAGATGCAATTTACATAAATTCAGGTATTTATTAAGGATGTGTTTTGGTACTCACATTTTTTAATTTTGTAGTTAATGACATATATGATAAAATGTCTCGGTTATTTGAAAACTGTATAATTAATAATAGTTGCAAGATAACGGATTTTCAATATGTAGACGATGTGGTTCTTATAGCAGTAAACAAATAAAATTTGCAAAATGCGGTTAAACGTATTCAAAAAGCTTCAGAGTAATACAGCTTAAATGTTAATACTACAAAAGCAGTGGTTTTAGCAAACGTTCCTTTTAGAAATTAAATCAATGTTAGTGGTAGCCCACTTGATGTGATTAATAAATTTACGTACCTAGGCTCAGTCATAGATAATAAAGGATTTAGCGTTTTAGAGATTCGGGGTTGTATTCGCCTTTCTGTTGGAGTTTTTAGGCGTTTAAGTAAACCCTTATGGAAGAAAAATAATATTTTTATTAAAACCAAAATTAGAATATATAAGAGTTTAGTGCGTTCTATTTTTATTTATGCATGCAAACAAATAAACAAAAGCTACTTCATTTTGACCAAAGTTGTATATAATGTATATAGTGTTGCTTGTTGTTTTCTATTAAACGCACTTGTTTAATAACTAGTAAAATAATTTAAACATAGCCAAATCTTTGTATATCTTTTAACATTTATTGGCCATGTATCTTTAGCACAATTAAAGAAAAACGATTAAAATAGATTAGCCATGTTTTACGTAGATTACCCACTTATATAGCCAAAAGACCTATAAAAGCCCACCCATTACCCAAATAGAAAATAAAGCCAGGTGGCCAGTGGAAAATTTAGACAGTCCTTTTATTTATGCTAAGCCACCTTTTTCAAATAAATTATTTAAATGGGCGTCCGTTTGTTGCATTCAACATAAATCGTTAAAGAGGTTTAACTCAGGATGTAATTAACATTTAATATGAGTCACATCAAGTGTCGTTTTTTAAATACACACTACAAAATTAACGTTTTTGCAAAAGTTTTAATTTTTAGGCAAGTGTGGGTGTTTGGCAACGATAATAATGATGATAAATGTTGCGTTTTAGCATGCCAAACTTTTTTTAATAACATTTTATTTTAGCCATTCAGTAAAAAACATATTTTATAATGAGAACACATTTTTTATTATTTAAGGTACTAATATAATTATATATTTAATAGGTTTATTATACTTAATACCAAACCAACACATTATTTTTCAAAAATGGACTTTTTTTCTAATAACCGGGAGTAAATGTTTTTAAAAATGCGATTTACACAACACTTTGTTTTTAAAAGCAAATGGTTTGTTTTAAATTATTTTTTTATTGGTAAAGTATATGGAACGCCAATAACATAAATGTATATTTTTCTGCATAGTTAACAAAAAGGTTAATATATTATCCTTTTAATTTTTGGTAATAATAGGCTAATTATAATCAAAATTATGTAACTTCAACTTATTATCTACGTTGATATAGAAGTAGGTTTTAAAATATGTTCTATTGGCCAACTTACCTTTTTTAAATAAATATTCTTAAGTATATATTAATAAACTATTAAGTATTTAACATTGATTTTAATTTTTAATATTTATTTTACAAAAAACAATTGAACATAACCAATTAATAAAGATTTTATATTTTTGTTATTGTTTGTGTTAATTTCTGAAATGGCTGTATATATGTATGCATTGCACAAACATTAAACTATTTTAAATTTAAAAATTAGTTAAAATTATTAATACAAAATATAACTGATAATATAGAAAAGCTGAACAAATAAAATAATTTTAGATACCAAATAATTAAATGAATAATAAAAAACAAAATATTTAGTTAGTATTATGATTGCTTTACTTTTAACCAATTGATTAAATTGGTTTTGAATGTTGTTTATAAAATTGTTGATATAATCTTTTGTTATCACAAATTAAACAACAAAGTGTTTACAATTACACAATTCCTAAAGATCAGTATGTTTAGTAATGTTGCATTTTAGCATATTAAAAGCAATTTCAAAAAACTTACTAACTTTTAAATGGTAATTGAATAAAGGTATTGTTTTTTGATTTAATCCCTTTACATTTTAAAATAGAAATATAAAACAAATTTATTGTTAATTCTATTAACAATTTTTAGAATCGGTCTAATTTTGTATTTTTTCTTTTAACATTATTATAGCTTAGTGATTTTTGTCTATTTAGAACACAATACATTGTTATATTGATTAATCAATATAATTTAACTACATGTTTAGAAAAAAAAGGAGTTTATTGTCATTAAATTGTTAATTTTGTTTATTGTTAATATTTATTTTAGAAAACAAAAAACAGATAAAAGTATTAATTAAATCAAGTATAATTAAAAATTAATGTTTTTAAATTACTATAATTACATATTTAAACTTTTATTTTTATTAGCATTATAAATGTATAAATTTTAATAATTAAATTATGTTTATATTTAATAAATTAATAAAACATTAATTATTATAATAATTATGTATTTTAAACATAATATCCACGTTTTGATAAGCACTGATTTTAAAAATATGCTAATTTGATTGACTCAGCATTTTAAACTAAATATTTTCAGGTAATTGTAAAACATCTATTAAATATTTTGCACTATTTAAACTTTAAAATATTTAACAAAATATGTATATACCAATATATAATGTTTACATTAATTTTTTAGGAGTGTGCACATATTTTTAAAACACACATTTATTTTGTCTAACAAAAAAACGGAATGCATTAATAATAAAACTATAAATTTATTCTAACTTTTGCATGATAATAGTAGTAATCAGCAATAATGTTATATTATTAGATTTTAATAAGTTTAAACGGTTTTGTTTTACAGCTTTTTATTGTAAGTAAAGTTATATTGTAAATAAAAAAACAAAAATGTTATCATAAATATATTCTTATTTAAACTAGTATTATATATATATCAGTTTTTTATTCTTACTGTAACAATGATTACAAATTTTGTACTTATTTGTATAAATTTGTTTATGATATAATTTTATTCACAAACATATATATATATATATAAGTTTTTATTTTACTGTAACATATTGATTACAAATTTTGCACTTATTTGTATAAATTGGTTTATATTATGGTTTTATTCGCAAACATTTTTTAAAATAATAATTAAACTTTTCTAGCTAAAATTAAACTCTAATCAACTCATTTAAATTTATTATAATTAAACTGGTTACATTTACATCACATTCCCCAAAATAAATATACGCACTTAATAAAATATTTAGATTAAATCAAATAAATATATGTACACCATTATTTATTTTGGTATATACACAATTAACAAACGAAACTGGTGTAATTAATTAAAAAAAATTGTGGTAGTGCATAATAAAACTAAAACAACTTAATAATAATAAATACATAATTAAATTACTTTTAATAATAATAATAATAATAATAATGTATAACATTAATTTGGTTTAAGCATTTTTTATCGATTTGACAATATTTGAAATGTTTAGTAAACTTAAATAATATGCAAGGACTTATATGGTAAAATTATAGTGTAAGGGTTTTCCCACTTGCTAAACCGGTAGTAAAACAAAATGCATCCCTTTCAACATATGACCATTTAATAATTTGCCTACTTCCAAAAATATACTCGAAGCATTATTATTCAAAATATTTAAAGCCTATTTTTTAATCATTTATACATGTGCGAGATACATCGAATTCAAATGTGCCATTACTTAAATCCGCACTATTAAACATTACTAACATGAATTCTAACAATCTTAGCCTAAATGATGCTACTGTATTTCTTACTGACCTTATTAATAACGGCGGGCCCTCGAATGGTTGCGCTACATTTCCATAACACCGGAATTAAATACTTTTTTACCGTTATTTTTTTAATATTTTTTAAATATCTTATATTTTTCTTTGTATAAATCAATTTTTTATCGTTTTTTTATTAAATGGAATCAATCAGAATAAAATTCAACAGAAATACGCTTTTGTCCCTAAAATCTCAATTTCAACAATGTCCAAATTTAATTTCAAGCAGTTTTTCTAACACACAAAAACATACAATTGTTCAAAATAAACGTAAATTTCATCATAGTGGGTTTTAAAAAACTTTAAAATTAAAGTTACCTAATGAGATGTCCCTACCGCTACTACTGTCATTTAACTGCAGGTCAATACTTGATAAAATTTTTTATCTACGATCTCTCATGACAAACAAATTACATATGAATAGCTGTGTAATATTAATCCAAGAATTATGGTTAAATTTATATGTTGACAATAATCTTATAGAACTTGACAGATTTTTCATATTTTGACTTGATCAAAAAAATTGCACTAAGAAACGTGGGGAGGCCTTATTACATACATTAATAAAGAATATTGTAATAATCCTAAATCTAAATTTGAATATTCGCAAAATGGAATTAAGTGCTTAATCGTCAACTGCAGAAATAAATACGTCTCACTACAAAAATATTGTCTTTATAAATATTTACATAGCACCCTCTACTAGCACTGTGGAAATTAATTATTTCTACAACCAACTAGTTGATTATCTTATCAATGTTGATAAAAATACTTTAATCATATTAGCTGGTAATTTCAATCATGCGAACACTAACATATTCAAACCAATGGGCCTTACTAATCTAGTTAATTTTTTTACAAGACTTCAAAAACAACTAGATTATATTTTTACAAATGCCCCCGATTACTTATCAGTAAAACAACACCCACTTTTTTTAACATCTGATTATTCAATAATTCGTCTACTTTCAAAAATATACTTGAAGCATTATCATTCTAAATATTTGAAGCCTATTTTTAAATCATTTATACGTGTACAAGATACATCGAATTCAAATTTAGCATTACTTAAATCCGCACTATCAAACATTAATAACATCAATTTTAACAATCTTAGTTTTAATAATGCTACTGTATTTTTTACTGACCTTATTAACACCTATATTAACAAATATTATCCAGTAGTTAAGGTTGAGATGACAAACAATAATATTTCTTTATTAAATCTTAAAAGGCTTAAACGAGAAAAAGAGGTAGCATATAAATCTAGTAAATATACTAAATTAAAAAACTTAAACAAGCAAATTAGACTGGAAATAAGTAAACTTAATAACTATGCTAATAATTATTTTCAATCAAACCATGATTCACAATTTATTTGGAAAAATATTAACAAAATTTTTAGCAAATCAAAAGCAAATCAATGTAAGATGGATGCTAAAGAACTAAATAATTACTTTACCTCAAACAACTCAAATATATCAGAATTTAATCAATTAACTAAAAATTATTCAACACCTATCATTAACTTTAATATTCAAAAAATAATTAACAGTTGTAAAACAAGCACATCACTTAAACCTGTTGGAATAAGTTGCAATTTATTAAAGCTCTGCATGCCAGCAATTGCTCTATCCTGATCTACAATAATGAACAAGTCTATTATGAATTGTGAACTAGCTGATACTTGGCGTATCTCACGAATCACACCTATTCCAAAAGTTTCTGTCCCATCAACAAATCCAGAACATTATTGCCCAATTGCTTGCACTTCAGTGTTTTTAAAATTAACTAAGAAAATAATATTTAACGACCTCAAACCAATATTAAAAATTAGTAATGATCATTATCAATTTGCATATAAAAATAATTATTCGACTGTAGACTGTGTAGCCAGCCTTGTTCATTACATTACTGAATTGCTTGACAAAGGAAAATGTTCAATATACTGCATGTTTCTAGATTACAAATCTGTTTTCAATAGCATATTAAGAGAAAAATTACTTAAACGTCTTGAGCTACTTAAAACGTCCAACCACATTTTAAACTGGCTACGAAAATATTTAAAAAAAAAAACAATATACACAAATTAGTCGTAATAAATCAGAGTTAACCAAAAATAATAATGGAGTTCCACAAGATGCAGTACTATCTCCGTTTTTATTTTCACTGTACGTAGATCCATTAATAGTGCCGAAACCAACACTTGTTTAAATTTGCAGATGATATGGTATTGTGCACAAAGATTTCTTCAAACAATGATTTAAACAATTTTGAAAATTTTATTAGTAAAATTGAAAAATGGTCTACTAACTTTAATCTTAATTAATATTTATTAAAATGCAAATTTATTAGATTTAAAACAAAGCGGCCAAGATAAACAATAGAATTAAACAGAACATTCAAGTTAAATCAAAAAAAATTGCACTTGTAACAAAATTAAATATTTTGGTTTAAACACAAATAGCATACTTACCTGGCATAATCATGTAAAACATATATTTTTAAAAACCAAATTCTTATGCTACTGTATAAAAAGATTAAGAAAAATAAATATTAACAATTATATTACTAAATTGTTTATTACATTATGCTTTTATTCTTTAATTTTATATTGCTTACCCATATATTTTTCTGGTTTATTAAAACAAAATTACACTTTTTTTAAAAGACGCATATTATTAACATAAAAATCTGGAGGAATCAAATATTCTATCTTATTGAATAATTTTGTAAAAATGTTTTTTATGCTGAATGTATTTCTAGTAAGATATTAAAGCTTAATAATAATAATAATAATAATAATAATAATAATTTTTAACTTTTTATTTTTAAATATTATAATGTTTATCTTTTTTATTAAAAGAATATTATGTTGTTTTAAAAGAAATTGAAAATCTGCAAACATTGAGTAGCCTGTATTATCAAACAATGTTGATAACTAATATTTTAAATCGTGTGTAAAATTGGCATTAAAACAAATACCTTTTAAAACATACATAGTTTGTAAAAAATACGATAAACTTTGTTTGCATAACTTTAAATTATTTTAATTTTTATACTTATCAAAATATTGAAGTATTTTGTATATTTGACACTAACATATAGCAATACGTTATAATAACTTGTTTAAAGCATTGTATATGTTATTATTTCTGCAATAAAAAGAGTAAACTATGTTTAAAAATTATTGTGTTATTAATATTTTTTTAATAGGTTACAGTAATGAAATTATTAGTTTTTAAAAAAAATTGTAATATACATATAGAAGTTTAACAATAATATAATTAAATATTTTTGTTTATGTATGATTGAATATATTTATTATATTTTGCTTTGTTTACAAATATATAAATGTATATATATTTATATATATATATAATTTATTTATGTTGTTTGTACAAAAATTTATTTTATTAAAATTTGTTTGAGGTAAATACAAGGATTATATGCAAAGTAAACACTTATCTACCTCCTAAAACAGCAGAAATTGGACCTGCACTATCAACTAGTAAAATAGAGAATTTGCTTATAATTACCAAACAAAATAAAACCTACTAAATAAATATAAAACTTTAAATTAGCTAACTTTTTACATTAACAACACAATATAGAAAAAATAATTGCAAAATTTTTAAAGTATATAAAAAATGTTTATTTTGTTCTTAAAAGACAATTTTTATTTACTGACATGTGCTATTTAAAGCAGAAACCATAGATAGTGCTATCCCGATATTCTTCATAACTACAATTGCACTACTAAAATAGTTGCGCATTTATTATAACATAATAAATATTATAGAAATAAGTTTAAACGACTGTCAAAATAGATTTAAATAAGTTGCTAGTTAAACTAATCAATATGTACAAACATTATTATATATTTTAAAAAAATAAACTACGACAAAATGTTTCAGAATGTATACTGGCTGTTTAACTTAATGCTCTAGTGCATAAGTCAAAAAAGGTAACGTATCTTTTTATTATAATTTAAAAATTAACGTATATTTTAATGTTTAGACTACGTACATAGCAAAGCAGTAAGTTCTATTTAATTATGTCTATACAACCCGAAACTGAATGTAATTAAAAACGTGTTTAGTTATCTTAACCGAGAGGTAAATTAAATAAAATATTAAGGTACGTTCAAAAGAAAAATTAATTATTTGTTAAAAAATTATATTTGACAAAAGTATATTTATAATTTAGTTATAAAATAACCATATTTTTGGTTATTTTTTAAACTATTAATTTTGATAAATTAGTGACTTCTATTATCTATATATGTACATATTTTATATAATTTTTTTAAGTTAATAATGTGTCAAAATGTGTAAATTATGGGGTTCTTGTTTAAACATCAGATTGGTTTGCTATTTGTTAAAAATGTTTTACTGTTTAATTTATTTGTATTACTGAAGTGATGCATAATGGTTATTTTAGTAATAGGTTGGTGTGCCTAATATGTTTAAGTAATGTACAAAAAATTAATTAATTTTTATGTGCTAATTTTGATACTGCCTAGTTTATACTTTCTAATTTAAAAAAACTATTATCATTAAAAAACACGACAATTATATCATTTTAATAAATATATGTTAGGTATTGGAAATGTTATTACTTTCAATGTTTATTTAATAGATGTAACATTTGTGGTTTTTATTCTAACAAATAACGTTTTAATTATAATAGAATTTACATATTATAATTTATTAAAAAATATTTATTTTATATAGGTAATTTAAGTAAATATAATTAATTTTTAAAAAATTAAAACAATTAGAAGTATATTTTTAACAGTTTGTTAAATATTCTATATAAAAATGCCATATTGTTTAATAATACGGATATACTTTATTATTATATTTTGCATATACATATTATATATAATATTAATTCAAGTTTAAAATATTAATGTTGATTTTTACGATTGTAAAAAATTAAAAATTATTTTTCTTGTAAAATAAAATTTACTAAAGTGTAATTCTTAATGAAATTAACCGTTTATTCAACAAAATGTTTGAACCTATTATTTAATTTTATGATGTAAATAAGTAAATGTCATGTATTTATTATAAATATAATTTTGGTTTTTAGCACGTATTTGTGAGCATTATTATTATAAAATTATATAACAATAAAAAAACAAGTAAAATACATAAATAGTTTAAAAAAATATGTTTAATGCTTCTTAGTAACAATCTAATTATATAAATCATGTTGCTTTAATAACCAAAACATTCTGTTCCTACATAAATATTTAAATTTTTTACCTAAATTATAAAATGTTAAATGTTTTAAATTAATTTTTTTAAAGTGTTTTATAATGCTTTAGTAATCACGTGTTTTTTTTTATTATTATGCAATTTTAGTTTTTTTTAATATAAACTTGTTTATTTTAGTGCAATTGTTTGGCTTATGTTATTATTTTAATTTTTATCATTAGCACATATATCTTTTTCCAACTAAACATTATTATATAAATAATAATAATTAATAAATGAAATTGTAATTAAACACAAATTTTCTTTATAGATCTATCTAGTAAGTTTTTTGTGATATAAATACAGTGAGCAGCAAGTTTTATTCCAGTTAATTTTTTAAAATATTTTTGTTTGTAATATAAATTAATGTATATGTTTAAAATAACAATTTTTACACATTATTGTAATAATCTTTTTGTTAAACGTACAAACTGTTGAGTTGGAAGAGCAACTGTAAACCACTTTCTTGTGCTGTTTAACAATTAGTAGAATTGCAAGAGTGTCTTCCAATGTCCAGTAGAATGCTAGATGTTTATGTATGGGCCAGTTTTTATTTTTTTGTTTTATCTGGGTCGCTGATAATTTTTTTAACCGAATTCATATAAACCAGGTATTATACTTTTAGCTTAATAAATAACATTTTTTTTGATAAGTTGAACACCTGATGTTTTGATACGACGAACAATTTCTTTTAATGTGTTCAAATAGTTTATTATTTCTTTACTATAAATAATAATCTTGTCTAGATATACCAAACATTTTTGTAGGATTAATTTGTCCAATATTGTTTGCATCCACCTTTAAAAGGTAGCCGGTGCGTTTCCTAAACCAAACGGAATCGTTTAAAACTAAAATATTCTAAACGGTAGCGTGAATGCAGTTTTATAACAATTTGATTTGTGGACTTTGACTTGCCAATATTTGGAAGCCAAATCCAGGGTGTTAAAGTATTTAAATTTTGTTATTGCATCCAGTTTGCTATTAATTTTTAAAAGTGTATATAAGTATTTTACCGTGGCCTTATTTAATAAACGGTAATTAATGCACAAACGTGCACAAGATGAATTTTTATTTTCCGATTAAAAATTTGAAATCTTGACAAAAAGGTTTTTTATTTTTGTGCATTTAATACTTATGGTTAAAACAACTTAGCGTCATTATTTGTATACCCATGATTATAAATTAGTTCATAATTTTTATTAAAGGAAAACAAAAGTTAAAACAATTACCAAGTGCATGAAAATAAATGCATTAACTTTGTACAACATTTTGTACAATAAAACAAACCACACATCTCCCACAGTTGGTAGATAAACTTTAACAATTAAACAAAATGATAATTTTATATTTATGCAGCTTAAAAACACAAAACAATAAGTGTAAAACAAATAAAATATTAATACTTAAAAGATTTCTTATATGTATTTGTGAAAAAAAGAAAATCTAAACTCTCCCTTTTTAATGTAGTTGCTAGAAAAATTACTATTTAGTCGTGTCCATAAATTGTTATGTTTTTGCAAAACATTTTTAAAGTATATATATTAGTAAAATATTATCAAAGGTACTTGTTAATAAATGTAAAAAATGTTTAAAATAAATAACAAGTGCTACAAATATTTTAATATTATAGTAGGTCAACATTGAATTTACTTATGTCACTACCTGTATAAACATATATATATATATATATATATATATATATACATATATATTGATTGTAAATATTAAAATTAATGTTAAAAACCGATAATATTATTTTACTACAGATTTAACTATAAGTAATTATTTAATTAATAATATTACATATATTAATAAAGTAATGTTTTCAATGTTTTTAACTTTAGCATTTTAATATTTAGAAATAATATTGTATTGACAAAAATTCCAAAAATTAAATACTTAGTTTATGTATGTATTAAAAATAATTAAATTACATATTTATTTTTTAAGCCGTTAATTGTAAGAAACATAACATTTTTATTTATTTTGGTATATAAATAATTCAAAATAAACTAACAAAATTTTAAAAATATTTACAAACATTTATAGTAGATACAAGTTTTAGTGTTTATATATATATATATATATATATATAATTTTTCTAAACAGTTTAAATATGCAAACTAAAAATGTTTTTAAAAAAAAAGTTATATTAAATATTCTAAATGTTGATACGTTGATATATTTTTTAATGAAAACTGCAAAAATAATATTTTTAATATTTGGTAAAGCACATTAAATTACACTATTTAACTGTTTTATAATTAAAATTAATTAATAATTGCATTGTAAAATAAATAACGTACCATTCTATTTGCTTCAACTAAATTTTTTAAATAACATTTTTTATATATAGCAAAAATAGATTACAAACTCAATTTATTTTAAAATACAATTTATTGTAGGTACACGTAAAGGAAACTATTACATTTTTATTGGATTGTAATGTATATAAATGTTTTTTAATAATTAAAATACAAAAATGTGTGTTTTTTACTAACATTTGTCGGTACGATTTTTATTTATATATTACAAAAAACACTAAAAAAATATTTTTTTGTAATGATTTAATTACAAAATGTTTTTTTAAAGATGACGCAAGTAAGTAATAACTTACTTGTAATTTTTTGAATATGCAATTAATTTAAAAACATTTAATTACAGGATATAATACAATTACAAGTATACATTATTATTTAGAATTATTTATGTAATTTTTAAAAATATATACAATAGACAAGTATCTATTTGCATATTTATATAAAAAGTTTTAATTGTGTTTTTAGAATACATTAATTATTATTTTAAAATAATAGAAAATGCTGTATTTTAAAAAACTTGTTTTGCAAATAAACGTTTTTTTTATTTACTACAATAAAACAATGAATAATTGCAATATTTAAACTAAAATTATTTCTGATTACAAAATAAAATTTGATTTAATTTACATATATATATATATATATATGTTGTACGTTGTAGCTATATGTAAATAATATATTATTAATTAACTAAAAAATATATAAAATTATTTTTAACAATTTATTACGTTATTTATAAAATAATATTGTTTATGCATTATTTATCTAGTATATATATATATATATATATATATATATATATATATATATATATATATATATATATATATATATTAGATATATATATATATATAATTCCGCCCAGTTTAAATTAGAAATAATTCATATATATATATATATATAATTCCGCCCAGTTTAAATTAGAAATAATTCAATTTAACCAATTCCAAGCCTGGAAGAGGGTTTAAACGGTAGCTTTGGAAAATGATTTCCTTAAAAACTTATACTGCTACAAAATTAATAAGAGGACGCCATTTTGGAAAACAGCTGCAAAAATGTAATCAAACGTATCGTAAATACAAATTTACACAACTGACAGGGTTAAGTAAAAATCAAAAAAAATTAATTATTAATTTGGATAATATTTAATGCCCAAACCTTAACCAGTGTTGAAACATAAAATGTGCGTAATCTTTTTCGTACTGTACAATAAGAACATTTTTTAATAAGGAAGTACAATTTAGATTATTTGTGTAATAGCAAAATGCGATAGAAAAGCCAAGGTCAATTTCAGAAGTAGAGATACATAAATTTTATAATCTAGACATAAAAATATTATATTTATGGAGTTGAGAAAAATATTGTTAAAAATATACTTGGATAAAAACTTGTAACAACCGTATCATTTCAGCTAAATTTAACATCAGATTTGCTAAAGTAACAATTGTGCAAGTCTATGCCCCTATTGAGGAAAACAAAAAAAAACTTTCTTTAATTAATTACAAAGTTTGTTAAATAATGTGCTAAGAAAAAACATTACATTTTTGATCAATGATTTTAATGCAAAACAAATCTGCGTAATTGTTAAATGTTGGACCACATAGTTATGCTGATAGCATAAATAATAGTAATTATAGGTTTATGAAACTAAACAATTATTGTGAAATAAGTGTTAGCAACACATTTTTTGCTTACAAAAATATACACAAAACAAGGTAGGTTTTTCCAGACAGAAAACCAAAAATAAAATTAATTATATTTGTACTACCACAAAATAGCAATTTTTATTGCAAGATATACGTGCATAACGCGGTGCAAATGTTGGTTTTATTCACAATCTTGTTAAAAATATTAGTTTAAAATTAAAAACAAAAATCACAAAAAATTACATCTATTTTTGTGTGAGACGCTTAAACAGTCAAATATTTCAAATCAATTTTTTAATTTTTTAAAAAAACATTATACAATTTCAATAAATTAAAAAAGTGTAATGATTAATAGAAATTGTTTTACAAAAAAATTAAAGACTGTGTAGCAAATATGCTATGTAAAATATGTCGCTCTAAAAAAAACAATAGATTTTATCAGTTTTCTGTAAATGTTGTTAATTTTAAAAAGAAACAAAATTAAAAAGAAATCAATTTAACAATTTTGTTATTTAGAAAATTTTTGACGATACATATAGAACTTTAGATAAACAAGTAAAAAAAATCTGTTGCAAAAATAAAAATAATCGGTTAGAAAGCAGACGCAAAAAAAACAGATAAGGTAGCAGCAAAAAAAAGTTTTAAGATTCTGTATAAAATTGTAAAACAACTGTTAAAAGTTAAAAAAAAACATTTATATCTTAATCAGATGAAAAGATGAGCAATCATTTAAATAGGTAAAACATTTTAAAAAAGTAGTTAATTAACATATGCCTAATACTCTTACATATATTAATAATAATAATAATATAAATGTAATTTAAAATTGGGAACTATTCATTAATAACATTTCCGTAACTAAAGTAATGTATGCAATTAAAAAAATTAAAAAACAATAAGGCAGAAGGACTTAACGAAATAATTGCAGAAATGCTTAATCATAGAGATAATGTTGTAGCAAGTAAGTTTGCTCATTTATGTAATGTTACATGGCATAATAAACAAGTTCCTAATAATTGGCGGCAAGAAATAATTGTTATTATTTTTAAAAAAAAATCTAAATTATTGCAATAATTGGTGCGGAATAACTTTATTATCTGTTTCTAGTAAGGTGTTATAAATTGTTTAAATAATGTGGTAGGTAAACACCTTTGAAAACAACAAGCAAGTTTTTAGAATGTGAGAAACTGTAATATTGTTTATAAGTAATACTTTATTTTACAATTCGTTAACCTACTTTTTTAAAAAACCAAACATAAAATTAATAACGCTTAATTGCGGGATGTTGAGAACCAAATGCACAAAGGTCCGTTTTTTGTTTAACAAGGTTTTTCCAGTTTTAATAAACCAAACAGATAGTAAAGTGTAAGTTATATTAAAAAACATATTACCATTTTGTTTACGTATACCGGAGCATCGTTTTAAACATGTTTTAAATTTTTTAAAACATCTTGCTAAAATTGTGATTATAATAATTATAAAGAAAAATTTATTAATTCCTTACTGTTTTAGATTTGATTGTGAGGAACCCTTTTTGTAACTCCAAACACTAAACAACAAATTATCTATATAGATAACACACGAAAGCAACTTATTTTAAAAAAAAATTAAAACCTTTAGCAAAAAACACGCTACACTTGATTTAGGAATGTTGGGTGCAAAATCCGTTAATAACAGCACACACATTTCAGTTCCATCTTTTTGTAAAAACATTTAAGATACATTTCACAATTTTTGGTAAACTCCATTAATTTGAATCTTTGTATGCAGCTAAATAAAACATAAAACATCCAAAATAATTTTTTTTTCCGCAATGTTATGCAGTTTTTGAAAATCCAGTATAACATTTTTTCCAAATATCCTTGGTTTATTTGCTTTAATTTCATCATTCAATTTCTATTTAATTTAATAATAATGAAAAATAAACGTACTTTTTGCTTGTCGATCCATTTAGTCTGTTTTTATACAATTAACACGTTTATTTTACGAATTTTTAAGATTTGTTAAACATCACTCTATTTTAAACTTAAATTTGACATAATTTAATTTCATTGACTAAGGAAAATTTACCGAAATCCTATGAAAATTACCACCTAATTTACCAAAATTATCAAACTGGTCACATTAACCTTATTCATTAAATTAGATACATTTTTATTGTACTAATTATTATCAAACAAAGGATTTTTAAAATTATTTATTATAAATTATTATTAAATTATTTTTATTGAACCAATCAAATGGTTGGTGCAAAATTCTTTCTTTATATGAGGCATGTAATTTTAGAAAAAAAATAGTTATTTTCAAAAAAATAATAATTTAAAAATTTTAATTTTTTTTATTAATTAATTTAATAGATATATTGAATATTGCAATCAGTCATTTTTTATTATAGTAAATTGAAAAAAGAATTTTTATTTACCAAACAAGTTTTATAAAATGCAGAATTTTTTATTTATTTTTAAAATGTTAAATAATGTATTTTAAGAACAAACATCTAACTTTTTATATGAATATGCACATTGATCACCCGCTATTGCAATTAATTTTATTATTACTGAATCCATAATTAATTTATCTTATGTAATTAAATAGAACAAAGGCAAATTAACAAATTTGTATTTTTTAGATGATATTGGTTTACTTAGTAAATTTCCAGAAATGATGCAAAATATAACTACATGTCTCAGTAATGCCAGTGCTCGTATTGGCTTACGGATTAATTGTTTAAAGACAAAAGTGCTGTGCATTAAGTCAAACAATGATTTGCCCAACAAAATTAATAAACAAAATATTTAAACTATTAAGTCCTTTACATATCTAAAAAGTATCATTAAAAAAACCAAAATTTATGTTAAAGCCAGATTTAGAAAGGCAATGGCAGTTTTTAATTGACTCACATTAATATAGTCATGTTTTTCTATTTGCCTAAAAACAAATCTGTGTTTGTACGCATTAATAATTATTGTTACGGCAATATATGGAAGTAAAACGTAGTTACGTACGGAGAAAATTGATAAGATAGAGGATGTATTTAATCGCCGTTGTTTTAAAAGTATTTTTAAGATTACCTGGCGAGATTACATTTTAAATTATAAAATCATGAATTAAACTCATTCTTGTTCACTTCATGACATTATAACAATTAAACAAAAAAAAATACTTTGTCAAATTTTACGTTTACCGCCCGAAAGTCTAGCAAAATCGGTTTTGGAATAAAAAGTTGTAAATAGTAAAAAAAATGTTAGCAAATCAAAGGAAAGTTGGCTAAAAACTATTAGAAAAAAAGTTAATTAAAATAAATGTTCATGGGCTCAAGTAAAACTTTTGACAAAATGTTTACATATGTAAAACATTTGGTGTTTTATAGTCTCTTTGAATCACAAAACTATAATATTATTTTTTTGTAATTGTTATTTTATTGCCCCATGCTTATTTTTTTAAAAGCAAAAGAGTTTTGTAATAATAATAATAATAATATTAATAATACATACTTAACTTAAAACTATATATATTCAAATATGTAAATACTTTTTACATTTTAGTTATTGGTAAGTAATACATTATTAATTAAATTAAAAATTAGAAAAAATTATTTAAAAGTATTTATTGTTATATATTTTTGCAGATTTTTATTAAATATAATAGAATGTTTACTTATATGTTTGTCGGATTGTTCTAGTAATAAATTACTTATATGGATTGGGATAAGTATAAATTGCATTACCGGTACTGATTAGGATCTGACAGACGGTTTTGCTTACATACTTATTGCTAAAAGATGGGCAAACTACATAATTTTTATTTAAATAATGGATAAATGTATATATAAAGTAAACAAAGTAAATTTTAAAAAATGTAATATTGTATTTAATTACTGAAACTAAACTAACACATTGTTTAATAAAAATTGGTTAGTTACCTAACAAACACGACACATTGTTGTTAGATTTATTATATATATATATATATATATATATATATATATATATATATATATATATATATATATATATATATATATATATATATATATATATATATATATATATATATATATATATATATATAACCCTCACAACAATTACGCCAAAAAAATGATTATTAAACTAAAACAAGAAAAACGTTAATTTAATTATAAAATATACAATATTATATTATAATTGAAAAAAACTATAATTATAGATACATATATATTGTAAGTAAAAAAATGTATAAACTATCGACTGGTGCAAAATCAAAAATAAAGTAAAATGATTAACATTATTATTATTGTTATTAAGCTTTAAGATTTCACTAAAGATACATGATTTAAAAAGACAACTATTAACAAAAATTTAGATTTTATGCAATGTTTTTTAGTTACCAAATGATTAAAGACACTACACAGTTTAAATAATTAAATAATTTATGTAATCGCCTTTTTCGAACAATCTGATCTAGGCGTTTTGGATTGCTGTCAGTAAGAATGTTTATACATTTTTGTTTTATCTCATAATAAACAACAAACCGAATGCGTTTACATAAATCCTTAATTTCGGTATGTTAATTAATATTGCGTTTTAGCATACTTATATATTTTTAATAACATTAATATCCTTGCTGTTAGGTGGCAATTAAGTAAATTATAGCTACTGTAGCTTTTTAGATTTAATTTAAAATTTTTATTTAAAATTAAAAAACAATGTTTTTATTTATTTTTATTTATATAGATTAAAATAATTAAATGTTTATTTTGATACTTACTATGACATCACAATCAGAGCAGATTTAAATGTACGTTAACATCAATTTTAAGAATTAGTTATTGTTCATTTTTAATAAAACTAAGCATAGAAAATAATAACAGTTTAATTATTATAAAAATGGTGTTATTTAAACGTATTACTCACGTTAATATAAAAGTATGTTTTAAAATATGCTATTTTGGCCGACTCAGCCTTCTTAAACAAATATTGCTAAGTATATATAAAGGATATATTAAGTACTAGACAATATTTTTAATTTCTATTATTTGTTTTTACAAAAAAATTAGACATAACAAATTAATTAAAATAACATACCTTTATAATTTTTTGCGTTAATTTTTAAAATGGGTATATATGTATATATATATAAATATATATTACAAAATCAGTTTGCTTTAAAATTAAGCACAGAGCAAATAAGTAACAATTAAAACAAAAGAATAATTACAAAGTCCCATTATTTAAAATATAAGATAAGACAAGAAAGTTTTTTACACATTTTTAAACATTATGCCAAACATTTGTTAGATTCTATAAATCATTTTTTTAATTACATTTTTTTACACATTTTTATGACAAGTCAGCTGTGATTTGCCAATCGGTTTTTTTTACAATTTTATTTTTTTATTTAAAAGCCGTTCTTTATAGTTTTTTGGATGGTACACAAAATTTAACCAAATAGTATTTTTTCTAATTGTAATAATGCCATAAAATGAACAAAAACCAGTTCTAGTTAGGATTTTATTATTTGAAATGCTATCGCGACAGATAATCTTTAAAATATGATTATGTTACCGGCAATAAAAAACATAAATCTGCCTGTTTGCTTCCACGTTTTATTTTTATATATTGCTGTAAAATGATTATTAATGCTTATAAACAACGTTTTGTTTTTGGTCGAGGAAAAAAACATAACCATATTAATTTTACTTTATAAAAGTTTATAACGCCTTTTTATGTAAACTATACAATCAATTTTGGTTTTTCACATAAGCGTAAAAATTAACATTATTCATATTTTGTGTACTAATTTTGATTGGCAAACAATTACATCTTTCAACTACTTTTAAGACAATTTTAATCTTTTAGTATTACCACTTTTGTTTAAACACAATAACATAAATGTTTTAAAAACTTGCTTGTTGTTTTTAAAAATGTATATGTTTTGCACTATTTAAGCAATTTAAAATTATTTTTTTAAACACAAAACAAACAAAAAATTATTCTGCGACAATTGTTGCAATTGTTTAAAATGTTTTTGAACAAACTAACAATTACTCCCTGCTACCAATAATTTGGATCTTGTTTATTATATTAGTTAACATTAAATATTACATTTATTTCAAACATTTTTGAAATAAACTTGTGAAGTCCTCCTGCTTTATTGTTTTTAACTTTTGAATTGCATTTACTATTTTAGTTACACAAATGCTATTAATAAATATATTTCCAAATTTTTAGTCATATTTATAGTATTAACAAAATATAAAACATTAATTAACTGTTCCTGTAAAATGCTTTGTTTATTTAAATAATTGGTCGTTATTTGTTAAAAATAAACAATTATGGTTTTCTTTAATTATAATATTGATAATTTTTTAAAGTTTATGCAATTCTTTTACAATGTTGTACAGAGGCTTGGAGTCATTATTTGCTACTGTTTTATCAGTTTTTTTGCATTTGTTTTTTAACTAATTATTTTTATGTTTTTGGTTACGTTTTTTATATTTTGTACAAAAACAAAATTCTTGGCAGTGCGCTCATTCACTCCTTTTTTATAAAAGTTTAAAACTAGCAAAATGGTGTTTTTGTTTTTGTTTACATTTGCAATTAGTTACTGTTTGTCCCCTCATTTTTCTATATATATGTATACCAAAATGTTATATGCTTGCAACTATAAATTACAGTTTACGTTTTTTATATTTTTATTTAAAATTGTTAAAAAAATCAAAGTTTTAAATTGTTAAAATAAAAATTAATTAATTTAATGTTAATAACGGTATTTTAACATATAATAACAGTATGCACAAAAAACGTTTAAAACATTGTAGACGGTAACGTTTTTTTACAACATTCTAATGCGTAGTATATAATTATAACATTAAGTATTTTTTAATTTTATAATGTTAATATTTATTTTTAAACTGGCGTACCTATTTTTATAAATAATATAAAATGTAAAAAAATTGTAATTGTTTATTTAACACTAAATTGGCATGTCAAAATATATATATATATGATAGATTGTTTAAAACGTAATTTTATTAAAAAAATTATATTTTCTGCATTGTAGGATACTATAAAGGTAAAATTAAATTATAAAAAAAAACAAAAAAAATGTTTTTTAAAATATTTTTATAACGCATATTCTAATTTTTATTGTTGGATTGTTTATAACATTTTTCTGGAATATTGTATAAGCACAATAAATTTAACTAACTGCATTTAATATATATATATATATATATATATATATATATATATATATATAATACCAATAAAATTATATGTTGAAAATGGGCCTTTTTTTAAAGAATATCTGCAAAAACTTAAACTACATCACATTTTGTTTTTAAGACCAAATGGTTTGTTTTAAATGGTTGTTTTATTAGGAAAACATACGGATTACTATTAACAAAAGTATAATTTACTGTATAACTTTTTTTGTTTTTAATAATAAATGGTTTAATTTATAGTAATTAAATTGTTAAACCAAATTTTAGTGAGTTGTTTCTAATTATGAAATAAGTAAAATTGTTTAAACTATTTTTTATTCTTAAAATAAGTTAATTATTTAATTACATTTTATAACAATTTTATAATTATCTGAAGTAATTGTTACATTTTTTCTTTAGTTATTAATAACCTGATAATTTATTATAATGTTAACTATGTATAAATTTGTTAATACATTTTTTAAATATTCTTTATTTCTTATTTTTTTAATTACACGATAATTATTTTTGGTTAGATAAATACATTTTTACATAAAGCAAACTAAACAAATAAGCGTCATTTCAGTTAATAAATAATGGTTTAATTCAGTGCATAACACTTTTTTTAAACAATTACACCTTTGACGTACTCTTGTAACAATTTCAAACCACCTATTATTTAAACACAACAACCTGAATTTTGTTAAAACAAATGTATAAAATAAATGTATATATTTTAACAATATTCTGTAAAATGTTGGTTTTTCTTTTTTAAATTGGTGTACTTAATATTTTTAGATAATATAAAATTTAAAACAAACATTTGTAATTGTTTAAATAGCATTAAATTTACATGTTATATATATATATAATAAAAAATTTAAAACAAAATTTTATTAAAACGTAAATATTTTCTGCATCGCAGACTACCTTGAAGGTAAAATAAAATTTTAAATAATACCTGAAAAAAAATTAATGTGTTTTATATTGTTCATAATGCACATGCTAATTTTTATTGTTTGTGTGTTTATAACATTTTTATAGAATATAATCCAAGTACAATAAATTAATTTAACTGTAATTGTTATATATATATATATATATATATATATATATAATTAACCATTTATTTAAGTTGTGTATACAAATAAAACCACTAAGTGCAGTTTTACCGGAATCAGAATATATAACATTTTTTACAGTTTATAATAAAAAAATGTAACATTAGTAATATTTACTAATATATTGCATTACAAATAGGCAACTCAAATAATAATGGTTGTTATAATGTTGCGTATTCAACAGATTACAAGATAAAGATATATACTTAATATAATTTATAATAAAAACTACATATTAATACAATTTTATTTAATAGTTAAATGTAAGCTATTATATATGTTAATATTTAAAAATTTAATAACAATAAATGTTTTATTTTTATTATTTTTATTTTTGTTACTATTTTTATTATAAGTATTATTATTATTACTCATATTATATATGTATATATATATATACTTTTTTGTTTTTAAAAATGTGCATATAGCAATAAAACAAATATTACAGCAAAACAACAATAACAACAACAATGTCTTGTATGTATTAAAAATTTTGTAAATCAAATATTAAGATGGCTTTTGAATTTTACTAAATGTTGTCATCTGTGTAGATAATAATATATATTAAATAACATGTGTGTTTTTAATATATCAATAAAGGACATACTATTGACAATATTGACAATATAACAATATAACAAAATACACAAAAATGCGCATTATTTTATTTTTGTCTATAAGTATTAAATAAACAACGTGAATTAGCAAGAAATAATTGGTACAAAATAGAATAAACAAAAAGTAACAATACTAATTAAAATAGAAAAATGTGTATAAATTAGACAAATTTGTATAAAGTCAGTTTTACATAACAACTTTGGTAAATACAGTAAACATACATATAAATTAACTTTTGTTCTGCATTTGAAGTAAAACGGTATTTATCTAGAATATACAAAAGCCATTTAATATCCTAAAATCATAACAAATAGGACGTGTTCTAATGTTAAAAATTTGATTAGTCTATTAAAAACAAGTGTTATTTAATAATTGTTTAATACATTTTAATTTTTTATTGTTAAAATTAATGTTTATTTATTTATTTTATTATTTTAATTTTAGTAATACTGTTTTGTAAAATAACGAATATGTACATAAAATTTATTTTTTTACGTATTATATATATATATATATATATATGTATATATATAACAGTAATAAATAAACTAAAAACTAAACACAATTTCAATATTTAATAGGTACAAGTAATAAAAAAAATTATTTTTATGTACATATAAATAATTATTTTTTAATGTTACAATAACGTTTTTATTTATTTATATTAAATAAAGTTTTTTTATAATAAAGTACTAAAAAATATTGTAATAACATTTAGTTGTAATATAGTTAAGTATTTGATATACATAGAATATACAATAAGTAAAATTTAATTATTTTGAATAAACCTTAACAATATTTTACTATTTGTTTTATACATTTATTATTAATTGTCGCAAAGTTCAATATTAAATAATTTAATATAATTTACAATTACTTGTCTATAATATAATAAAAATTATTTTAAAATTTATGCGTGCACTATAATAAAACAAATATTGCAAAGTTGTTATATATATATATATATATATATATATATTAGTAATGTTTAATATTTAAAGTAAATTATCAATATATAAAAACATATATAATAACATACAAAATTATTTATATATAAAAATGTAAATAATAAACCTATTTAAACAAACTATTAATGCAATTTTATTGTGTAGATGTGTCGGGTAAACGTAGTTACGATTTTATTAATTTGATATTTAAAAAAAATAATTAATTAATGTTACATTTTATAATTAATATAAACTAACTTGTAAATAATTTATTTTATTAGAATAACATTAACACAAATGTTATTCCAACTATAATATAATTATAATCATTATAAATAAATAAAATAATTAAATTCTCCACAAAAAATATTTTATTTAACAGAGACATTTAGTAAGTACTATAAAAATTTAAAAAAAATTAAAAATGTATACAAAAATAAAGGATTAACAACAATATATATTAATCAATTATGTTTTTTAAAATTGTTCAATATTATGTCTGTTCTTTTGTAAATTTTTATCAACATACATAATCAATAATTTGCTCAAAATGCAAGCTTATGTTCGGTTTTGTTAAATGTTGTTAAATGCTTATAAGTTTTTTGTAATAAAAAACGTTATATATATATATATATTTAATTATAACAACACTTTTTTTAATTTAAAACTAAGCATAGTGCAATAAAATAGCAGTAACAACAAAGTCTCACTGTCATTGACCTATTTTTTGGTTGTCACTCATCTGTGTAGCTTTGTTATTCTGACAGGTGCAATTTATTCTTTGGCGTTATTTGTCAAAATGGCATTTTTTTAAAAAAAATCTAAACATAAAATTAAGGATATTTAAATCAAAAATGTTGAACATTGCATTAACATTCTTAAGAGAGTTTTTACAGTCTAAATAGGTCACATATATAGTAAATTGTGTGATATACAGAAAAACACATTACCACATTGTAAATGTATACGCGAGAATAAATTTAAACAATTTTTAAATTATTTGATATTTTTTGCTAATGTTATGACTACAATACTTATTTTTTTAAATTATTAATATTGTACTGTTTTAAAATTTGTTTGTATCGATTTATTTTTTTAACTCTAGACACTTTCTAGCACATTATTTGTGTAGCTAACACATGTAAGCAACACTACACTTAATGTTGATATGTGGTGTGCAAAATTCAGAAATTACTGCACAAACATTTTTACGTAATTGTTTTTTAAAAATCATTCAAGATAAATTTTATACGTGTGGTAAATTCCATTAATTTAAATCATTGTGTACAATTAATTAGATTATTAATTATTTTAAATGTCTATTTTTTTTGGTTATTTTATGCATTTTTAAAACATTCTATATTTAAAATTGTCTTAGTTTTCTCTGTTTACTTTTATGACTTTATTATTAATTACATTTTAGTTAAAAATCAACAAACGTTTTGATTGTATATCCATTTAGTCTACTTATGTTTAACTAAAAAAAACTTTTTATTTCTAACAATTTTATAATTACTTAATTACTACGCCGTTTGTAAAATAAAATTTTATTTTATTTTATTTTATTAGCGAATCAATACATTTTTTTGCCACGTTAATTTTTTAAATTAAATTAGTTATGTTTTATTGAACCAATTTCCTTATAAAACAAAGGATTTTTAACATTATTTATAATAAATCATTATTAACTTGTTTTTATTTAACAATTCATTTGTTTGACGGAAAATTCTTTGTTCTTGTAAGATACATACTTTTAGGAAAAATAATTATTTAAAATTATATTTTTTATTAACTAGTTTAATAAATATATTAAAAATTAATTTTTTGTTATTTATTTAATTTAATTTGTTTATTTTATATTTGCTACTTTGAAAGTTTTGCAAGAAACATGTTTAAGCAGTGGACATTTTTTAGCGATGCCGAAACGTGTGCCCGCAATTTAGTGACAGTAATGGAATTCGAACCCATGCTTATCGAGGTCCGAATTTAAGCGCTGTTCCGCTAAACAATTTCAAAAATAATTAAAATTTAAATATTGCAGGCGTTTATCAATTTCATTATAGTAAACACTGTCTAATTTTTGGTTTAAGAAAAATACACTAAAAAAGGTTTTAACTACAAAATTAATTACGTTGAGATTAATTTAAGTTATTTAATCATTAAAATTATAATTTTGTACCAAAATGGAATAATGCTACCGCGTTCAACTTGAATCGGGTTTACATTTTACCACTAGCATTAAATGTTGGCTAACGTTCATCTTTACTAAAAATTTTATTGTTAAATTATGTCGTCTGTAAAACATTCAAAGTAGTAAAAATAAATAAATATAAACTAAATGTTTTTGTTTCCTAATGTTTTTAAATTAATAATAAAATAATAAAATAACATTTTTTATTAATTTTTTATTAGTTGTTTTATACTGCTTTATTAATTGTATTATATTTTTATTTATTATTATTATTATTTATTATTTATTATTTATGGTTATTGGCTTAAATACTTTAGTAGAAGTAGCTTTCAGCACACAAAAAATATGTACAATTATAAAATTACATTACAATTTTTTGGCGGATCCTCGAATAACTGCGCTACGTTTCCATAACACCGGAATTAAATACTTTTTTTTACCGTTAATTTTTTTATATTTTTTAAATATCTTATATTTTTCTTTATATAAATCAATTTTTTATCGTTTTTTTATTAAATGGATCAATCAGAATAAAATTCAACAAAAATACGCTTTTGTCCCTAAAATCTCAATTTAAACAATGTCCACATTTAATTTTAAGCAGTTTTTCTAACACACAAATACATACAATTGTTTAAAATAAACGTAAATTTTATCGTATTGGTTTTTAAAAAGCTTTGAAATTAAAGTTGTCTAATGAGATGTCCCTACCGTTACTACTGTCATTTAACTGCATGTCAATACTTAATAAAATTGTTGATCTACGATCTCTCATAACAAACAAATTACATATAAATAGCTGTCTGATATTAATCCAAGAATCATGGTTGAATATTAATGTTGAGAATAATTTTATTGAACTTAATGGATTTTTCATATTTCAACTTGATCAAAAAAATTAGACTAAGAAACGTTGGGGAGGCCTTATTACATACATTAATAAAGAATAATGTAATAGTCCTAAATCTAAATTTAAATATTTGCAAAATGAAAGTAAGTGCTTAATCGTCAACTGCAGAAATAAATACATGTCTCACTACAAAAATATTAACATTATAAATATTTATATATCACTTTTTACTAGCACTGTGGAAATTTATTATTTCTACAACCAACTAGTTGATTATTTTATTAATGTTAATAAAAATACTTTAATCATATTAGCTGGTAATTTTAATTATGCAAATACTAACATATTCGAACTAATGGGCCTTACTAATTTAGTTAATTTTTCTACAAGACTTTAAAAACCACTAGATTATATTTTTACAAATGCCCCCGATTACTTTTCAGTAAAACAACACGCACCTCTCTCAACATCTGACCATTCAATAATTTGCCTACTTTCAAAAATATACTTAAAGCATTATTATTTAAAATATATAAAGCCTATTTTTAAATCATTCATACATGTGCGAGATACATCGAATTCAAATGTAGCATTACTTAAATCCACACTATTGAACATTAATAACATCAATTTTAACAATCTTAGCCTTAATGATGCTACTGTACTTTTTACTGATCTTATTAACACCTATATTAACAAATATTGTCCAGTAGTTAAGGTTGAGATAACAACAATAATATTTCTTCATTAAATCTTAAAAGGCTTAGACGAAAAAGAGGTAGCATATAAATCTAGTAAATATACTAAATTAAAAAAGCTTAAACAAGCAAATTAGACTGGAAATAGAAGTAAACTTAATAACTATGCTAATAATTATTTTCAATCAAACCATGATTCACAATTTATTTGGAAAAATATTAACAAAATTTTAGCAAATCAAAAGCAAATCAATGTAAGATGGATGCTAAAGAACTAAATAATTACTTTACTTCCAAACAACTCAAATATATCAGAATTTAATCAATTAACTAAAAATTATTCAACACCTATCATCAACTTTAATATTCAAAAAATAATTAACAGTTGTAAAACAAGCACATTACTTGGACCTGATGGAATAAGTTGCAATTTATTAAAGCTCTGCATACCAGCAATTGCTCCATCCTTATCTACAATAATAAACAAGTCTATTATGAATTGTGAAGTAAGCTGATACTTGGCATTATCTCCCGAATCACACCCTATTCAAAAGTTTTGTCTTATCAACAAATCCAGAATATTATCGCCCAATTGCTTGCACCTCAGTGTTTTTAAAATTAACTGAAAAATAATGATTAACGACCTCAAGCCTATATTGAACATTAGTAATGATCATTATCAATTTGCATATAAAAATGATATGGTATTGTGCACAAGGTTTCATCAAACAATGATCTAAACAATTTTAAAAATTCTATTAATAAAATTGAAAAATGGTCTACTAACTTTGATCTCAATTTAAATCCATCAAAATGCAAGTTTATTAAATTTACAACGAGGCGTCCAAGAGAAACAATGGAATTAAACAGAACATTCAAGTTAAATCAAACAAATATATGCACCTGTAACAAAATTAAATATCTTGGTGTAAACATAAATAGCATACTTACCTGGTGTGATCATGTAGAGCATATATTTTTAAAAAACCAAATCATTATGCTACTATATAAAAAGATTAAGAAAACTAAATGTTAACAATTATGACTAAATTATTTCATTACATCATGCTTTTATCCTTTGATATTATATTGCTCACCCATAATTTTTTTCCTAGTTTTTATTAAAACAGAATTACATTATTTTAAAAAGATGCATATCGTGGTATCAAAATCTTCAGGAATCAAATATTCTATCTTATTAAATAATATTGTTGATAAACATTTTAAATCCTGTATACAATTAGCATCAAGGATTGAAAATAATAACAATCACCCGCTACATGCAGCTTTTAACAATTCTAAAGCTTCTAAAAAAACAAAAGAAACTTACCTGCACATGAAAGCCAAAACTAATCAATACAAAAATTCATGTCTGCCCTACTTATCCAGAGTGATAACCAATCCAGAATCAAACAAAATTGAACTACTAAAAATCTATCAAAGTAGGAATTGTTCCACCTACGCATTCATTTGAACTAATTTGGACATCTCACAGTACAAGTTGTGCCTTATAATGACTCATTCTATGTACAGCAATTTTGAATATTTTTTAAAATTACATGCATACTATATAGACTATATGTTATATTCATTAACATATAACATTCTATTTCATTTTGATCCCATTATTTATACTACTACTTTTTTATATTGATGGTAAAAATGTATTTTATGCTGAATGTATCTCTAGTGAGATATTAAAACTTAATAATAATATTAATAATAATAATAATAATAATAATAATAATTAGCAGTGTGTAACATCAATGCAAAATAATAATAATAATAATAATAAATAAATAAATAAAATAAGGTTCAATTACATAAATAGAAGAAGAAGGAAAAAAAACTCAAAATCAATGTATTTTCAAGAAGTCATGTTTAATATGATATGCGTAAGTGACATAATATTCTTTAGGGGACACTATGGTTAATAAAGTGCAAATATGTCAGTATACATAAAATACAAATGATTTATGACTCATGAGTAAGCATGGCTAATAAAATAATGCCCTGTACGAAGGATAATAAATGGTCACAGATTAAAATGGGCAGATTAGAAACAAATGTCAATTTCCACGTCTTTAATACGAACCTTTGGATGAAGTTGAGTCAATGAATTAAAGGTTTGTGTGAGCTAAAATTAAATACTTTGCATTTTGTAGGATTTAATTTTAGGCTCTGTTTTGTTGAACAATCAATTAATTTACCAATTGACTCTAGGAAATGTACATTATCTTTGGTTGAAGAGATGGTTTCACATAACGCCATGTCATCCGCATATTTGAAAAGTACATCCACGTATAATAAAAAAAGAAAAGGAGATAAGACTGCACCTTGTGGAACACTTTTGTTATTTTGAATTATTTTGAATTGTGTTCTGTTTTTAAAATAATTAAAAAGCCATTTGATTGTGTGATTAGGAGCATTGAGTTTAATAAGACGTTTAAGCAGTTTGCTTCTGCATATGCTATCAAATGCGGCTTTATAATTAACAAACAAACAGCTGACGAAACCTTTTTTGTTATCAAGTGATTTTGCAACGTACTTAACCAAGCTGGCTACACAATCTAGTGTAGAACTATTTTGCTTGTATGCAAATTGACATGGATTACTATTTGCTTTGAACGTATCACTTAATTTATTCAAAATCAATTTTTTGGTCAGTTTCAACAGTACTGACGTGCATGAAATTGGTCGAAAATCTTATACTTTTTTTAATTGTTTGTTTTTTGAACAGGGACAATTTTGGAAGTTCTACAAGATTCTGCAATTTTACTTTTGTTTATTGAACTAGTTAAAATTTGTATCAATGGAGAGTATTTTGAGGACAAGCATAGTTTTAGCATTTGCATACAAATCCCGTCTGGACCTAATGACGTTGTGGAGTTAGAGCTTTTTATAATCTTTTTAAGCTTACAGATAATGATAAAGTGAATCCCATGTAACCTACTATGATATTGAGAATTTATGTAGCACTTGTTACTTATCTTAGCATATCTAACGCTTGTTAATAAACACCTTAGATAACACTGTACTAATATATATACATTTAATATTATTAACAAAAAGATTCTTAATATAATACACAATAACATTCGTTTTAGTAATAAAGCACAATACCACCTTTATGAAAACTTAAAAACAAACACAGATAATTGGTTTAAAAAAATAGTTTTATCTACTAAAATACATAAATGTACAAAATAAAAGTAACAAACTTAATAATGTTAATAATTTAAGTAATATCCACGCTTTTGTTTAACATTTGTAAGCCGCTTGGGGTAGGAATCTATCAACGTACCAATATAATCCTTCAAAATGCAATTTTTTACAACATGGTTAATTTTCGCTTCCAATGATACATTAGTTTCTATGCGGTTAACCTCACGTTTTAAAATACTAAAAAAGTTTTTAATTACATTGAGGTCTGGACTGTATGGAGGAAGCTGAATAAAAGAAAACTTTTTGCTTTTCAAAGCTTTTGTGGTCTAAATAAAAAAAAACGTATAGTAAATTGTAAGTTATGTTAAAATACACATTACCACTTTTGAAGTATGCACATAAGCATTGTCTTGGATGATTGTTAAGTGTCCTGTAGCATTTCTGAACAGCTCGTTATAAAACAATTGTTTGAATATTTGTACAAATTTGGCGTTATTTAAATTGTCACTAGTACGCATTTATTTTGGAGAGTAATTGTACTTAATTGCAAAATATCCTTTAACACATAAAGGATGTGCAACTTTTATAGCAGTGCAAGTGTAATTAATTAGAAAATTTGGACTATAAATAACTGTTGAATGTTTAGTCCATGGTTTGTAGAATAGTACACACTCATCTGTAAAGTATATTGACCTCCATAATAATGATAGATAATGTTTGTACTTTTTAGCAAACTCCACTCGTTGTAATTGATAGGCACGACTAAGTGGAGGTTTCTTAACAACCGTTATAAAAATGTAGCATTCAGATTACATTCTCCTTCCTACAATTAAATATAAAAAATTTTTTAAGTATTGATTTTTTATTTGTTTAACGTTTATTGTTTTGTGTTTTTTAAGCTGCATAGTTATAAACTAATCATCTTGTTTGCTTGTTGAACGTTTTCTACCAACTGTGGGTGATCTGGGGCTTGTTTTCTTGTTCAAAATGATATACACAGTTGATACATCTATTTTCATGCATTCGGCAATTGTTGTAACTTTTGTGCCCTTTTATAAAAACTTTGAACTAATTTATAATCATGGGTAGACAAATAACGACGCTGAGTTGTTTTAACCATAATTATTAAGTGAGCGGAAATAATAAACCTTTTTATCAAAATTCAAATTTTGAAACGGAAAATAAAAACGACCTTGTGCTTAAATTATTAACAATAATTTAATAATTTTTTGGAAAAAAAAATTGTTTTAAAATTCTTTGTATTAAAATATTTTTAAAATAAATTATTTATTGACTATTTAAAAATACAGTGCAATTTTAATAAATATGTATGAGCAGTTATTTTATTTTAGAAATAATTATTTTTTTAAATAAAAAGAATATAAAATTAAAATTTTTTTTATTAATTATTTTCGTAAATAATTACATATTTTCATATTTAATAAATTTTAACTAGAAAAAGTTAAAGTTTGGGAATTGGATTACCGGCGTATATATCAAGGTTATATATTTATTAAAAAATGTAGCGCATCAATAATATATTTATAATGTGTAAAAAAAATTCGTTATTTTAAAAATATGCATTAATTTATTTTATAAACAAAAATAATAAAAAAAAAATTGAATGAAATATTTTGCCTACTGTATGTATAGATATGGCAACATCAAGTCTGTCATTAATGTTTATATTGTTTAGCTGAACTAATTTTTCATCATTGTTGTGAACAAAATGTTTATTAAGGGAGTTCACATCAAGTGAAGTAGTTACAGCTTTTTGTTTTAAATTTTGTTAATAATGTTCTAAATGTTTTTAGAATTGTTATGGGGGGAAAAGTAAAAGTTATTGATACATTTTTGAATAAAACTAATCTCGTTTTTTATTTCAAGGCTTAAATGTTTTACTAAGGAGCGGTCATTAGCTTTGTATGCTACCTACTTTTGCCTGCGTAGCCTTTTTAGCTTCCTTGATGTTATGTCGGTGGGTGTTACAATTATTTTAACTTTTGGACAAAACTTTTCAAAATGATTTTTAACCAGTGTAACAAAACTGTTTGTAGCGGTGTTCAAGTTATTATGATTTTTTGTAGCAATACAGTGTTGCTCAAGAGATATCTTTAGCTTGTTTATATTTTGTTGTGATAAGTCTCGAGCAAACATATATAATTTTGATATGGGCTTAGTGAAGTGCGTGTAATTTTTTTTAGAATAAATTGTAGGAAGTGCTCGAATAATTGAATGGTCTGACAAAGCCAATGGAGCAAGTGATTTGGCTTTGTAGAATTGAGGAGCATTAGTAAAAACGCAATATAACCAAGAGTTACCTCTAGTATTGAAGTTCACTATGTTGGTTAAACCCAGAGACAAAAAATTATCTGTATTAGTGTTGTTAAAATCAGCAGCAAGTAAAATTAAATTATTGTCACAAACAGTTATTAAGAAATGAAGAATATTTTGAAAAAAAAATTTTACACTTGGAGTGACTTGCTGATGGTGGGATATACGTGGTAATAACATCAATACTTTTATAATGAGATAAAAATGGACACTTACAATTTACACCCAAATATTTAATGCCAAATTGCAAAAATGTAAATGATATACTGGAATTAGAGCAAAATTATTTTTTTATGTAAGTGACCAAACCACCACCACGTGTTTTAACTCTGCTGCTTCTATCGAGGCGATGTGCTGCAAATCAATCAATTGATATTAAGTTATTGTTAATTATTTAAAAAGCCATGATTTTTGAATAAGCAAGAAGCTACTGTTTTAATGTAATCTCTTGTTTAAAAGCAGCTTTAAGTGATCAATTTTGTCTAATAATGACCGTACATTTATCGATAGAACTAACGGCAACGTCATTTTCTTTATAGGAATATTTTTCAAAGCTTGCTAATAACCGGAGTGATGACATTTTCTTTTCTTTGTTTCAATACTTGAGTGTTTGTAACATATAGGGATATTTAATTGTACATCCGATATAAGTACTTTTTGTTGAAGTAAAAATGTTTTATTAAACCGAATTCTTTGAGAAGTAAGCATAATCGTTATAATTTAATAGAAAAAACTTGTGTATTTTAAATGTTATAAAATGAAAAAAAAATACTGCTAATTATTGTAGAATATAATTGTGCATATATTTTGTCATTTTCCGATGTTTTTAAAAATGTAGCGCAGCCGTTCGAGGGCCCGCCAATCAAAAATGTTATTTAAAAAACGTTTATTATAGTAATTGCTAGATCAATAAAGAACTCTCGTTAGGCATTCTTAAAGTTGCCACTGCAAAAAAATGTTTTTTTGTAAAACATTAAAAATAAAATAAATAAATAAATAAAATATTTAAAAACAATTAATAAACTTATTAAATATTTGGGAACTGTGTAACCACGTAACTAGTTAAAAAAATTTTATTAATTTACAGTTAAGTATAAATATTAGTTCTTTGATGTAGGTTGTATAATTAATTTGTTGATGTAATATTGTTTTGTTTTTGCAATAAATCTAAGGATTTTATAAATTTATCTTTTTGTATTTTTGTTATTAAAAAACTTTTAAAATTTATAAATAATAAAAAAACTTTATAATTTATAAATTTTGCTTTGGTACAAAAAAAAACATTTTTTTTATATTGCTATGTCAAGTTTATAAATAAATTTAAAATTATTTTTTTCAAAATAAGTTTTTTACACGTTTTCTCTTCATAGTTAATACACTAAATTGTCTGTAGTTACAAAAATAGATTTGTACTAAAAATAACTTAAACAGTATGTTACAATTTGTTTAATTATTATTATTATTATTATTTTAGAAAATTATGTCAAATAATATTTTATATATAATAAAAGTACTCATTTAATGTACATTGGAAAATTGGTACAGTGTATTTCAGTACATTTTACAATATTTGTAACTAAATTATACTGCACCAAACGTGTTTATAAAAAAAAACAAATATTTAAACAAATTGTAAAATTATGTATTATTAATAGAAAATACTATATAAACATTTTATTAGTAACTTAATAAAGTAAACTTAAAATCGGCTGGTAAAAGGTATTAAAAACAGTAAATGTTACTTAAATTGTTGTTATTGAACATTACTTGGTTGTAATGTTTGTGTCTGCATATGTTATTTGTACTTTTTTTTTGTATATATATATATATATATATATATACTAATATTTTGTTTGTGACTCACTTAAATATACAAAATGAATTCATTTAACATTTAACATGTTTTGTATATTTTTATTTGCAATTATTTTTTTAAATTATTTTTGCAAAAAAAACGTTACTGAGTATAAGCAAATATTATCCGTCATACTAAAAATATAATTAAATTTTATAATTGTTTTTTAAACCAACAAAAATGGTTTCAGAGTAAAGGGATTTTTTTTAGTAGACTTGTCGATAAAATTACAGCAACCAATAGAAAATAAGCCTTTTATTAACTACTGTTGGTAAAAAAGTAGTCAGTAGATTAAAATAAAATTGTTAATTTGGATAAAAATAATGTTTTATTTATTTATTAAAATTGTTAAATCATTAATTATAATAATTATTGCAGTAACACTAAAATGTTTTATTGAATATACATTTTCTATTTTATAGAAAGACTAATAGTAATGCAAGTACTATTATTGGTTAATTTTAAGCATTGTTGTGTAAAACGTTCGCTTATAATCTGTTTTCACACATTTTATTTACATAATTTATAAAAACAGTTAATAATACTCTAATAATATATGTGTCTTATTAATAAAAAAAGAAATTGCATTATAACTATTGCGTACAATAAACAATATGTACGTAAACTAAAATCAATAAACGATAACTACTGTAATACATTTTAACTATTAACTAACATTTCACTGTAATAAAATAATTGCAGTTTATTGTAATTACATAGGTATTTTGTAGATAATAATAAATACATATAAAATGCTATTTATAAACAATATGTTGTAAAATCAGAAATTTGTTTGCATACACAGTTTACAATTACATAAATTTATACATGAGGAACACAAAATAACTTAAAATTGTATAGTTTATAATATACTACATTATTATAAATTGCTATATTTTACAATTTAATTTTTATAAAAAATAAAAAGGTTATTAATTTTTTTTACATACATATGCTAATTATTAACTAATTGATTGTTTTTATATATTATATTGTTTTTCTATTCTGTTGCAATTGTTGTATAGTATAACTTTACTATTTTTAACACTATATTTTTGTCATTAATAATTTAAGCTAGTTTTTGTTAATAATACTTGTTAATTCTTATTTATTATTAAGTTGTATTAATATCTTAATCGTTTTTATTTTGTACTGTAACCTGATAAAAACAACTCTTGTTTTATGATTTAATAAAACAACACTGTTACCAAAAAAAATTAATTTATTGTATATGCATTTAATAGCACTACAATAAAATAAATAAAAAAATAGCTTATTATTTACGTATATTATATAAAAGATTTTTTTGTTAACACAGTGGATTGATGTCGCATAACTAAGATTAAAAGGTGTGTTACTAATGTTATTTGGTTTAATAGAAACAGGATAATATTTTAACTACACTGATTTTATCTCAAATAAATATAAAAGTCGTTTGTTTAAATTTAAATTGCATACTGCCCTGGATTGACTACATTTAGATAACATAGTGTAAGAATAAAAAAATTAAAAAATAATTTATGTTTAATAAAAACTATTACATAAAAAAAGTATACACCTGCAATATGAATTATTTGTACTAATTGTTCTTAAACCATTTTTATTTTTGCTTAAACTAAAACAAAGTATTATATTTTATGAATTATGTTGGTGATTTGTTATAATGCAGTAAGTGTCATTTAACTAAACCTGCATTTTGCTGAAAGTCATATTAAGATGTTTTTTTAAAATAAGGAACAGTTATTTTTTTAAATACATATTATACGGTAGAATCTAATAACAGTTTTATTAAACCAGACTAAAATGTTATTTCTACATTATCACATAAAGTAAAAAAAAATTAAATACCTATTATGTGCTTAGCCGTTAATAATGTTACACGATACATAGATAGTTAAGTACTGTAGAAATAATAATTGCAGGTGTGATCATTGTTTAAATAAATTTAAATCTACTTACTTTATTTATGTTTTGTCATATATAATTGTTTAATGTACTATAATGTTAAAATAACACTAATACATTCCTTATTAATAAAAATAATGTTGTTATGGTTCACTATTACAGTATATATAGCATAGGCGTTAATATCCCATTTATATACAAATAGTTTTTGATGTATTCCGCTTTGACTCTACTTAACGTTAATTATAAATCATTATTTAAAAAAAAACATTTTTTGTTTTATTTTATGGGCATTGTAATAGTTTAAACTTAAATTAAATAATAGATTTATAAAAAACTAGGTTGATCTTTAAAGGAACTTAAATTGATAAGTATACTACTAGTATTATTTTGAAGCAACAATATAAATAATTATCTCAGGGTTGATTCTTTCATGCAAAAATACTAAAGTAATGGCTACATAAACTATTTGATTTTGGTTACTAATTTAAAAAAACTAACAAATATTTTACCAATTACTATTATTATTGTACAGTAACTACTTTATTAGTAAAAAAAAAGTTATTTATCCAAGTTTTATTTCACGCGTCAATTTAGGACATTCATTAAACCATCAAACAATTTTTAATGTTAAAATAATATTTTTAGTTATTCTAAAAATCGCAAATGTTTTTAAACGAAAAAAACACAATATTATAAAATTTATTTTGATTATAGTACGAAAAAATACAAAATAATCTTTTGTCTGCATAATTATCCACCAAAATAAAAGCACTTGTACAAAATTTTTTTAAACGGAACAGTGTTTTCTCAAGGTTTACACAGTAAATATTGTTGTAGTGTAACCCAATTTTTACCAAAGTTTATACAAAACCCTCCTTGTGACTTTTATTAAAATTTGTCACGGGTGTATATTTGGATTTGAAAAATAGGTATATTGACATAAATACTAATTTTAACTCAAATTCTTTATTCTTGGATAATTTTCTTTTGCTAAAATTAAGTGCAATTTTTTCATTTAATCATGTGTATTTGTGCTTCAAATTTAGTGCGGTTATAACATATGTATTATTGTTAAGTTTAACCGTAAAAAAGTGCTAGACAATTTAATGTTTTAGTTTTACAAAAATAAAATAAAAATCAAGTTGCTTGTTATTACAAATTTTGGTGATTTCTGATTTTTCCTTTAAATAAAAAGTGCATTTGTAAGAAACCATTATGTATAAAAATTATGCATCTTCTCTATAGTTATGCACAGATACACGGTAATAAAACTTTCTCTTGGTATCTGTTTTTAAAGCTTGAATAGCATTTTTTATTTAATTTTAATAAAAATAACTACGCTAAGTTTAATCCGGTGCACAAACTAATGCCATTGCAAATTGAAGTAAAATTTAAAAAAAATACATTAAATAATGTTTAAAATATTTAATTACAGATTAACTGAAAAATAAACCAATTACAAAACAAAACCCAAATTTAATAAAAATTACTCAAATTTTTAACAATCAAATACAATTAAAAAAATATATGTCGTACAACATTTACCCTTAATGTGTGTTGCTTAAATATTATTTAAAGTATGTTTGGGTAAGAATTAAATATGTTTAAGGTAAGTAACTGGAACATATTGCTATAACGTATCATAATCCGTTTATTTTCCTACGTTAATTGTAATTATAGTAATAATATTAACAATATTTATTATTATTATTATTAATATTATTATTATTAAGCTTTAATATCTTACTAGAGATACATTCAGCATAAAATACATTTTTACCATCAATATAAATAAGTAGTAGTACAAATAATGGGATCAAATAGAAATCAAAATAGAATGTCATATGTTAATAAATATAAATATAGTCTATATAGTTTGCATGTATTTTTTTTTAAAAAGCCCTAAAGTATAATATTTGATTAATGTAAACAATTTTTTTGTTAAGTTTTAATAGAATATTTTTTATAGCTTTAACCGTAAGTATCGTTGCTTTTATTAGAAAAATTTACGAATGCGTTTTAATCAAACATAACGTGTTTATATAATTATTAAAACTAATGTATGTTGTTAACTTATCTAGTACTACTATCTAGTATTTTAAAAATATAAAATTATTATTTTAATATTAAAATTTATTTATTTAGCTACGAAATGTAACTGAAATTAAAACATTTAACATTTTGTAAACGATACATTGTATACATATATATATGCATATATAATTTACATAAATAATGTTTTTATATCATTATTATAAATTATTTGTGTTTTATATTAATACATAATTAATAATTGGCTTATATATATATATATATATATATATATATATATATATATATATATATATATATATATAATAGTATGTTTAATAAATGCTTACAATTATGTTATATATTTTACATAATAGGAATAATTGCGAAAAAGACATGCATACACTGAACGATTGTAAACAATTAACATATATAACACTAATAATAACTTTATATAATAAATGTAATTGCACGATTTGTTTAAACTTATTTTTAATATAAATGTTATATTTAAATTATGTCTAAAGAAAACATTGTATTGAAAAATCGACCAAGTATAGCTTTTAAACCTGTAAGTTTATATATATATATATATTAAGTTATAATGTTTATATAGATATTAATAACATTAAAAAACAAATACATTAAAAATTATATAAATAATTAATTCAAAAAAAATATGATTACTGTTTAGAATATAATTATTTATAATAATACACATATTTTATTAATATTACTATTATTATTATAAATATTTGTATGTTTTTTTATAAAAACACTTGCATAATTCTACAATTACATAGTACATACGTGTTAATTATTTATCATATTTAGTTTATTTAAATTCCACATGTCCAAAGTATTAGTTAGTTATAATTAGATTAACAGAATAAAGTTAATTACTAATTAACAAAAAAATTAATATGTATTAAAAGGAAGATGATACATTTGTCTAGTGTTTACTTACTAATGATTGTATACATTTTATTAATATTTAACATTTAGTTTATATAATGATGTTTATTTAACCAAAAATGTTATATTTTAATAAATTATGTTATTAATTTAGGTTATATTAAATAGAAGCATTATGTTTAATTAAAAATTATATATATTATAATTAAAAATTACTTTTGCAAATAATGCTACATTGGTAAAATAATATAATAGGTACGTATTTGTAAAAAAATATATATGTCTACAATAGAAAACTGAAATGAATTTCACAAAAAAACTGTGTTTCTATTTTTTCACCCCAATTGTCAAACTGTTTTACACATTTCAGTTAATAAACTAAATTTTACATATTTTAAATGATGTATTTAATGTACATTTTTTTAACATAATTCTAGCTTATTTCAAGACTGGTTTACAAAAAAATGTAAATGTAAATAATGCATTTAAAAAAGCAACATTAAACAATTTTCTTTATTTAATTGTGACAAAGGTTAACAAACACAAGGTTTTAATAACAAAAATAGGGAACATTTAAATAAAATTTAATTTTTTTATATGTATGATCTTTGAAACCAAAACATAAGGAATAATATTTTTATTTCGTGTTTTTAAAAATAAAATAGATTTAAAATAAATTAAAATTAAAATACTAGTTTAAAATAAATATTGGATAACTATTGACAAAATTAAATAGAATAAAAGCTGCAGAATTGAAAAATTATAAAAATTGGTTATTTAAAATCATTATATGTAAAATGTTTCTAATTTACAAAATGTATTGTTAAACAAATTTAAGAACATAAAATGTTTTAAAAATTATTACAAAATAAAAGCATTTTAATTTATAAATTTTTATATTGTTTTATATCTCCAATTATAAAACCGTGGTAGACATGGTTTCAATTCCCACTACAGGCACTACAATGCGGGCCTACGCTCGGCTTTGCTAAAATGTTTACTTTTGGAAGAGGTTTTCCGTAAAACATTCAAAATAGCAAACATAGGATTTACATTTTTTTTTAAATAAAATACAAATTTTACAAGTAACAAATAGTACTAAAAACTTTTATTTTAAAATATATTTACAATTTAATAAATAACTTACGTAATATTAAATAGTAATAATTTTGTATAAAATTATTTAAAAGTGTTTCCTTGATGTTATTTTTATGTTTTGCAGTAATTATTAACATTAAGTGCACTTTGACTGTAACAAACATTACATATAATGTTTTTAAGTGCTTCTTGTTTTCATAGTTTAATATTTTTTTATTTGTTAGATTTGCTCAACTAATATATATATATATATATATATATATATATATGTACTTGGAATTAAATTACAGTATAATTAAATATAACACAGAACGCAATATAAAAAAACATACGGATTTACATATAATGTAAGTTTATTATTAACATTTGTCTACAATTGATAATAATTACATTATAAATAATAATAATAACTCAACAATAATAAACATATAGCCAATCAGTTTTAATAAAAAAAAAAATGTTTGCTGTAGAAAAAACATCTAGCGTTAAAGCAAACAATTTAATACACAAACAATTAGAACAATGTTGTCCTATAATAACTAAAACAATAGCAATTTAAAATAAATAAATATATATTTTTTAAATATGGAATTGCATAATTATTAAAAATATTTTATTAATTTTTGAAAATTGACATAAAAAACACTGAATTAAAAAATTACGTATATTCATTATGAATGTTTTTATATATTTATAATTTTTTTAAGTCAACATTTTTTGACCAAAAAAACGTATTGTATTAAACTAGTTTAAAATTTTAAAACATAAAATTGTTATTGTGTGGTAGACTACATTAATACAATTGTTTTAATCTTAACATGATTTAAAAAATGTAATGTAATGCATTGCATTAATTATTATTTTGCTATTAAATTATTTTATTGCTATTTGGGAATGTTGTTTTAATATATTCCCAAATTTATTATAAAAATATATATAAAAGTTAAAATACTGTAAAATATAGACAACTAAAATGTTGTTTTGTTTCATACCTTAATTAAGAACATGTATCTAAATTTATAATAACAGAGTGCACAAAATAATAATGTTTGCTTTAAAAAATAAACGTTTTATTGTCTATTAATAATAAAACGTTATGTTATAGTTATAAAAATATGGCTTGCTATAAAATGTTTGGTTTATAAATTTGCAAAAGTATAAGTTCAACCAATATACATGTTTGTAGTGTGAGTAGAAATAGTTTTAGTATGGGTGTTATTTACAATTAATAAATAAATTATTATTATTATTTACATAAAATTTAAATTTACCATAAACAACATGAAAATAAATATTTTTAGTTAGAGAAAAACAGAAATAATTAAATATAATCTGTTTTAAATTTAGATACTAAACTAAGGTTTGTAGCAGAAAAATTATTTGGCAGTAAAAACGTCACCCGAAAAAATTAATTATCATAATGCTTTAAAATATGTTTACACCAAATCAAATAAAAAAATAACTAGAAACATTTAGTCGCTAAGTAAAAAAAAATGTTTAATAAAAAAAATTTTAATAATTATATTAATTTATATTTCCTTTAAGAACGTTTGTTTAAATTTAAAATACAAATACACACGTAAGTTAAATATAATGTAACTTGTTAAAAATATTAAACATGTATTACAAATTAATAATACAAATTATAGTAATTAAATATGACTTCTTATACAATTGTACTTCAAAATTTGTATAAACATAATTTTCGCTAATAGAAATAGTTTAAGTGTGAGTAAAAATATTATAAGTAAGGACATAAATGAAATTACAACAAACGATTGCAATACTGGTTATTATTATCAATTAAATGTAATAAAAAATAGTCATTTTATTAAAAATAAAATTATAGTTTAAAAAAATAATGATTTTTTTAATCAAAATTTTAATGTATGCAATCAAAAAATTGTATTTTTTTACTTAAAACAATGTGAAATTTAACTGCATTTTAAATAATAGCAAAAAAATCTACAATTATTATTTATTATTTATTTTAAATTATTTACAATTAGCACAAAGTTAGCAATAACATTATTCAATTTTGTATATTAATATTATTATTATTATTTCATACCCTTTAGTTTTAAAAAATAAGCATAATATAACAATTGAAGCAAAAAAGAACAACAACAAAATCTCGTAATTTAAGGATAACATAGAACAACAAAATGTTTCCATATATTTGAACATTTTGCCAAATGTTTTGCATAATCTCATAAAATATTAATTTAAATTAGATCTTCCTACATAGTTCTTAAACAAGTTTTTAGTAATTTGCGAACTTATTTTTAACATTTACAATCGTTTATTCCAAAATCTTTCTTCTTGGTCTTTTGGGCGGTAACCGTAGAATTTGACAAAATAATTTTCTTCGTCTAATTGCAATGATGTCATGTAGTTAACAAGAGTCAGTAGGAATAATTATTGATGCATATAAACATAATTTTGTTTTTAGGCAAATAAAAAAAACATGATAATATTGATTTAAATCTGTTAAAAAGCTGAACTTGCCATTTATGTCTGGTTTTAACATCAATTTCTGTTTTTTCATTTTTACCAACCATGGTTACCAGATATGTAAAGGGATCAACATTATTAATATTTTTTACATTAAACTTATTTTTCATTTTATAAATACAATTTACAAAAATGTAGTTATTTTTCATTAAAAAACCATAATAAAGATTTTGGTTTAACATGTAAAAATTAAAAGTTAAATTTTCTAATAATTAAAAATAATATATATATATATATATATATATATATAATGCGGTAGCTAAACATTTTCAAAAACAACAAAAAAGTTTTATCACGGGAGTACGTCAATAATGTATTTTGTCATTGTTTCTGTTTCTTTTGGTAATTAATTTTATTATGACTCAATCCATGAATAATGTGTCTTATGGTATCAAATAGAATCAACGCAGATAAACGGATTTGGATTTTGCAGATAATATTGGTCTACTCAGTGAAGCACTAAAAATGATGCAAAATATGACAAACCGACTCAGTGATATCAGTTTTCGTATCAGCTTACGGATTAATTATTCAAAGACAAAAGTGTTGTGCATAAGTCAAACAATAATTTGCCCATCAAAATTAGTAAACAAAATATTAATATTGTTGATTCCTTTACATATTTGAAAAGCATTATTAGTAAAGACGGAAAAACCAACATTGTTGTTAAAACTAGACTTGGAAAGGCAATGTCAGTCTTTAATAAACTTAAACCAATATGGTCATGCTTTTCAATTTGCTTAAAGATAAAACTTTGTTTGTATGCATTAATAATCATTCCTACGGCAATATATGGGAGTAAATCGTAGAAACGTACAAACAAAATTAATAAAATGGTAGATGTATTTTATCGCCGGTGTCTTAGAAGTATTTTAAAAATTATCAGGCACGGTCACATTTCAAATAATGAAATCATGAAAAGAACTGATTTTTGTTCACTCCATGATATCATTACAATTAGACAAAGAAAATTACTTGGTCAAATTTTACGTTTACCGCCCAAAAGACCAGCAAGGACTGTTTTGGAATAGACAATTGTAAATGGTAAAAGAAAAGTTGGCAGACTAAAAAAAACTTGGCTAATAACTATTGGGGAAGGTTTAATTAAAATGAATGTTTTATAAACACAAACAAAACGTTTGGCAAAATGTTTTCTTTAAACTACAAGATATTGTTCTTGTTTTTTTTGCTGTAATTGTTATTTTGTTGCCCCATGCTTATATTTTTATTTAAAGCAAAAGGGTTTTGTAATAATATATATATATATATATGTATAAATGGTTATATATATATATATATATATATATATATATATATATATATATATATATATATATATATATATATATATATATATATATATATATATATATATATGTATAAATAGTTATGCTACCACATAAAACTTTTAAAATGTTAATAATTATATTACTGAATTAAATGTATTTTGTTAGTTTATTATATAACAAAATTATGATGTTTTAAAAAAAGCATATATTTAGTGTTAAAATGTGCTGGAATTAAAATTTTATTTTATTAAATCATATTGTTTATAAATATTTTAAACCTGTATACAATTAATATTCTAGATTAAAGCTAATAACACTAACCTAATACATGCAGCTCTAAACAAATTTAATACTCTTGGAAAAACAAGAAAAACCTACCTACACATAAAAGCCAAAACTAGTCAATAGTAAACTTATATCTGTCTTACATATTCATAATATTAATTAATCTAGAATAAAACAAATTTAAACTTTTAAAAAAGCCATTAAAGAAGAAATTATTCCATTGGTGCATTTATTTAAAATAATTTAAACATTTTGCAGCATAATGTTATTGTTTTATATAATAATTAATTTATAAAATATTAATTTTAAACATATTTTGTTTTAAATTTTTACCGTTTTGACAATAGATATATTTATTTTTATGTGACATTTTATATAATTTTGTTCCCAATAATAGTAATACATCTTTTTTACTTTATCCTTTATTTATATATATATATATATATACTTGTTTACAGTAAAGATATTTGTTTTTTCAAATGTATTTTTTGTAGAAAATTAAAGCTTTAAATGGTATTATTATTATTATTATTAAGCATATATATATATATATATATATATATATATATATATATATACTATTAGTGTTTGTATAATAAAATTATAGTAATTATTAATTAAATGTTTTTAATAAATCAAAATTATATTAATTTAAATGTTTACATAATTTTATATAAAAAAACTACAAATGCCAAATGCTTTAATCAACAGTGTAATTTCTATATCGGTCTCTAAATGTAGGCCTCTAAAATAGCTAGATTGTTTTAAGTCGTACAGATGCTGTAATCTTGCTTAACCCACTCTATGGGTCTGTTTTGTATTGTATTATTTTTAAGATTAGTACATTAAAAAATGTGTGCATGTATAGATTAACGAAACAACACCTGTTGAAATAAAAAAAATTAGATAACTATTATAGCCTCAATTTATAAATAGTTGCAAAAACAGATTTATACATAATTTTAGCTTGCATAAAAAAGTAAACGTTTTTATTTTAATAATAAATTATCAAAATATATTTTAAATCAATGTTAAACAATTTTTTTTAATAAGAATTTATTAATATAATTTTCTATAAATAAATAACTTCGATAATTACGCTGCTACTGCAATGCCTAAACTTTAATTTTTTCTAAAAAAAATGTATTAAATATAAAAATATGTAATTTATTTACAAAAATAATTATTAAAACATATATTTTAATATTATTTTTTGTTATATTTAAAAATGATACGTTTTAAAATAAAATTACATACAAACAAATGTACACTGTATTTTTGAATAGTCAATAAATAACTTATTTTAAAAGTATTTTAATATAAAAAATTTAAATAAAAAATTTTTAATTAATAAATTGTTTTTAATAATTTAATTGTAAAGTTTATTTTTAATTTCCGTTTTAAAAATTGGAATTTCGACAAAAAACTTTTTATTTCTGCGCACATAATATTTACGGTTAAAATAGTTTAGCGTCGTTATTTGTTTACCCGTGATTATAAATTAGTTCAAAGTTTTTAAAAAAGAGGCACTTAAATTAAAACAACTGCCAAGCTTAAAAATAGCCGTTTTAACTGCGTAAACAATTTTAGACAAGCAAAATATCTCCAAATTACCCACAAATGGTAGAATGCCTTTAACAACCAAACAAAATAATCAGTTTGTAATTTTGCAGTTTAAAAAACACACAGCAATAAATGTAAAACAAATAAAAATGTAATACTTAAAACATCAATTATTTGTAATTGTAATAAATACAATGTTATTAAGATACCTTCAATTATTTGTTGTCATAGATTACAAGTACTAAATTTTACTAAAATGTACACACATTATTAATTGTCATTTACAAATGAGTGTGCAATATTCTATCAACATTTAAACTGTACATTTAAAAGTTACTTATAGTTTAAATTTTCTACTCAATTACACTGGTACTATTATAAAATTTGCTTATTATTTATGTGTCAAAGAATATTTTCCAATTAGTTTAGTACAATTAGTGTTTAAAATAGATGCCTATTAATGGCAATTTAAACAGCGCTGAATTTGTACACATATTTAAAATTTTGTTTAATAGTAAGCTGTCTAGAAATGCTACAAGACAATTAACAATTAATTAAGACAATGCTTTTGTACATATTTTTAAAATGTTAATGTGTATTTTAATATAATTTATAATTTACTATATGTTTTCTTTATTTAGACCACCAAAGTTTTAAATAACAAAAAGCTAAATTTTATTTAAGTTTCTTTATACAATCCAGACCTCAATGTAATTAAACACGTTTTCAGTATTTTAAAACGTGAGGAAAACCGCATAAAAACTAACGTATCATTGAAAGCACAAATGAATCATGTTTTTAAAAATTGCATTTTGAAGGACTACATTAGAACGTTAATAAATGCTTACTTTCAGCGTCTGCCAAAGGTTAGATAAAAACGTAGATATTATTTAAATTATTGACATTGTTAAATTTTTTACTTTTTTTTGTATGTTTATATAATTTAGTAAATAAAACTAATATTTATAAGTAATTATCTATGTTTGTTTTTTAAAGTTTTATAATAGTGGTATTGTGCATTATTGCTAAAACAAATGTTATTGTATATTGTATTTAGAATGTTTTTTGCAAATAATATTAAATGTATATATATTAATAAAATATTACCTAAAATGCTAATTAAACGTTAAATATGTTTACAATAAATAACAAGTACTACATATATTTTAATAACACATTAGATTTACATTTGATTCACTTATGTCACTATATATATATATATATATATATATATATATATATATATATATATATATATATATATATATATATATATATATACAATTTATGACTATCGACGTGCGAAATAGAAGCACTGTAATATTTTGTAGCATCCAGTTCTAGTTACTTATTTTAGACATATTTAACTTTAACTAATACATACCTAAAGTAATACTTTAACAATACACATAAAGTAACATTATTCGCAAAAATAATTTTTAATTTTAATATGCAACAACATCTATTTTTTCAATATAGCATACTAGCACCATTTACTTAAACTTAAATAAAAAGCACTTACGTTGTTAAATAAATAACTTTATTAACTAAAATACATAAATATGTAAAAAATGTTATAAACTGTATAATATCAAAATTTACGGAATATTTACTGCATTTTAAAACTTTTGCTAGCTATTTCCAATCTCACTCTATCAATGTACCAATCAAATTTTTTGAAACTTAATTTTTCATAATACAAACAATATTTTTTGTAAGTTACACATTATTTTACAACTTGTTAACCTACCCTTTAAAAAAAATCATAAAATTAATAACGCTTAATTCCGGGATGTTGAAGATTAAATGGTCCGTTATTTGTTTGACACGGTTTTTACAATATAAATAAATCAAGCTAACAGTAAACTGTAAATTATAGTAAAAAACAAATTACAGTTTTGTTAATGTACACCAGAGCATTATTTTGAACATGTTTTAAATTTTTTAAAACATATTGCTAAAATTATGACTACAATAATTACGATTAAAAATTTATTAATTTCTTACTGTTTTAAATTTGGTTTATACAAAACTCTTTTTGTAACTTCAAATACTTAATAGCACATTATATATGTAGATAACACACAAAAACAACTCATTTTGCAAAAAATTGAATACTTTAGCAAAATACACATTACACTTAATTTTGGAGTGTTGAGTGCAAAATCCGTGAATATTTTATTTACAAAACGTTTTTACACAATAAACATATTTATTTTATAAATTTTTAAAATTTGTTAAACATCACTCCATTTTTAACATAAAATGTGACCTAATTTAATGTCATTAGCTAAAAAACATTTAGCGTAATCCTATGTAAATTGGTAGAATAAACCAGACAAAATTACTACCAAATTTACCAAAATTTTTAAACTGGTTACATTGAACTTATTCATTAAATTATATATTTTTTTTATTGTACCAATTATTATTAAACAAAAGGATTTTAAAAATTATTTATATAAAATTATTATTAATTGTTTTTATTTGACTAATCAAATGTTTGGTGCAATTTGAAGAAACCTTTGTGCACAATATCATATCATCTGCAAATTTAAACATAAGTGATGACTTTGGCACTAGCAATGGATCTACGTACAGTGAACATAAAAACGGAGATAGTACTGCATCTTATTATTTTTTGTTAACTTTAATTTATTACGACCAATTTGTGTATATTGTTTTCTTTTTAAAAAATAATTTTGTAGCCAGTGTAAAATGTGATTGGGCGTTTCAAGTAGCTCTAGACGTTTAAGTAATTTTCCTCTTGATATGCTATTAAAAGCAAATTTGCAATCTAAAAACACGCAATATATTAAACGTTTTTATTTGTCAAGCAATTCAGTAATGTAATAAACAAGGGTGGCTACACAATTTACAGTAGAATAATTATTTTTATATGCAAATTGATAATAATCATTACTATTGTTTAATATAGGCTTCAGGTCAATAAGTATTATTTTTTTAGTTAATTTTAAAAACACTGAGGTGCAAGCAATTAAACAATATTGTTTTGAATTTGTTAATAAAAAATAAATTTTTAAAATAGGTGTAATTTGTGAAATACGCCAAGTATCAGCTAGTTCACAAATTATAATAGACTTGTTTATTATTGTAGATAATGATAGAGAAATTGCTGGCATGCAGAGCTTTAATAAATTACAACTTATTCCATTACGTCTATGTAATGTGCTTGTTTTACAATTGTTAATTAATTTTTAAATATTAAAGTTGATTATATGTGTTAAATAATTTTTAGTTAGTTGATTAAATTCTGATACATTTGAGCTGTTTAAAGTAAAGTAATTATTTAGTTCTTTAGCATCTATTTTACATTGATTTGCTTTTTTGTTAAAAATGTTGCTGATATTTTTCTAAATAAATTTTAAATCATGGTTTGATTAAAAATAATTATGAACATAGTTATTAACTTTGTTTATTTGCAGTTTAATTTGTTTGTTTAAGTTTTTTAATTTAGTATATTGACTAGATTTATATGCTACCTCTTTTTTTTGTCTAAACCTTTTAAGATTTAATAAAAAAATATTATTGTTTGTAATCACAACTTTAACTACTAGACAATATTTGTTAATATAGGTGTTAATAAGGTCAGTAAAAAGAACAGTATCATTATTTTGGCTAAGATTGTTAAAATTAATGTTATTAATGTTTAATAGTGCGGATTTAAGTAATGCAACATTTGAATTCGATGTATGTCGCACGTGTATAAATAATTTAAAAATAGGCTTTAAATATTTTGAATAATAATGCTTTGATTATATTTTTGGAAGTAAACAAATTATTAAATGGCCAGATGTTAAAAGAAGTGTATGTTGTTTTACTAAAAAATAATCGGGGCATTTGTAAAAATATAATCTAGTTGTTTTTGAAGTCTTATTAAACAAATTAACTAATTTAGTAAGACCCATTTGTTTAAATATGTTGGTATTCAAATAATTAAAATTACCAGCTAATATAATTAAAATATTTTTATCAACTCTAATAAAATAATCAACTAGCTAATCGTAAAAATTATTAATTTTTACAGTGCTAGTAGAACTTGTTATAAAAATATTTGTAATGTCAATATTTTTGTAGTGAGACATGTATTTATTTCTGCAGTTGACAATTAAGCACTTAATTTCATTTTGCAAATGTTCAAATTTAAATTTAGGATTATTATTGTATGTTTTATTAATGTATGTAATGTATTTATACAATTTGTTTATTATTTTTTTAATAAATACTTTTTTAATTTGTGCCCAAAAATATAATAATAAACCGACCAAGTATATCGGCAAACCAATAAGCTTATATATATATATATATATATATATATATAGGGTTATAATGTTTATATAAATAATAATAAGATTAAAAAGTAGATACCATAAAAATTATATAAATATTTAATCCAAATAAAAAAATAAAGCATATTAATATTACTTTTTAAATATAATTATTAATAATAATAATAATAATATTATTATTATTTATATTACTATTAGTATAATAAAAGATTGTATATTTTTTTACAAAAACATTTGCATAATTTTACAATTAATATATACTAGTTAATTATTTATTATATTTTGTTTATTTAATAACATATGTCTAAAGTAGTTGTTAGTTATATTTAGTTTAGATAAAACATAAAATGTTTTAAAAGTTAATACATGAATTTATTAACAAAATAAAAGCATTTTAATTTATAATTTTATTATTTTGTTTTATATTTCTAATTATAAAATTTTGGTAAGCATGGGTTTGAATCCCTGCTCTAAAATGCGGGATTACGCTTGTCTATAAAAAATATAAATAATTAACTTTTTTTAATAAAGTTTAATAATGAACAAATATAACCAGTATTAAACTTACACACAACAATATAATTAAATCTAAATCATCGTATTACAAAATTAAATAAAGAACACCGATTGGTCAATTATATAAAAGTAACAAATATTGTAAAATATAGACAAGTTAAAGGTTATTTTTTTTTATATCTCGATTAAAAAAATTATCTAAGTTTATAATACAAAAGTACACAAAATAATTATGTTTTTTTAAACATTTACGATTTTATTGTTAATTAATAATAAAACATAATGTTATAGTAACAAAAATATAACTTATTAAACCACTTTTGTTTTATAAATTTGCAAAACTATAAGTTTAACCAACATAAATGTTTGTAGTGTAAATAAAAATATTTTTATTGAGGGTGTTGATCACAATACATTAAAAAAACAAAATAATTATTGTTGTTTACATAAAATTTAAATTTACTATAAAAAATTGTTATTAGTTAAGTCTATTTAAATAAAAACAGAAAAAATAAAATATAACCAGGCTTAAATTTAGATACTAAAGTAAGGTTTACAGCAGAAAAATTATTCGGCAGTAAAAACACTACGCTAAAATTATTTAATAACCATAATACTTTAAATTATCTTTACACCTAACCAAATAAAAAATAACCAAAAACATTGAGTAGTTATAAAAAAAAATGTTTTAAATAAGGAACATTTATAAAATTATTTTAATTTAAATTTTCTTTAAAAATGTTTACCTTAGTTTAAAATACAAAAGTGCACTTGTATTAAATATTAAACTTTTATTACAGAATAATAATATATATTATAGTAAATAAAATATAATTTGTTATATAACTTTATTTAATAAATATGTATAAACAATTTTAATTAATGTAAATGGTTTTAGTATAAGTAAAAATACTTTAAATAAGAACATTAATAATATTATAACAAACGATTAAAATACTGGTTTATTTTTGTTAACTAAATGTAATAAAAATTAGTCGGTATATCAAAATAAAATTATAATTTAAAAAACGTAATGCAGCCTTTTTTATTAAAATATGCAATAAACAAATTATTTTATTTATTATTTTCTTATTTAAAACAATATAACAATTAGCTACGTTTTAAGTAATAGCAAACAATTACGATTAATATTTATTATTTTATTTTTAAACCATTTTACATTAGAAAGCACGGAGCAATAACATTATTTACATTTTTTGTACATTAAATTTTTAATTCTGCATGTTGTGCATATAAAAAATAAAAAATTTATTTGTTTATTGCAAAATTTTTTTGCCGCTGTTAAATAAAAATGTGTCTTATTGAGTTTTTTAAACAACATATTTTATAGAGGTTAAATTGTTAATTTTTATATGCACATTGATTTTAATTATTATTTACGTTCAATATAAGTTTGAGGTTGTTAAAAATATTTTTAAGTTAAATTTATAATTACTGTTATGCAAGCCATTGGGATATGTTAATAAAATGGACATTTTGAAAATAAATGTAATTTACAAAATAAACTAAGTATCAGCTACTTTATAATATATAACAGCTGTGTTTATTATTTTAAGTAATAAAAAAAATTGCTAGTATGCTGATAAATATTTTTTACTATTTTGAATGTTATACAAAAAACATTTTGTATCAGTAGTTATTTTAGCAAAAGCAAACGTATGTTCGCATTTAGTACCAGTAAAAATGTAAACCCACCGTAACAGTGCTCCGGCACATATGTTTATGTTGTTTAAAATAAAAAAATATTTAGTTTTTTAGCATTAATTTTAAATTAATATGCTTTTAATTTATTATGCCAATTTTTTTCTAGTTCAAACGTTTTTAAATAAAATAAAAAACATTGTTGTTTGTAAGTTTAACCTTAACCTGTGGACAATATTTGTTAATATAAATATTAATAAAATCAGCAAAAATAGTACAATAGCATTATTTGGGTTAAGACAGTTAAAATATGTTATTTATGTTTAATATAAAAAACTAAGTTTTGCAAAATTTTAAATTTATATATTTTTTACATGTATAACTTTAAATATATTTTATAGTAAAATTGTAAATACATTTTACAAATACATTTTAAAAATAAACAGATAATTAAACGGTTTAGTCTTAAAAAACATGCTTGATGTATTAGTAAAACAAAATCTGGGGTATTTGTAAAATATAATCTAGTTGTGTTTAAACTCTTTTAAAAAAATTAGTAAAATATTAAGGTTTATCGGTTTAAATAAATTAATCTTTGCACAGTTGACATTACTGGTTAATTTAATTAAGTTATTTTATTAACATTAATTAAACAATCAATAAAATAACTGTAAAAACAATTGACTTATACTGTGCTAGGAAAAGGTACTATATAAACATTTATGTTAATATTTTTATAGTAAGACATGTTTATTTTTACAATTGATCACTACATTTTATTTAATAAGCATTTAAATTTTAATTTAAAATAATTGCAATATTTTTTACTAATATATATTTCTTTGTATATTTTTAATCAAATTAAAAAATAAAAAAAATATTAGATGTTATAAAAATGTTAATAAAACATGTTTTAACAATAATTTTGAAATTAATATTACAAAGTTTTTTGCATGTAATTTATCCGTCACGAGAAATTATAAATTAATTATTTAGTTATAATTAAACATCTTTTTTAATTATAAATATTTTGACAATTACTGGAATATATTAAACACTTGTAAACGTTTGTGCATTTAAATTACATTTGAGCATAATAAAAAGTAGAATGTTAGGAATAAAAGTCTTTTTGTATATTTTTGGTGTATATAATTTTGGTGTTAAATATGCATAACGAAAGTATTTGATTTACTTATATAATCTAAAATACAAAAACATTTTAATATTATATTTTATTACAGCATATTTTTTTCAGATTTAATATAAATACCAATTTTTTTATTATTTCTTTACCTGTTATTGAGTAGAATGTGTATGCAATTAAAATGTTAATTATTTTTTAATTTCTTTAATAAAACATTTTTATTAAAAAAAATAAAAGTATTTTTATTTTATTAATGTTATTTTAATAATAAAATATTAGTAATTTTATAATACATTTTCTAACTAATACCATGCTTTTTTATGCATATCATATTGCACATAATTTTTATATAAATGTTAATATTAAATTATTTATTTATTTATTTATTAACAATTATTACGTATTTATAATTATTTTATATTTTTAAAATGGTAAATATATTTTTGTGTATTAAAGGCCAGCTTTACTAAAGTATCTAATCTTGTTTTTAAAACGTTCTCTTTTATCTAGACTTGGGACTGACTATTTTGAATTATTTTTTATTCAAACTACGCGCAGTTATAATAATAATAATAATATGTAATTTAAACATATATATATTACTATAATAATTTTAATAAATAAAAAATACATTTTTACAATTTTTTTTTAACATTTTAATATTGGTAATATGTAAACTGCAAAACAAATTTAAATTAAAATAAATGTACCCTTTGTTACATATCTATATTTGGTTTATATATAGTTATGTGTAAATAATTTTAATTAATTTTTGTGTATGCTTTATGTTTGTAACATTAGTAATCTAATTATTAATAATAAAAATTTAACTGCAAGGGTTTATGGACAGTGTTTTTGTATTAATATTATTGCATTATTGTTGTTTTAACGTATTATAAATATTTTTAATTTATTAAATACAAACATATAGTATTGTTTAAAAAACATAAATATTAATACATTGACAATATTTAGTAAAAACATTAAATACACAGTTTATTCTTAGAATAAAATGTAAATAATGTTTTATTAATTTTGTTTTAATTTTTTTACTATTACATTTTATGCATTGACATTTTTAAATATATATTTTAAAACGAATATACTTACCTTTAGGCAATAAAAAAAACGTTAAAAAAACACGTATTATATTTGTAATAATTTATAATTGCTCAGTAATTTTAATATATATACATATATATAATATTTAATAGTTTAAACATTACAAATCTTACACAAACGTAAAACAACGTTTTATTTGACATTAGAACAAAGTTAGTTACTAACTTATAAAAAAATTAAAACTGTGCATAATTGTATTATTTATAAAATAGTAAAACTAATTGCTTAATGACACCAAATGTTATCGATAACAAATATTGTACCGCATTTTGGCTTATTAAATTATTCTACATAATCAACATTAATAATAACTTTTAAAAAAAAATATATTGTATACATTCACAAACAATATTATATATTTATATATATATATATATATATATATATATATATTTAAATTTTAGCTAACTAGGTTATAGGTATATGTAAATGTATAACTTACTATTTATTTTTTATAATTAGATAATAAAATAAATAACATAGATAAACGATAAATCTCACTACACAATAAAAAAATTAAAAAGTTTATTGGTTAAACTTTATAAGTAAATTTTAGTTACATTGATGCATAATCTATATTGAAAAAAACTGTTTCATTTTATTTATAAAAAAATCATATTTCACAAGTACTATAAAATTTGTATTCAGTAATAATTTAAGTAAATTATACAAATTATACAATTTTTGTTACGGTGTTTGCGGAATAGCGTGCTTTCATTATTTCTGTAACAATATATTGTTTTACAAAAGCCAGGTTGTTAAGCGTGCGTTCAAACCCTCCTTTTTTATTCAACGTTGGATTTGGCTAAATTAAATTATTTTTCTATGACATTACTACAATTAGGCAAAAAAACATATTTGGTTAAAATGGGTAAGACCGGTTTTGCAGATCACTTTAAATTTGGTTACAAGCTATTTGGTAAAATTTAATTAAAATGGATGTTTTATGGAATTAAGCAAATTGTTTGGCATAATGTTTAAATACATGCAAACATTGTGTTGTCTTATGTTTTTTTTTGAATTACAAAACTTTGTTGTTGTTATTTTTTGTTGTAATTGTTATGTATTGCCCTATTTTTTTTATTAAAACAAAAATGTATTGCAATAATAATAATAATAATAATAATAATAGTAAGAATAACAACATTTAGACAAAACAAAGTAGATACATTAACATTTTTTTTATATTTTAAAACTTTAATTAATAATTACATATGGTTAAACGTAACTAATATAACATATTTTTGTTAAACAATATTTGTATATAAAATATTTAAAGGATTTGTTTTGTATTTACATTGTTATTGAAGTACTATTATAAATATATACCTTTAACGTTAATACTTTTAAATAATGTATATATATATAACAATGTTAATTATTAATACATACAATTTAAAAAAAAAAATTTAACTTTTATTGTTAGTTAAAACATTTTTTTTAAACAAATTATATTTAAAAAAAATTTCCGTTTTTTATTTAAATAAAACGTGTATATAAGTGTGTATGCTTTATTTCAGCATATTTATATACAAATAACTTTTATTACTATTTGTGTATACATTATATTTTGTAAAATTTATAATATTTATAATAAAAATTTTTTTTTAAATAAATTAATAATTATTATTAACGTAATAATAATTTTTAATAAAACAAACAAGTTTTTTTGTAAACTATGTGCATTTAATACATACAAAATATATTTACAAAATATTTTTTAAGAAAGTTTACACCATACCTTAAATAAAATAATTATAAGTTAATTGTTATTAGTATTAATATATTTTATTTTTTATTTATGGTTAATAAATGTTGTTTGGTTTATTTATGTTATTACATTTTTTGTTAACATAATACATTTGTTAATTTTACTAAATTTAATTAATTTAGGCTAAACAATATGCCTAGTTTTGATTAGCTCTACCTAGTTTTGATAACACCGCCTAGATTTGATTAAAAATAGGTCAACTTGAGTAAATGATTTTTATTGGTTATTCTTGAAAACACATTTTAATGACTAAACGTTTTTATTGGCTATCTTATTTTTTCATGTAGTACTTAATGTAAAAATTTTGTTTCTCGTCTTATTTGTTTACTGAATTCGCTAACATAAGCTTTTTCAAGAAGAGTTACAATAGTTGGGTGCTTTTCTTTGTTAATTTTTTAGTTTTAGAATTTGATACTCATAGCGAGTTTTATTATATAAAATCTAAAACATTGACCCAAATTTCCCTTATAAATTTGTAGATTTTTGTTGTTGCAGATTTCAGAATTAAAAATCCAAATCAACTAGTCAAAAAAAAGTCAAGTAATTGTTTTAAATTATTTTTTTTTAGATCTAAAGGTAAAGGTTGTTGTGCAATGTTTAAAATAAAAATTATGGAGAATGGATTGTAAATAAAAATTTAGAACATAATTACTCACGTTCGTCTAAACAGGCTGCCATGTTTCCCAAAAAACGTAGGCTTACTTTTTAAAAAAAAAGATAAATAAACATATTTTACCTCATTACTCTGTGAGTGAGATTCAAAAATATGTTAAAAAGAAGTTTTACAAAGAATGCACCCAAAAAGATGTTTCTAATTGGAAAAGAAAATTGGGTCATAGTATGCCTTTTTTAATTTTTTTTAGGATTTATGAGTTTAGAACAAACATTAAGCAATTTAAAAAATAATGGTTTGGCTGCCTATAAAAAGAATGCTAATAAAAATAGTTATTCAATTATAAGTTTCTGCCATTACCAACAAAAGGAATTGTTTTAAGCCTATTTCAAGCCTGTTTCAAGATCTATTAACTCACAGCTGCAAGTGGACTATTTAATATAGACAATTGTGCAATATTAATCCACCTACAGAAAGCAGAAAAAGATATGCCAAGCCAATGTCAAAAAAGTTTTTTTTTTAAAAAGAAAAATAAATGAATTAACTAATTTTTTATGCTCAGGGTTGGTTAAATATTTTAATAATATGTTTATAATATTTTAGTGGTGATTTAACAGGTGCGGAAGAGATCATTAAGCAATTGGAAATGTTAATAAGGAAAAAAAAATTAACAGTTGACCAAATAACCAATGTACTTTCTACAAATTTATAATTGCCAACATTTTACAATTGCATTTCTGTGTTAAAAAAAATTATTGTTATTTTATTATTATTGTACAAAATTATACCAATAAAATACATTATTTTTTTAATGAATTTGTTATTTTACATTATTAGAAATTAATCTAAAAAGTATTATTGAGAAGGTATTAAATAAGATATAAAGAGGATATGGAGTAGTCTGATAAAATTAACATATTGTCTATAAATTAGGTTATTAATTTTTAGTCAAGAATTTTTTTCAATTGGTTTTATAAAAAAAATAAAGGGATATGTATATATTGTATATATTTTACATAAATTAGTTAGCATTAGTATTGAAGAATGATTATCAGTTAATAGATTATTAATCATTAAAGAAAATTATGTGAAAATTTAAGTAAAAAATTTTTACATATATTAACATATAAAATAAGGATTTAAAAGTACTTTTAATTAATAAAAAAATTTAAATTTACATGTCATCGATTAATTAACAAAGACAAAATGTCCAGAATTGAGAATAACATTATACTTATAAAATTTAGTGCAGTAATGATAATAATGTAGCATAATAATACATTTATAATTATGTGCATATAGATAAAAATTATTTTACTTAAGTTGTAAAAAATTAATTTAGGTATAAGGTAAATATAGCCATCGACAAAGTGCATGTAATATAAGCACAAAATGATGAGTTATTATTTAAAAAGTACGTATTGTGCTAAATAATAGTAACCAATAGTAAAGAATGTCACATAATTTTATCATGTGAATTGTATAATTAAAGTGAGATAACATGATATTAATGTAATGCACTTAATATTACAAAATAAAAATTAACTTGTTTCAACATAAACAGAAAATTATTTATTTATACAATTATTATTATTAATATTAGGCAAAAGTTAGATGTCATAAATTAATACAGAGGTCAATTATATAAGTTGAAGAAATAAAAATATTAACAAAATTCCTAAATAATTTAGAAAATAAAAATAATAATTATTTCAATTAGAAAACAGCATTTATTACAGTAAAAAAAAATTTTATTATAAAAATCATACTACTTATAAAAAGTTAGTCAACAAAATTGTCAATTTTTTTCATTTGTTAATCAGAATTCTCTTGGATTCCTACGCTTTTTAACATAAAATTAGAAAAATATTTTTATTAAATGAATAATAAAGAATAATTTCTAAATTACATAAATAGTGACTAACAAATAGAGCTTACCCAGAAATGATTCAATTTAGTCAGTTTCAAACCTGGATAAAAAGGAGGGTTTAAGCGCAAAGTTAGCAACCTGACCTTTGTAAGAAATGTGTACTGCCACGAAAACAATAAGAGAACGCCATTTTAGCAAACAGCGGCAAAAAAGTGATTGCGCGTATCTTGATAACAGAGTTATACAAATGACAGGGTTGAGTGACAGCCAAAAAGAAGCTCAATTTTTGATTTGCAGAATTTTTAATGCAAAAACCACAACCAGTGTTGAAACATGGAATGTGCGCACACGTTTTTGTACTGGACAGTTAGAACAAGTCTTTTGAAAAATAAAAAAAGTACAACTTGGATATTTTGAGTATTAGTGAAATGCGGTGAAAAGGCCAAGGTCATTTCAAGCATGGAGATACATCAATTTTATATTCTGGACATAAAAAATATTATATATTAAATGATGTCCCAAAAAGAAACATCAACATTTTGATCGGTAATTTCAATGCAAAATTGAACAAAGACAGATCTAGGTACAGATGTTGGACCACATAGTTATGCTGATAGCATAAATAATAATAGTTATAGGTTGTTGACGCTAAACAATCATTATGGAATAAGTGTTGGCGACATTTTTTTTACTTAAAAAAATATACACAAGACAACGTGGGTTTCTACAAATGGAAAAACAAAAAAAAATTTTGATTACATTTGTATTAGCACAAAATGGCAATATTTATTGCAAGATGTACGTGCATATCGCGGTGCAGATGTTGGTTTTGATCACAATCATGTTGTTTAAAAATTTCGTTTAAAATTAAAAACAATAAAAACCACAAAAACATTATATCCATTTTCGTGTAAAAAACTTAAACAATTAAATATCTTAAATCAATTTTACAATTCCTTAAAAAATACATTTTAAAATCAGAAAAAGGTAGAAAAATCTAATAATTAATAGAAATTGTTTTATAAAACAATTGCAGACTGTGCAGCAAATGTGCTAGGTAGAAGATGTCACTTTACAAAAAAACAATATATTTTATCAGTCTCCTGAAATTTAATTAATTTCAGAAAGAAAACAAAATTAGATAGAGATCAATCAAACAATCCTGTTATTTAAAAAATATTTGATGATAAATATAAAACTTTAGATAAACAGGTTAAAAAAATGTGCGCAAAGATAAGAATTATTGGTTAGAAAACAGATGCAGAGAAGCAGATAAGGCAGCAGCAAAAAATAATTTCAAGACTTTGTATAAAAGTGTAAAACAATTGTGGGAAATTAGAAACAACACCAATATTCCAATCAAAGAAAAAGTTGGTCGTTTACTTTTAACAAATAATGAACAATTATTTAGATGAATAAAACATTTTAAAGAAGTTTTTAATTAGTTTATGCCAAATACTCTCATAGATTTTGATAATGATAATGATATAAATGTGACTCAAAATTCGAAAATATGCATTGATGACATTTCTGTAACTAAAGTGATTTATGTAATGCAAAGGTTGAAAAACAATAAGACAGGAGGACTTAACGAGATAACTGCAAAAATTCTTAAACATGGAGATGATGTTGTAACAAGTAAGCTTGCTTATTTATTTAATGTTATATGGCATAATGAACAAGTTCCAAATAAATGGCGACAAGGAGTAATTGTTACTTTTCCCAAAAAACGAAGTCTCAATAATTGCAATAATTGGCGCGGAATAACCTTATTGTCTGTTCCTAATAAAGTGTTTTGCAAAATAATTTTAAATTGTTTAAATAATGCGGTAGATAAACACCTTCGAGAACAACAAGCAGGTTTTTGAAAAAAAAAAATCTGTATTGAACAAATACTCACCCTTCGTAACATTATTGAGCAAAGTCAAAAATTTTAGTATTCACTAACAATCAATTTTATTAATTTTATAAAATTGTTAATTTTTATTGAATACCGTTAAAATATGTAAATATTATGCGTTTGTTATACCAAGTTGCTGTGTTCAAACAAAAAGTGATCATACTGCTATGTTCGAAATTGTCACGAGAGTACGTCAAGGATGTATTTTGTTACCGTTTTTGTTTCTTCTGGTAATTGATTTTATAATAACTCAATTTATAAATAATTTGTCTTGTGATATCAAATGGAACCAAGGCAGATTACCGGATTTGGATTTTGCAGATAATTTTCGTCTACTCAGTGAAAATCCAAAAATAATGCAAAATATGACAACACGACTCAGTAATATCAGTTCTCGTATTGGCTTACAGATTTTTCAAAGACAAAAGTGTCATGCATAAAGTCAAACAATAATTTACCCATCAAAATTAGTAAACAAAATATTGATACTGTTGATTCCTTTACATATCTGGGATGCATTATTGGTAAAGACGGAAAAACCAAAATTGATGTTAAAGCCAGACTTGGAAAAGCAATGTCAATTTTTAATAGACTCAAACCAATATAATCATGTTCTTTAATTTGCCTAAAAATAAAACTTTGTTTGTACGCATTAATAATCATTCCTACGGCAATATATGGGAGTAAAACGTGTAAACGTACGGACAAGATTAATAAGATGGTGAATGTATTTTACCGCAGGTGTCTTGGAAGTATTTTAAAGATTACCTGGCACGATCACATTTTTAATAATGAGATCATAAAAAGAACTAACTCTCGTTCACTCCATGATATTATTACAATTAAACAAAGAAAATTACTTGGTCAAATTCTACGTTTACCGCCCGAAAGACCAGCAAAAACGGTTTTGGAATGGACAATTGTAAATGGTTAAAGAAAAGTTGGCAAACTAATAATTTTTAATACATTTAAACAAAAACCTTAGTTTAGTTTAGAAGTGTATTTCGGTTAAGCAGTTTTAACTTAAATAAAAACCCATTAAACACACACTATTTAATTAGAAAGCATGAATGTTATTTTAAAATATTAAAATAGATATCATTATATATATATATATAATTTACAAATTTATTATTAAAAATTGTTTTTATATAAATAATAGAATAGTAGTAACCTTTATAATTGTTAAATGTTTATGGTTCTTTTTGTAATTGTTACATATTACAGGGTTTGGTAAATTTTTATGTATTTGTATTAAAAAAATATTTTACGATTTTACCGCTCAATTTAATTGTGCACATTTATATTTTTAAATTAATGTTACTGCTAAACAATTAAAAAAAATTAAATAAATACTTTCTTTATAAAATATATTTTTTCATCAACTGGATTATTTATAAAAATAATACAAGTATCTACATTTTTATGCAGTAATAGCGCGTAAAAATATTCTAAATTAAACTAAATTTTATTAAATCCTTTTATTTTTAAAAATTTGTAATTAAAAGAAATTTAATGTAAAAATAGCACATAATACAAACATTAGTTTAAAGCAAAATAATATATTTACAAAAATAAACATTAATAAATTTAATAATCAGTAAAATATGTTTATTACATATTTTATTATTTAGATTTAGGCAAAATATATTTTTAAAAGACAATACTATTTTATTATCAAAATATTTAAAAGTATTTCAATTATTTACTGTGTTTTATGTGTTCAAATTTTATTAATATATAAAAAATACAATAAGCAAGCAATTTTTTATAAACAATGTTTTATTGTTTTTTTGGTAGCATTTTAATTATTTTAATTTTTATTTCCGTTTGATTATTTTTAACGGTTAAATTGAAAATTGTTTTTACAACACCAATTACATTGCATTAACAGTTTATCTGTAGTCAGATATTCTAATATATATTTAACAAACGTTTTAATGTATTAATTAATATAATTAATTAATGTAGTGGTTTTGTTAATTCCCTTTATATAATAAATAAAACAACAAAAATAATAAACTGCGACTTTTTTTTAATTAATTAAATTACAGGGAAATGTTATAATGCGACTATAATAATGTTAACACAAATTAAGTTAACATTTTATAGTACTGTAAAACAGAAATTTAACTTAATTGTTTATGCAATTTACTTTTAATTCAAAATGTGGTAATGATTATTTAATCTTTTAGTAGTAAATATGCAAAAAAATTAGATACAATATAACATAATTTTGTTTTTGCAATTATTGTCAACATATATAAATATTTCTTTAAACGTACATAAGAAAACCAATAAATGTTAACCCAAAAAATAATTAGTTAAAATAAGAATAATTATTAATATTTTACCCAATGTTTGTAAGTAAAAACTAACAAAAATACTAAAAAATTAAAAAATATTTTTTAATAATATTAATTTTATCCAAATTAATAAATTTTATTTAATAATTTAATAAAATAATAAATTATATATATATATATATATATATATATATATATATATATATATATATATATATGAGATTTTTATTTTGTAATAATACAGTATTATTGCAGTTAATAAAAAATAATGTTTTTAAGTTTTATTTATTTATTTATTTATTGTTACTACTTAAAAACAGTCAACCTTTTTCTCAAAACCAAACGTAGATCCGTGTTTAAGTAAAAAAATAGTTATTTAACATTTTAATAAAATACGAATTTATATATTTTAATAATAAATAATATTATCGATTGTATTATTGCTTCTATTTTCTAAATTTAATTACTTAAATAAACGTTGATTTTATAAACAAATTGTATTTAACAATTATATGTATAATTCTTTTTGTAAAAATTGATATATTTTTTAATATTATTTTATATCGTTTGCTTATATTAAAGTAAAAATTACCAAATAAGTATAGTTACATGTGTGATATTTTGAAGCTTTTGTTAATATGTATTATTCTGAACTATATTTAAGTTGACAAAATAAATAATATTTCAAATAATTACTTTAAATAGCAAATTTTAAAATATTAATAAAATAAAAATAATTAATACGCGTTAATACCATTTTTATTTTAGCAAAAACAGGTAAAATAAATTTTAATTTTAAATAATTTGATAAATATTTAAAACAAAAAAAAATTATTTTTTTTTATAAAAAAAGCTTTTTATTTTAGTATTTAAATTTATTAAAAATAAACCTAAAATAATAATAATAATAATAATAACAAAATTGTTAATATAAAATAAAAACACAAACATTTTTTTATACATAATTATTTAAAATATAAATGTTTTTTATTAAAAATAGTTTTGTGGATTTAATGTATTCTGTTATACTGGTTTACGTAATAAAAATTACTGCGCAAACATATTTAAACTTTATACAAATTTTGTTTTATTTATTAAAAAATGTTTATTTTGTTAAACATAATACATTTAATATTTTTAGTATAACTTATTTTGTTTGCATGTACATATATTTGTACACTTATAATTTACAAAATTGTTATTTCTGTTGTGTTTCAATCAATGTATTTTAATAATAATAATAATAATAATAATAATAATTAATTACTCAAAAAAAGCTTTTACAACAATGCATTTTTTGAGGTTCAAACCAATTTACAGGTCTGATCACAAAATATAAAAAAATTCAATATGTTAATATATTATATATATATATATATATATATATATATATATATATATATATATATATATATATATATATATATATATATATACGTACAACTCCTAAGCTAATTAGTGTTAAAAACGTAGTTATTAAAGTAAAACATTTGTAGCAATCACATAACTCAAAAAAAGAACTCAGTTTAATCATAATATATACAATATTATATAATAAATAAAATACAATTACAATTTTATTAATATCTATTGTTATTATTAAAAAAATTGTATAAAAGTTAAACTTGTTCAAAAATACAAATCTGGTAAAAATTATTAATACAAAATATAACGTCAAATATGAAAAAAAAAACAGTACACATGGAATATTTTTAGTTACCAAATGATTGATTGAATAATAATGAACAAAATGTTTAATAATTAATGTAATCGCCCTTATTTTTAACCACTTGATCAAGGCGGTTTGAAATGCTGTCGATGAGATTGTTAATATATTCTTGTTTCATCTCATATTGAACAACAAACTGAATACGATCACACAAATCCTCAATTTCAGTATGCTTATTGATGTTGCGCTTTAGCATACTGAAAAAATTTTCAATAACATTTATGTCCGGACTGTTAAGTGGTAATTAAAAAAAAGCATTTTTTTTAATTTTAGCTCTTCTAATGTCTAAATGTAAATATAAAGCAAATAAAGTAAACTTAGGTAAATATAACATTACCTTTTTAAACGTATGACATGGAGCATTGTCCTGAAAAACATTAGTAAGCCCGGTGTGAGTGTGTTGCATTTCATTATAAAAAACTTCCTTCATTAATGAAACAATTTTTTCACTATCTAAAATACCGGATATAATTTTCCATTTAATAGGTTCATTATACTTAATACCGAACCAACACATCACTTGTCGAGGGTGGGCTTTTTTTCTAACTACCGGAAGTAAATGTTTTTAAAAATTAGGCCCGCATAGTACTTTATTTTTATATCCAAATGGTTTATCTCAAATCATTGTTTCATCAGCAAAATATACCGAGCGCCAATAAAACAATCTTCGTTTAATCCACTTGTTACAAAACATAAATCTACATTCTTTTTGTTTTTTATTAATAAATGGTTTAACTATTGGCGATTCACGTGTTAAACCAAATTTTTGTGAACGGCTTCTCACCATTGAATAACTAAATTCTTGTAAATTATTTTTTACAATATTTAAAATGGGCTTGTTGTAATTTTTTTAATTCCATTAAAATATTTCGATCATCTGTCTTACTTATTTTTCCTTTTTCTACCAACATTATCATAGTTTCTTGGTTTTTGTCCATTCAAAACACGATAAATTGTTGTAAGACTTATTCTGTACAATTCTGCTAGTTATTTAGGCAAAAATCTATAGTTTTTTAATTTTTTTATAACATGGTGTTCATTGTCATTAAGATGGTAATTTTTTCTATCGTTGGTATTTATTTTACAGAACGAAAACAAATAACAAAATTAATCTGATTTTTAAGGTTAATTATAATGTAAAATAAAAAATTTTTTTAGATTAACGAAAAATAATTATGTACAAAAAAAAATAATAAATATTTTTTTAAATATATTTTTAAGTATTTAAATTTTAATTTTAATTAGCATTATGACGGTACAACTGGATCAAAGTTGAATGTTTAAATTTTAACTATTGAACGTTGTTTATTTTTAATAAAATTAAGCACACAAATTAATGATCGACCAATTATTATAAAAATTATATGGATTCAACTTATTATCCACGTTTATATAAGCGTTGTTTTTGAAATATGCTATTTTGGCCGACTTAGGGTCTATAAATAAATATTTCTAAATAAATATAAAGCATTTATTACATATTTTACATTATTTTAAATTCTTAATATTTATTTTTACTAAAAAATAATTAGAGATAACAAATTATTTTATATTAATTTTTTTTCTGAATTTTTATTACTAATTTATTCGGTAGTTGTATATATAATTATTAATATATATTTAAATAAAATAAATATTGGTAATGTTATATGTATTGTAAAAATTAAAAAAAATTAAAATGTACAATTTTAATTTGTTTGTAATATTTACTCGCACAATTTAAACTAAATAAATTTTTAAAAATGTTTGGTCATAATTGGATTATTTGTAAACTGGGTGTAATATTTTTTTCTGTTAAACTTACAATTGTCAAATTGGGAAAACAACTGTAAAACACCTGGTTGTGTTGTTTAAAGATCTTCTAATGTTTAGTTATTTGTAATCTCAACGATAACAAAGTTTGACTAATCTATATTATAAAAACTCTCAATTAGTCAGTAAAGATATATGTTTTCAGTGAGTCGGAAAGTGATAAAAAACAGAAGTCGGGAGGTCACGTATGTTTTTAACAAAAACTGTATAACAAGTGATTAAACACGCGCCATCCCATAACAACAGTCCATTCAAGCAAACGTATCATATTTACTCTTCTATCGTCTTTCTTAGCGGTATTAATTTTCCCTGGGGTGTATCTGTAATTACAAAGAACGGTAATAATATTAAGTATATTATTGCGTTATTGCAACCACCTCCCTCTTGGGAGAATACATTTTTCTTAGTGCCTGTCGTCACAACAATCTTTTTGGCTACCTCTGGTACATCATCGATTTTTTTGCCTTGGTAAATGTTTTGTCTACTTTGTAGTCGATCGGCGTTGACTTACTCCCAACTGTTTGCAAGCCATCTTGTAGATTGCGTTTAACTAACTTTCCAAATCAATTACAAATTCTGCACTGTTCATATTCGCATTAGGCATCAAAGGTAGATCTAGGTCTATCGGTAATTGCAGTTTCCTTCTGGTTACCATCATGTGCGGTGACTGTAGAGTGGAAGCGTGTACGGCTGACCTGTATGTTAACAAACATTGTGGCAAGATCATATCCCAGGTTTTATTTGGAAATTTAGCCAAACATAATGTAATCAAGGACTTTAAACTTCTATTTGTACGTTCTACTAGCCCATCGCCTTAAGGATGGTAAGGGGTCGTTTGTGTCTTTTTGATGTTAAACAATTAACATAGTTTTGATATAATTAGGCTTTTGAAATTTGTACCTTTGTCAAAGTGCAATTAAATAGATGCACCTCAACGAAATATCCACTGTTAAAAAATAGTTTTAGCTATTGTGTCCGCATCTATCCTTCGCAACAAAATTGCTTCGCACCATTTAGTGAAATAATCAACTATTACTAAAATATACCGATGTCCGTGTATTGTTTCCGTTAATGGACCAACAATATCGATACCTACGCGCTTGTTAGGGTACCCAGTTACCATCGGTTGCAATAAAGCTCTTCGTTTTTAAATCGGATGCATAGAAGACAAGCTTGACAAAACGTGGTTACATCTTTCTTTATGTGTAGCCACCAACATTTTTCCTTGCCATGTGATTCATCTTCTTCTGCCCGGGATGTCCCAGTTCCGTATGCAATCTTTTCAATACTTTCCATTTTTTATTTTGTTGCTACTCTAGGTCGGTGTTGCGGGTTATTCTTAAGATAGACAACTCCATCTTTTATTTCTAATAAATCGCACATTGCCCATATGCAATGTGCGTCCCAGTTTTTTCCCGTCAACTTCGCTTTTTTTAAACGTAATGTTTTTTGTTGTAATGCAGAGTAAACGATGCTCAAATCTATATTGTCTGCTTGTGCGGTTTGCCATTTTGTAGCAACTCCCTGTTGCATTATGATTGTGATAATCACTCTAGGGTTACATACTTTGCATACTGAACTTTTTGGGCATGCTCTCCTTGACAATGCGTCTGCGTTGTTATGGTGTTTGCCTGGTCTATAAATGCAGTCTTGTAGTTTTTCATGCCAGCGAGCCAACTGTCCTTCTGGGTGTTTAAATTCCTTAAGCCACTTCAAGGCCTGGTGATCTGTTTTGATCGTAAATTGTCTTTCTAACAAGAAGTGTCGGAAGAACAAAATAAAGCAAACGATCGCTAACATTTCTTTTCGTATTGTACAGTAATTTTTTGTTGTTGTTGTCAAGCAGCGACTTACATAAGAAATCACTTGTTTGTGACTATTTGTATTTGTTTGCAAAAATACTGCTGCAATTTCTTTGTCACTAGCAGCTGTGTCTAGTATAAAAAGTGCTGCATCGGTTAAACTGTCCGGCATTTTTAAAATGGGTTTCGTACATAAGTGATCTTTTAGTTTTTTAAACGCATTTTTACATTTTTGGCTCCAACAAAACTTGCTCTCCTTCTTTGTCAAGTGATGTAATAGAATAGCAATAGTTGCAAAGTTTTTAACAAACCTCCGATAATAGGATGCTAGTCCCAAAAAGGTTCTGACTTCTTCTACATTTTTAGGGGTAGGCCATTTTTTTATTTTTTTTATTTTTTGTGAGTCGCTAGTAAATATTTTAGCCAAAATTAAGTAACCTAGGTATTGTACTTGTGGTTTAAAAAAATAATATTTCTCTTCCTTTAATTGCATACCCGATCTGCTGATACAACGGAAAACTTCTTCCAATATGTTCAAATGTTCCACTACGTTTTTGTTATAGACGATAATATCATCCAGATAAACTAAACATTTTTCGGAAATTAATCTGTCCAAAATCGTCTGCATTAACTTTTGAAATGTGGCAGGCGCGTTTATCAAACCTAATGGCATTGTCCAAAACTTGAATAATCCACACGGTAATGTAAATTCAGTTTTATGACGGTCCGTCTTGTGGACTTCCACTTGCCAGTATCCAGAAGCCAGATCTAGGGTGCTGAAATACTTAGATCCTGACATTGCATTTAATAAGCTATTAATCCTGGGGAATGGGTAGAAGTCTTTTGTAGTAGCTTTATTTAGTAACCGATAATCAACACACAGTCGTAAGTCCCCATCTTTAAAAAAAAATACTACAGGTGCCGCCCATGCCGACTTTGACGGTTTGATTATGTCTTGCGCCAGCATTTCCTGTAGTATTTATTTGACTTTGTTTTGGTATTGTACTGGTATGCGTCAAGGTAGTTGTTTTTTTGGTTAGGAGCCATCAGTTTCTATTGTATGTTGTAAAACGTTGGTTCTACCCAATTGTTTTCTAGTTCTCGCAAAAATATCAAACTTCTGTTTAATTGTCTCTAAATTGGATATATTTGGTCCTTGAATGCTACACACCGACGGCTTAAGGTTGTCCTGCCAAACCAGTTCCTTCTTTCGCATGCTAATGTCGCAATAAGTCTTCTCAAATAAATCAGCTCCCAGAATAATGTTCCATGGTGTCATCTCTGCTACCACTACCTGCTGTTGAAAAACTCGCTCGTCTATCTTTATTGCTGTTCCCTCTGTTTTAATTTTAGTTTAGTTTACAGTAGTCAATCTAATACCTTTATTCTTTATTTGAACTTTTACGTCGGGAATATTTTTGTTGACTAGCAAGGAATTTGCACCCGTGTTAAACAACATCTCTACTGGGTGGTTGTTAATTTTTCCTTGTTGCAACAACAACTTATCATTCCGTTTAGTAACGACATAGCATTTTATAATTGTGGACTTACTGTTATGTCTACACCTTTCTACAAATTGGTTAAAACGTTGACAATAGTAGCAGTTGTTGTTGTTGTTGTCTTACCTCCTAGCTTGTATTGGATGATGGTAGTTATGCCATTTTCGGTCTCTGTCTATCAATGCTCCTTCCTTCACCTCCAACCTTTGGGCTCGTTTGACGGCCTCCTTTACCGTCGTTAGTCTATTGTCTAAAAAGTCTTGGCGGAGTATGGGCGATGTCACACCTTTTGTTATTTGCATCATTATGGCGTGATTACGTTGGCTTGAGGTTTTTTTGGGAAATGCATTCTCTGCCAGTCGTACCACATCAAAGATGAATTGCGTTGTGTTTTCTGACGTTTTTTGTTTTTTGTTATAAAATTCCTCAAAAATGACTGTGGAGGCATAAATACTAACCGTAATCCCTCTAGTGCCGTAATTTCATTTGTTTCTTCTTCCAAGATTTTGCTTTTGATGACCAATTTATCAATTTTTTCTTGGAATAGGCCGGCTAATACTGAGCATCGTGTTTTTTGAGAAAACTATTGTAAGTATCGTTTAACTGTGGTTTCCCACAGTGTAAAATTGTTTCCTAATGCAAATTATTTTGGGAATGTAATTGTAGCTGTAGGGGTGACGCGTATTGCACCTCATTAAATCTTTTAAACCAACATGTTTAGTAGACGTGTTACCACTCGTATCCAAATCGAAGTTTCCGGTTCTGTTGACTTCACCATTGTGATTACTGGTTGTATTTGTTTATTTCTGTTGTTTTCCGGGTTTTGGCACTAATTTGTAATAGTTCTTTCTGTTAAACGTACGAATTGGAAGAGCGACTGTAAAACACTTTGTTGTGTTGTCTGATAATTAGGAAAATTGCACAAATATCTTTTAATAATTAGTAATTCGTAATTTTGACGATAACAAAGTTTGACTAATTTATAATATAAAAACTCTCAATTAGTCAGTAAAGATATATGTTTTTAGTAAGTCGGAAAGTGATAAAAAACACAAGTCGGGAGGTCACGTAGGTTTTTAACGAAAATTTTACAACAAGTGATTGAACATGCGCCATTTCATAACAACAGTCTATTTAAACAAACGTATCATAGTTACTCTTCTATCGTTTTTTTTGGCGGTATTAATTGTCCCTGGGATGTATCTGTAATTATAAAGAACGATAATGATGTTTAGTATATTATTGCGTTATTACACTGGGGGTTATATAAACAAAAATGGATAAAAATTATAAACAATAGTTAGAAAACGGTAAACAATGTGTTTAAAATAATATTATTTTTTATTTAGATAAGCAAATAGCGATTTTTAAGGAAACAATATAATGTAAAAACGTTTCTTATGAACCAACAAAAAAAAATGTATGATTAGTAATGTTGGGGACAATATAAAAATTAATGTATTTTTTAAAATTAGTTTTAAAAGCTTTAAAGTTTTGTATTTTTTAAAAATTGATTGGTAGATTATTCCATAATTAAGAGTATTTAATTAAAAAAAAATTTGCTCTTAAGAATGATTTATAATGCAATTCTTTATTTTTTAGTTTACGTTTAAGTTTGTTTGCATTAATTTTTATTAAATAGTGTTAACTATTATTGAAAATTGATTTATGGAATAACCATTTATTCATTTAGATCCTTCTTAACTATAGAGGCTCAAGATTAAGCTATAAATTTCTTTCTTTGTAGTTCACATTTAATAAAAAACCAATAATAATTTTTATAAAATACCTTTAAACATTTTCAATTTTTATTAAATTTGTTATTGATTTAAAGTCGTGAATGAAGCAGCAGTAGTCAATTATTGGCCGAATAACATATTTGAAAAAAACAATTTTGTAATATGGAATACATGCTCAGAAAATTGTAAATTTTTTAAATAGTAGGTGCCCAAGTCTTTAATTATTGGTACAGTTTTTATTGTGTAATTACCCAAACATATTGAATAAACAAAACGTCTGCCAAATAAATAATAGAAATATTTATTAAGGTTTATTTCTAGTTGGTGGTTAATGCACTATTGATAAAAGTTTGATAAATCTTCTTGTATATTGCGGTGCGTTGATTCCAAGCTTTCGTTGTAATTGTAATCTAATTTATTGTTATCCGCAAAAATAAACATTTCACCGTGTGTTATTATTATATCAGTGTCATTGATATAAAATTAAAAAAATGATAGGACCTAATACACAATCTCGTATGACCCCACTATTAATTTTTTGAGGCTTTAACACTTGATTTCGAATTATGACTACTTGGGTTCTGTTTGTAAGAAACGATTTTAACCATAAAATTAGTGGGTCGATAATGCCATATAAGTTGGTTTTTTGAATAAATTTATTGTGGAGTACTTTATCAAATGCTTTTTGTACGTCAATATACAAGACAATAATAGATTTTCCTTCGTCTCGTTTTTGTGTGACATAGTCAAAATAATGATATATGTTAAAATGTATAATTACTTTTTTAAACTATTTACAAAAGTAAAAATTTATAATCTTATGTAGACATATCAATTTTTATTACTATTATTAATTACTAAATGATTAATTGTACCATTTGCAAAAAAGTATATTTTTAAATGTTTTTTAAGTACATCAAAATTAGAATGACAATGTTGTAGAAACATAATAAATATTTATTAACATTATATTATTAATTTTTAATATAATTTTCTTATACAGAAACGAACAGTAAATATAACTAAAATTTTAAACTAGTTAAACCGTTAAGCAACTAAAAATAATTAAAAATAATATTAATTGCCTTTAAACAGTATTATTTCCCTTTGTTTAAATGTTTTAGAAAATACATATTTTACAAAATGCTATATTTTTTAATTGTTTGGCATGTTTTTATTTACAGTTTATTATTTTAAATATTTTTCCAAAAATAGTAATACATATTTTAGCAAAACCAAATGTAGATTCTAAGTTTATTGCTTGAATTTCTTCTTACAAAGATCAAAATCGACCGCTGTTGCATTAATCTACACATGCACAAAATCTTTATTGTACTAAACTGTAAAATAATAAAATACAAAACACACTTATAGACTAGGTTAAAAAAATTTACAACACTTGTGCGATGTAAAAAAATATTGTTATTTTGATGGTCTGAATTTAGAAACCGATGTGGAAATTATACTGTTAATTGAAAACATTTAGTATTTGTAGTTATTTTATATAAAATTATTTGTACATATTCATTAATATAATAATAATTTATTAAAAACATTTAGTTAATGTTTAATATAATTTTACTATACAAACACTAATTGTAAATATAATTAAAATTTAATCAGTTTAATAATTAGAAAAAATTAAAATAATTAAAAATAATTTTAATTACGTTTTAACATCATTATTTATTTTTATTTAAAATAATTTTAAAATATTTTTTTTTACAAAATGGCATATTTACTTATTTTTTTTACTATTTTTTTATTTTATGTTTATTATTTTAAAAGTTTTAGAAGAAACAATAGTAAATATTGTATTTAAACAAAATGTAGACCCATATTTTAGTACCGGTTTTGGAAACCTATGCTCACCAAATTCTGAATTAAACGATGTATCGTTAAACTACCCAGACACAAAATGTTTAACGTACTAATACTAAAAGTAATACAATACAAAACCAACATATAGATACGGTTAAGCAAGCATACAGCATTTGTAAAAATAGCAAACATTTAAATAATTTGTATAGTGTCAATTTAAAAATATTTGCAAAAAACAGCTCCTCTACATGATTTTAGCATACAAAATAATTCAATTTTAAAATAATTAAAAATAATAAATTTTGTTTCTTTAGTAAATAAAAATTAAATATAATTTTTAATAAACATTTTTAATTGTATAAAATCAATATATAAAAAAAACATTAAATATAAATAAAATTCTGTATTTCAGTAAACATGAGCAAGTTTCATTATACTTAAAAAGATGCATTTTTAAATTATAACTAAAATATTTGTGTTTTTATAATACCAATGTATTAATGAAAGCCGCAAAATGCATAAATAATTAAAATATAATATTTAAATAACGTTATTTTTTAATTATACTTTAATTATTTGAATTGTGTTTTTGGAATAAACTGAACACTTTATTAGCACATAAAAAATTAAACGTTATTATGTTAATAATTAAATTATTGAAATATATTTTTTAAATTATTGCTAAGCAATTGTTTTATAACAATTTATTTATTATATTAAATTAATTATTTTATAATTTGATTTTGTTACTTTATATAAAATCGTTTTGTGTAACTTTTTTTTGCTAATTATGTTTTATTTTTATTTAAGTTAACCTTAATAATAATAATTATAACATTAATAATTATTATTTATATTTATTATTGTATGTCTTTAAAAAAAATGTTTTAGTACAATTTACATTATGCATAATAAACTCAAAGTTTAGGATTGAATAAACTATTGCGTATTTAACTTCAATTTTAAAATACGTTATTAAAATAAAACAAACGTTATTTTAAAGCTTTTCGTCCAATTTATAATTTTTTTTAAATTATAAAATTTCAACTGTAAGGCAAATTTATTTTTTATATTGTTGTTAGTTACAAGCATAACATTTTACTGTATACTGTATATGCAAATAAAAAATCATAAACATACAAAAACACAAATATTATTATTAAACTAAGTTTATTGTAGCAACATATGGTTTTTGTGTACAGTAAGTAAGTAATCATGCGTAGATATAAACTAATTATTTTTTTAACATATTTAAAGTACAATAAATAATTATTATTTAAAAACATTTTTTTACATTAATACAATGTTTCGTTTTGTAGCTGACGTAATATAAAAAAAGAGCATATATATATATATATATATATATATATATATATATATATATATATATATATATATATATATATAATACAATGTTATAACAATATATTTAACAATGTTATAAAACCGTATATAGTATGTAATATTTTGGTTTTAATTAGTTAAATATACATATTATTTAAAACAATGTTTAACAAATGGTACGCAGAAATTACAAAGTTATAATAACATTAAAAATTATTTTTCTTGTTTAATATATATTTATATATATATATATATATATATAGAATTTTATTTAGTTTTTTAATATTCCTTCCTAAACAAAATAGGTAAAATTTATATAATTTAATAAGATAAAAATAATACTACATTATGTAGCTATAAATACATAATATAAAATGTGTACATATATAAATAATACATAGTACCGATTTGACACATTTATTGGTTTAAATAAATAAATATAAAGTGAACAAAGTTTTTAAATGTTTTGAATTTAAAACAACTATATCATTAAGACATAATGAATTCTCAACATTTTAACAATGCAATTGTGATTTTAACAAAAAACAAAATTACAAATAACCGTGGACTACATTGTTTATGTTTCGAACTTTACACTACACTCTTTAGTAAAAAAATAAATATTCAGAACAAATAAAATAGTTTATATACATTTTTTTTAAATTTGCACGTTTTATTGTAGATTGTTCTTAATTGGGGAACAATTAAAATAAAACTGAGCAAATTTTATTTTTGTATTTGTTTAATCATATTTATTTTGTTTCTTTTTAATTTTTTAATAAAAAACATATTATTTTGTTTGTTCAGTATAAATTTTGTTTATTTATATTAAATAAAGTGTGCAATTTGTTTAATATTTAAACTAAACTTATAACTATTGTCTATTAATTGTAATTTTTAGTAGTTTAAAAACACATTGAACTATTTAAACACCTAGTAACCATTTGTAAAAAGTGTTCAAAATTGTACCATTTTATAAGGCGTTAAACTAAAATGTTTTAAAAGTTAATAAATAAAAATGAGAAGTTATTTTCTTAATTTTTTTAAATATTTGTACATAATAATTAATTAAAAATACATATTTTTTTTAAAATTTATTTTAAATAATATGTATGCAGTAACGTATGCTGGATTATGTACGCATTCGTAAAATTGTTTAAAGAAAATAATAGATTTATTTAAAATTATTAGTGCGTAATCGGTTTATATTATTAACTTAACATGTATATTTTTTATGTTAAAACTATTGTGTTTTACCCATTTAAATGCTATTTATATACAAATACCAAACACTTAAATATTTGTAATTATAAGCAATTTACAAAACAATTAACTTGAAGTATTGATTGAAGATTTTTTAAAAAAATTTTTTAAATTAATACAAAATCTGTAAAAAATAAAAATGTATATTTTAATATAAAAAAACATGTTTTATAAGTATTTTGAAAATTATCTGGCGCAATCGCATTTTAAATGATAAAACCATGAGAAAAAAAAGCTTGTTTTTATTATATGATATTATAGTAATTTTTCCAGAAAAATTGCTTAAATTACCGCCCAAAACACAAACAATAATGGTTTTGTAATAAACAATTAAAAATAATAAAATAAAAAATTATATACTAAAAAAACTTGTTTAAAAATTATTCAAAAATATCTATTTAAAATAAATGTTTTGTAAGATAATTTTTTTTAATATATGGAATTATGGGACTTAGTTGTTTTTCTGTTGTTTTGCTGTATTTGTTCTTTTATTAATTTATGCTTATTTTTAAAGCAAAAACAATTTGTATTAATATTAATAATAATGATAATAATAATAAAATATTAAAATAATTAACTTAACAAAAGACAAATAAAATGTAATTAATTAATTAAATTTTTATAAACTTTAAAACAATTTAATTAAAATTTTAAAAAATAAAGTAAAAACCCAGATATATATATAATTCTATATTTTTAAAAAACGTATTATAATTTATTATAAACATTAAATTATGTAAATTTAATGATAATGGAACTTGTCAATACATGTATATATTTTAATTTTTTTAAAATTAAATATAGTTTTTAACATTATGCTAAGATAATATAATAGGTTTTTTAATATTTTTTTAATTTAAAATACTTAACTGTATTAAAATTATTAAATAAATAACATTTAAATAAATACATACTAATAATTACATTAAAAATTATATATATATATATATATATATACATTTTATTTACAATATAAAAAAACTTAAACCCTGTTTTTCTGTTTTATCAATTTGACAATTTTTTTATTTTTACATTTTGATTTTGGCACAATTTTAAACACTTATTTTAGGCAATTACAATAATTTCAAATAAGTTTATTGTTATAATTAAAAATAAACAAATAATAGATATAATGTTGGTTTAAGTATTTAACAAATTGTAGATTTACTTAATGTAATTATAAAAAATGCATACAATGTTGTTAGGATTATAAACATTTAAAAACAGCCAAAACAATATTTTTGCTATTAGTTAATAACCAAAAAAAAACAAAAAACAAATATAAAACAAAACATCGGTTTATTTTTTATAATCAATTATTTGCATTTAAATGAAAACAGTCAATTTGCAGTTAAAAAAATAAAAAAAAGTTCATTTAACAGCACTACATAGAAAACGTTGTGTGAATTTTAGACCGTTTAGTTTGTTTCAAAATGTTTATTTTTTCTTATTGACAAATGTAATTTAAAGTACAAATTGTAAACTTTAAATCCATTGTAATTTTTAATTCCGTTTTTTTAAAACTGCAACTGTATTTGGTAACTGCATGTAATTCATATTTTTGTTAATAGTTGTATTTATAAATCATTTTCTCTATTTTTGTTTTTACAACAGTTGCTATTTTATATAATTTTTTTACTTACAATATATACGTATTTATATGTAAAGTTTTTTTAATTATTATATAGGATTGTATATTTTATAATCAATGTGACGGTTTTCTTGTATGCTATATAGTTGCTAGAGAGGTGTTGGTTAAATAATTACTTGTTGTAAAAGTTAAAAAACATTGTTGTAATTTTTATTAAAAATATTTTTCATTTATAAATAATTTTACCAATGGTACAATATCTACCTGTATTTACCAGAAATTTTTTAATTTTGTGTATGTTATATTGTAAAAAATTAACATATTTAAATATATGCAATATTATTTTGTCAATAGTAAAAAGTTCTACACGTACACACAAAATCAACAGTAATTATTTTACCCCAGTTATTATTAATGGCAGATCCATTTTAAACAAAATTCATATTTTAAAAAGATATGCATCTATCCACTCTCCAAGCGCAATTTTACCAACAGAATCATAATGTTATGATTCTATCCCCGATTTTAAAATATTAATTGATCTTTATAACATGTTCAGACAAGACAAAACTAAACATAAAAAAAGTAAATGTATTATCTACGTTAATAACTCTTTTTTTTATCACACTACAATTTACCCATTAACAATTAACAATACATTATTGGCGTTTTAATAATTTTCAACAATAACTTTAAACTACTATTAACATGTGTCTATAATCCCCCAAATTCTTAAGACGCACATTTGGACAATTTTGTTAACATTTTAAACCGCATATCGATTCAACCATTTGATTATTTTTTTACTAGAGGTAATTTTAACTTACCTGAAATGCAATGGTCATCCTTGACTTACCCACCCAAATATGACAAATTTGTTACAAATACTTTGTTGCAAGATTGAACTTAACACATACACAAACCAACTAGACAACTAAATACTTTAAACCTAATATTTACAAAAAATATAGTAGTTAAGCATATCAATATAGACAACCCCCTCCCAGGATGTGACCACAAAGTAATTTCATGTTTCTTTCACTTCTATAAATCGACTACAAAAGTATTAGCTAACCATTACATTGATTTTAAATCACTTAATTGATTCTAAACAAATAAACTTTTTTGATTATTAAACTGGAATAAATTACTATTATTAAACGATGTTAACCTTATTAATCAAAATGTATTACAAATATAAATTATATGGTACATAATTTATTCCCCATTTGCAAACGTTATGATACCTATGGTAAGCTATAAATGCCTAAACATATCAGGATAAAGTTAAAAAACTAAATAAAGAACATTATAAAAGCAAATGTTTTAACACATTTGTCGAAATACTTTAGATACATAAAAAACTAGAACAACACTATATAGGCACCCTAATATCTAAAGAACATACAGCTCTACAAAAAAACATTAATAAAAACATATCAAAAATTTATAAATACCAAACTAAATCGAAAGATCCCATACCCCATATTTTTAAATGCAATGGACAAATCCTATTTGATAATGTGGACGTATGTAATGCATTCAATACTTCGTTTTGCTCTAATTTCTCTCATACAATCAACAACAATATTTCTTTAAACAAAACAAAAAAACATATATTCCTTTAAAACAACAATTATGTTTACCTCAAATAACATTAAAAAGGAGATCCAATTACTTAAAAACTCCAACAACCCAGACCGGAATAGCGTCACAATAAACATAATAAAATATGGTTGCCAAGATTTCCACTTTATATTAACTAAACGATTTCAAACTAGTCTTACAAATAGTATTTATCGAGTGATAAAGCCGTAATAAAACTAATTTAAATAATTATAGACCTATAAACATTATCTCAATAATCTTTTGCATCATGAAAAAAATAGTCAAGTCTGAAATCTTAAATTACTTGACAAACAATAATTTACTAAACCCATCCCAACATGGATTTACTCTTAAAAAAATTAACGTCCACATGGCAGATCAAGTTTTTTGACTATGTCACACAAAAAAAAGACAAAGAAAAATCTGTCATCGTCTTGTACATTGACTTACAAAAAGCATTTGATAAAGTACCCCACAATAAACTTATTCAAAAAACCAACTTATATGGCATTATTGACCCACTACTTTTATGGTTAAAATTGTTCCTTACAAACAGAACCCAAGTAGCCAAAATTTGAAATCAGTTTTAAAGCCTTAAAAAATTGATAATGGCGTCATACAAGGTAATGTGTTAGGTCCTATCCTTTTTTTACTTTATATCAACAACATTAATAAAACAGTAACACACGGTAAAATGTTTATTTTTGCAGATTACATTAAAATAGCTTACGATTACGACAGAAGCACGGAATCAACGCACTGCAATAAAAAAAAAGATTTATCAAACTTTTATCAATAGTGCATTAACCACCGACTAGAAATAAACCTCAATAAATATTTCTATTATTTATTTAGCATACGTTTTGTACATTTAATCTGTTTGGGTAATTACACAATAAAAACTATACCAATAATTAAAGACTTAGGTACCTACTATTTAAAAGACTTACAATTTTTAGAGCATGTATCCCATATTACTAACAAATGCAAAAAAATATTAAGACGTGCAAATAATATATTTATTCTTAAAAAAAACAAAATAACTTTTTTTAAATATGCTATTCGGCTAAAAATTGAATATTGCTGCTTCATTTACGATATTTCATTAAAAACAAATTTAATAAAAATTGAAAATGTTTAAAAATATTTTACAGAAATAATTATTGGTTTTTTATTAAATAAGGACTACAAAGAAAAAATTAATTGCTCAATATTGAACCTCTATGGTTAAAAAAGATTTAAATGAGTTTATTGTTATTCCATAAATTAATTTTCAATAATAATTTGAACTATTTAATAAAATTTAATTCAAACAATGCAAATTTTTTTAAAATTAAATACTCTAAATTATGGAATAATGTACCAATCAATTTAAGAAAAATACAAAACTTTAAAGTTTTTAAAACTAATTTTAAATATTAAATCAACTTTTATATTGTCCCCAACATCACTAATCATACAACGTTTGATTATTTTGTTGGTCTATAAGAAACTTATTTTTATTATATTGCTATTCGCTCATCTAAATAGAAATAATACTATTTTAAACACATTGTTTACCGTTTTCCAACTATTGTTTATAATTTTTATCTATTTCTCTTTATATAACCCACAGTTTACAAATAATCCAATCATGATCAAACATTTTTCAAATTATTTTAAGTTCAAATTGTGCGGGTAAACATTACCAACAAAATAAATTTGTATATTTTTATTTTTTATTTATTTTTAAAATATATATAACATTATTATTTTATTTAAATATATTTTAACTATTATATATATATATATATATATATATATATATATTAACATATTACATTTTTTTATAGTTGTGATCAGACCTGTAAAATTGGTTTGTACTTTAAAAAATGCAATTTTGTAAAAGTTTTTTTGAGTAATAAATTATTATTATTATTATTATTATTATTAATTTTAATTTTTGCAAAATATTTTTAAAAATTTTAAATATATTTAAAACGATTTTTTGGTGTATATTTATAAATTTGTAATGTGTTTATTGTTATAATTTACAATTTACTACATATTTGGCTAAATTGTTATTAATGGATCTTTATAAACAAAATTAGCAATGTATATTTTAATTTAATTTATAATAAATTATATGTTTACTCTATTTATAGTGTTTATGTTATAAAAAATCAAACTTTAAAGAATTTTATTTGTACATTGGACTAAGATTAAAAATAACTATCAATAGTAATAAAAAACATAAATGTTTTTTAAATTGTTGGCATTATATTACATATTTACGTATTTTAATTAATAAAATAGTTTTTTTAACAGGTTTTGTTTTTTTAATTTAAATTTTAGTAAATAATAGTATTTTTCTTTATTAAAAAGTAAATATTGTTTATTATAATCAAACATTATTTCTGCAAATAGTGTTACTTAATGTGTAATAAGAAATTATAAATTTAGGTATGTTTTGTTAAAATTAAATATATTTAAGATAAGTAACTAGAGCAGGATACTATACAATATTAAAATGCTTCCATTTTTTTACGTCAATTATTATTAATTGTACAAGATATTTTAACCAAATGTAATAAACAAACCCAGTTTTATTTTTAAATTAATACTAAACTTGTTATTAAATAAGATGATTTTGCAATTAATACTTTAATATTTTTTTAATACTTTAATAATAGAAAGACATTTTTATATGCAATTTTATAATTAAATTATTTTAAAATTAAAAATAACAACATGCAAACTTTATAGTGTAGATGTACTTGTATATCTTGTATATATTTCTCAAATTGTATAAATCAATATATTTTATATAATTATAAAAAATACGTTTTGGTATAATTCTTAAAATATATTTTTTAATTAAAAATATTTAAATTATTCTTACTTTATTAATGTTATTTTTATAATGGAAATATTAATAACTGTATAAGTCGATTTTTAAACAATACCTTATTTTATTACGCATATCATATTGCACATAAATTTTAAATATATGTTTATTTTGAGTTTTGTTTTTGTTAAAGTAATTTAATCTTATATTTAATATTTATTCATTATTGACTAATTTTGCGTACTGCTAATTGTGTTGCACTTTAAATATTGTGCATTTGTATGGTGCAATAAAGAGTATTTCTACTAAAATGTTTAAAAAAATAACCATAATAATAATAATAATAATACTATTAATAAAAATAATAATAATATTAATTATTATTATTATAACAATAAGTAATTTAAACCTATATATATATATATAACTATAATAATTTTATTAAATAAAAAATGAATTTTTATAAAACTGCTTTTTTTATATTTTTAATGCTAGCTGTAAGTAAGTTGCAAAACACATTTTTATTTAAAATAATGTATGTTTTGTATGTTTGCTTTACGTATGGTTATATGTAAGTAATTTTAATTGATATTTGTGTATACATCATGTTGGTAACATAATCTAATTATTAATAATAAAGATTGGACAGCAGTGTTTTTCAAAAAAAATGTTTGCTCTATCAATATTATTGCAGAAATTATTTTTTTAACGCATAATACGTAATTTTAAGATACTAAATGTTAACAAATATAATTTTTTTTAAATAAACATAAATACTAAAATATAAACAATATTTAGCGAAAGATGTTTAATTAAATATAATTTTATTTTTTATTAAAATAATATATATATATATATAACTATTAGTTAAGTATACACTAAAACTCTTATAAAAACATAAACGGACGTTTTATTTTGCATTAAACCAAAGTCTTTGTTATTAACTAACCAGTAATATTAAAATCTGAGTAGTTTTATTTTTTTATATAACATCTGGTTAAAAGTGACTGCTCAGTGGAATCAAATATTAATGATAAAATATAATTAATTTTTATTTTATTTTAACTTTTTTAATTAATTTTTTATATATTGCACAAATTTAATAACTTCCTATATGTACGGTATTTTGCTTTATTAAAATTAGCTTGCATACTGAGCAGTAATAAATACTGTTAACATAAATGTATTGTACACATTGCATAATAACTATGTAATAAACAAATATGTTTATTAATTTTAGTTAACCACGTTATAAGTAAGTACTGAATTTGTAATAATAATTTAATAAATTTTATTTGTATATATATATATATATATATATGCATATAAGTTTTATTAGTATTACATATGTGTAAATAATTTACTATTTTTGTTTTATAAAATTTAATAATTATATAAAAATTATAAATTTCCCATTAACGTTTGACGCACTTTTCTTAATAATAATTGAAAATTGAAAAAAAAGCTACAGCAAATTTTTTATATTTGTGTTTAATTTTAAAAACAATTTAAACTTAAATACACAAGCTTTAACTAATTTTTCAGAATTATAATTTCAGCAAATATACTTTAAATTATTTTGGTAACAAAAAATTAAAAATAAGTTTTTAAACATTTACGTTTAGTAATACTTACTGTTAGGCTTGTTAAATTAAATTAAATTAATTTGTTGACTCCCAAAACAAAAACTCTCGATTTCAAATTTATACACGATTTATGCTCATTTTTAAAAACTAAAAAATACAATGTTTTTAATACACAGTAATTTTTAAAAATTGTAAAATTAATTATATGCGAATTTAATATAGAAGTTAAAAATTAATAAACTTTTAATTTTAAATAAGTATTCTTTTTTTTAATTAAATTTAGGTATAAACATTTTAATTTTGTTCAATAACTTTTTAAAAATTTAAGCTATTTAATAAAGTTTTTAATACATATTTTAGTTTTTAACATAAATAATAATAAATACAATAATTATAATTAAACAATAAAATAAATTAATAATAAACATTAAACGTCCTAATTGTTAGTTAATGTGTATTTAACATTTATTAAATATAATAGCAACATGTAAGTTGTACATGTATTTATATTATTAATTTGTGTAAACATAGTTTATAATTAATTAAATATATAATTCAATAGTTATTTAAATTAAATTAAATTTACTGCATTAACAGGGTTTTTTAAATGGATGTTCTAACTATAAAAAAATAGCGTTTATAAAAATGTACATATTATTAATTACACGTAGATGCATGTTTTTATTATATTATGTATTCTTGATAGACCGTTTATGTTTATATAAAAAGTAATTAAATGTACACGTAATAGTTGTTCAGCGTATATTTTGCAAAAAAACATTTTTTTTAAATATTAATTTTTTATAATTGTTATTGTTTCAAAAATATTTAATAAAATAACATTAAAAATAAACTTATGATTATTATTTAATTTTACAAATTGATATAAAATAAAAACTGTTTTTTTAATAAAAATAGTAAATTAATAATACAATTTTATTATTGTTTACATATTTTTATTTTTATTATTGTTAAATATAACAGTGATTGGTATGTTTACTTTTTATATGTATTATGTTTTAAACGCCTCATTAGTTAAAAAAAAGTAAAATTACTAGTTTTATGCTTGATACTTAATAATTTGTTACGTTAAACAATTTAACTTTGAGCGAACCAACCATTCTACTTAAATGCAATCAAATTACGAATACTTTTTAAAACGGTTTTACCAATAAACAATTAACAAAAATGCAATGCAGATGCTTTTTTTTATTTTTTATTATAATAAAGTAACTCAAAAAATGATATGCATTAGAACTTGTATAATTTTTTAATTTAATGTAATTTTTGTTTAATTTTGTTAAAAAACAAATTTAATTAACTATATAGTTTACTAAAATTTTAAAAATACTTATATTATATGCTGATAGCAATAACTATATACATATTTATACTTAATCACATTTACATGTTTTTGTTTGTGAACCTATTTTTGCATGTGTACTAAAAAAATGCAATAAAATGTAAACAGTATATTACAAAAAACGCACTTACTAATAATTAATATAAAATTACAATAATTAAAATAAATAAATTAAACTTTATATATATATATATAAACATTAGTATTATAATTGTTATTATTAATATTAAGCTTTACTATTTCACTAAAGATACAGTTAGCATAAAATACATTTTTACCATCAATATAAAAAAAGTAGTAGTACAAATAATGGGATTAAAATAAAATAAAATGTTATATGTTAATGAATATAAATATAGTATATATAGTATGCATGTAATTTGTTTTTTATTATTCAAAATTGTTGTACATAGAATAAGCCATTATAAGGCACAACTTGTACTGTGAAATGTCCAAATTAGTTTAAATAAATGCGTAGGTAATTGTGTAAAAGATGTTTAAATAAATATATAATTAATTGTTATTATTACAAAATAAATTTATAATTAAAACGTATGCATAATTTTATTTACAACAATGCAATTATAAAAAAATGGTTTTAAAATAGAAGTTATTAAACAGTTTAATATTAATCTTAATGCAACTTTATTTTGTAGGAAAACGAAGTATGAATTACTATAAATTTAATTGTTAAATATACAAAATGGGGATCCACGTTTTGTATTGCTAAAATTTACGTTGCTTAAAAATGTTTCTTGTAAAACATTTAAAATAACAAACATAAAATAATAATAATAAATATGTACAATTAAAAATATATATAAATATATATAAAATGTTTGTGTTTGATAATAATATAACATTTTTGCGTTTTAAGTATTAATTTTAATTTAATTGTTAACACATGTTAACACTATATATTGTATTTTAGTATATTTATATATAATTCAATTTAATAATATTATTACCTGTATAAATACATATATAATAATATGTTAATTTAAGTGCATTTTATTATTTTTTTATATTAAAATAAATATAACAAAATACATATAAAGGTAGATAAGAAACATTTATTTGATGTAATATATTATTTTTGGCAATGTCGTTAAACATTTTGTCGGAAAAATTAATAAAATCATAATTTGTTATTTTTAAAAATTATTTATTAAATATACGTTTTTAAATTAGTTTTTAATATTGGTGTAATTAAAATAATTAAAAAACTTTATTTGTAAAATGTTATTTTATAGCAAAAAGTGGTAAACAATAATACATTTAATAGTTTAATAATTATATGACAAAATAATTATAAATACGTAAAAGTAAAACATTGAACGTTTATATTACCATTTAAGCTTATTTAAAATGTACCGCAATATATAAAATATTTAATAAATTTTATAGAAACATAGAAAAACTGTGGTACGATGCACTATTTAGCTTTTGTATTTTATTTTTAAAATATTTAACGTTTACTAATACATATTTTTTAGTAATAATATACAACCAAATTTATTCCAGCAATAAAACAAATCATAAATTAATAAAACTATAAAACAAACAAAAATGTTTTTATAATGTCAATATTTTATAATTTAAAAAAACAAAATAAAATTTGTGTTTAATAACAAACATATATATTTTAGCAAAATTTAATATTTTGTAACAAAAACGGCGTTTATTACACAATATGACTGTTATATACTAATAAAATAACTGAAATAAATATAATAACTGTCAAATTTAAGTTGTACAAAGGTAAATAAATGTTTTTTTGCGTATTATGATTTATATACGGTAGTTTTTACTTTAAATAAATATTAAATAAAACTGTAATTTTTTATTCATTAAGAATATATGTAAAAAATTATTAAGGTTTACGGAATACCGTTAAAATATGTGAATAATATGCGTTGGTTATAACAAAATGTAGGTTGCTGTTTTTAAACAAAAAATGGTTATACTGTTATGTTTAAAATTGTCAGAGGAGTACGTCAAGGATGAATTAAAACTAATTGAATTATGTACTACAAAAGGGTAAAAACTTGGTTTATATACCATTACGTGTTTCTTATAATGTTTGCAAGAATTACTAAATATGGGTTCAGTAAAATCAGATTTTAATTTTACAATAATTAACATTTTATAATAAAATTAGTATCTTTAATTTAAATTTAAATATTATTTAGCTACCGGTAAAAAGTTATCAGTAAATTTAATAACTTTTAAATTAAATCTGCATTAAAATAAATTTATGGAATTTGTATGCATATTAAATTGCATGCATATACTAACATTTACATTGCAGATACAATTTTAGGTAAATAATAAATAAATGAATACTTTTTTTTAAAAGGTTTTTGTGCTAGTGAAGGAATTTAAATTCATGTCTACCAAGGTCCTAATTTAAGCGCTGTACCGCTAGACTACTTTGACATATACCTTATACTTTCAAAAATGGCTATTTTGTAATAAAAGTAGTTTTTTTATAAATTATATTATGATTTAAATATGTATTAACTAATTAAATCTAATAACTGCTAAACTTTGATTAACACTAAAATAAATTTATGGTATTGTACTTTTATGTTAAATTGTATACACATATTAATTTTTATATTGTAGAAAGACCTATAAGTAAGTATTAAATAAATAAATACGGTTTGTTTTATGTTTACTATTTAGAATTATTTTATTTTGTAAATAATTATATTAATATCTACTGACTACTTTTATATATATATATACATATATATAATAATAAATTGTTATTACTACTAATATTATTAATAAACTAAAATTGTTATTTTAGTATATATAATTAATTAATTTTTATAATGATATATATTTTACAATCTGTAATGCAAAATAGTAAATAATAATAAATTTAAAATTAACATTATTGTATATAATTTTATTATAAATTTAAATTTAACATTTAAAAAAACATATTATTTATTAATAGAACAAATAAATTGTTTAAATATATTTTTAAAAATGGCATTATTTTCTGTACTTTAAAATCGTAAACACTTGGTTTATATATTATTATGTGTTTTTGATAGTTTCTTTATAATAGATAAAATATTGGTTTATCGACAAAATAATTTAGTTTTATAAAATTTAATTTTTTATAACATAACTAATGTTTTTATATATATTAAATTTTGATTTAAAATTTTTTAATATTAAACTAACACATTACTTGTTAAACATAGTCTTTCTTTCCAACAAACAAAAAAATATGTTTACAAAATATCAAATTACAAAACATTTTATTTTTATAACCGAATGGTTTGTTTCAAATTATTGTTTATATAGCAAAGTGTACGCTATTAAACTGGTGTTTGTTTATGAATTTAACTTTGATTTTAAAATTTGTTAACTACCGGTTATTAATTTTAAGTAAATGTAATAATTGTTAAAATGTACATGTAGAAAAATTATTTATTGGCATTTGATTTTGCATATTAAATATTTTGCATATACCATTATTATTTTAATAGATACAACTTTAGGTAATAAATAAATAAATAAATAAATACATTTTATTTATATTTTTGTTTTAAATTTTTTATAACGTAAAATATAAATTGAAATATTTATAATTATTTCGGCTAATGACATATATATATAGATATATTCAATTTATGTTATTTTCATTATTATAATTATTAAACTTAAATGTTATTTAAATAAATAAATTATTATTATATATAATGACATGCAATGCAAATTAGTAATTAATTTTACATCACATGTTACCATTATTGTAAT
>JAKXYG010000281.1:0-180000 GCA_025895645.1 Cardicola forsteri
CTATTTCACTTTGTTTTCCATTATTTGTATTACTGTTTTTTTAATATTGTTGTTATTTATTTATTTTTTGTTGATAAAAATTGTATTTTACGCTCAATGTATCTCCAGTAAAATATTAAAACTTAATGTAATTATAATATTTTATTATTTTAATGTATAAACTATTTTTAAAACATATATATATATGTATTTATTTATTTATTTATTTATTTTTAATTTCTAATGCTTACCTTGTGCTTCTACATGTTAATTACAATTAAAACTTTATTAACATTTATAAATATAACACATTATTATATTATATTTTTAATTTTTTTTAAATAAACAATAATTTTTATCAATGTGTTTAATACTTTTTTGTAAATAAAAATTACTATTATTTATTGTAATCGACAAACAAAAACATTTTATAAAAATATTACAAATAGGCACAAATGTATAAATACAGATATGCACAGAGCTACAAATATTTTTTTATTTATTAATTTTTTTAAGTTATTAATGTAATAATAAAAGAATATAATTTATATACAATAAATATTTTTAATTATAAACATTAACGTTTTATATATTTTTTGTAACTTAATCATTTAAAAGATAATACATTTTTTAAATGTTTAGTATTAAATTACGGCAATAAAATAATATGTTAAAAAGCATTTAAAATAATAAATATTGTTTTTAGCATTATTGTATTAATTGATTACATTAACAATATGTAAAAGTAACACAAACCGTAAAGACAATTTAGCTAATCATAGCCCACAATAACCAGTTTACATTAATATGCCACTATTTAAGACAGATCGCCTAAAACTCTGGTTTGTATAAAATACATACATGTTGTCTAAATATAGTATTGAATCACAAAAAAACAAAGTTGCGACTACTCCAGAACATTTGCTAAATTAAATAGCACAAACTGTTTATAAACTTTTTATTAACCGCCTAAAAGTAATGCCACATGAGACATTAATATAAGCTATCTTAAAGCACCAACGGATTCTTAAACTATTAAAAATGAAAGTTTAAAAAATTAGCTTAATCTTGCAACACACTGTCGAGTAACTAGATAAAACATAAATTTTACAAAACGGTTTTTTTTAAAAACTGTGCCAAAACACTTGTGATGCATTCTAACAAAGCATATTAATACAATGCAATTAAACAATTTGACCAAATTACCAAATAAATTATTATCTTTTAAAAATTGCAGAATAACGGTAATTTTACCCGTCTAACAAAATACAAATAAACAAATTATTAAACAAATTTTTAATAGGGTGTTTGCGTTAAAATAGAATTATTATAAAAGCAGATTACAAAATTGGTAAAACACCAATTGTTATCTAAACAATTCCAAAGACTAAACAACAAAAATTAAAATATTCAAATTTAGTATTTTTCTTGTTTCACCAAAAGTACGGTGCAAAAACGCATTAGTACTAGTTTTTCTGCACATTCCCTTTTACAAAACATCCATTTGTCGTTAGATTTTCTAAAACAACAAAAAACGAGTATGCGACACTAGTGACCGGTAAAATAGGCAATTGTTTTTTATTTATTAGAGATCGTAAATTTAACAAAAAAAATTAATTAAAATTGTAATTGTTATCCTCTTTTAACGTTATTAAACTACGTTTGTATACTTATATATTAAAGATTTTCTAATTATCATGTTTTAGATAAAGCTAATTGTAGCGTTACTATTATTTAACAAATATTTTGTTAATTACATTAATTTTTAAATTTTGTTTTAAATTGTTTATATGTTAATATTTACAACTTTCAATATTTGTTAATATTATATATATTATTTTACTGCACTAGAAAATGCGACATTATTTATTGGAATGCTTGTAAAATATAACGTGGTTTATATAACTTTAAATATTTTAGTATTTGTTCGGTTATTTTATTAATTTTATAATATACAATTGCATTGATTATTTTTAACTTTACTAAGTTTATTATCAACATTTAAGTTTTAATATACTTACTAGGAAAGATTAGGTAATCAATCTTTTTATATTAAATTATAGTTTAGCAATGATTATATCAAAACATAAATGTTAATACTAAATGTTTTAAAGTTAAAAATAATTAATACAAATTTACATTATAAAAAAATAAAATAAACGGACAAATACTAAAATATTTGGAATTATACAAACCACGTTATATTCTAAATGCACGCCAATAAATAATATTGCACTTTTTGGTACAGTAAATATTGTATAATATTAACAAAAATTTTAAATTTTAAATGTTAATTTATAAACATGTTAAAACAAAATTTATAAATTAATGTAATTAATAAAATATTTGTTATATAATAGTAACGCAACCACATTAATTTTTAACAAATATGTTTAAATACTTAAAGCACGCTAACATTGTTATATACATACACTTATTTTAAAAATTAACACAAAAAATTACAAAACTATTTAATCTAAATTAATTTGTTATGTCCAATTGTTTTTTTTTGTAAAAATAAATATTGAGAATTAAAAATAATGCCTAGTGCTTGATAGATCCTTTATATATACTTAGAAATATTTATTTAAGAAGGCTGAAAATAGCTAAAATAGCATATTTTAATAGCTATTTCTATATTAACGTGGATAATAAATTAAAATTACATAATTTTTATAATAATTAATTTATTATTATTTTGTGTGCTTAATTTCATTAAAAATGAACAATAACTAATCCTTAAAATTTATGTTAAACGTACATTCAAATCTGCTCTGATTGTAATGTCATAATAATTATTAAAATAAACATTTAATTATTCTATATAAATAAATAAATAATTTTAATTTTAAATAAAATTCTAAAACAAATCGAATAATTTATTATGTACGTTTAACCTTGAGATTCCGCTTACCCGCTAATTCTGCTTTCTGATTGCATTGTTTTTGAAATAGAGAATAGTAATAAAAAATGTTTTCATTTTACCAAAAATAAAAACCGTGTTATTAAAAAGTTAAAAAATAAAGGATTTTTACCAAAACAATTAACAGATTTATATAGAGTTAGTCTTTCAACAATTTATCGGATTATCAACGGTCAAAAACTACAAAATTATAATAATGTTGGAAGAAAACGAGTAACAAGAAGTACAAATAATCAAAAAATTATTATAGAGTTAACAAAAATTACCATAAACCTATTTTAAAAACCAAAAAAAGTAGTTTAAACAATTTTATTTATTTTACAATAAGAAATAGAGCAACTTAATCCGGTTTAACTCTACAATCACTAAAGATCAAGCCATTTATTATTAAAAAACAAAAGGATAATAGATTAGCCTTTTGTAAACCATAGAGTAAACAACATTTATGTTATTAGCGTTTTGTATACTTTGCTGATAAAACAATGATTTGGGACAAATCATTTAATTTTAAAAACAAAGTGTTGTGTGGGACAAAGTTTCAAAAATATTTACTCCCGGCTGTTAGAAAGAAAGCCCACTCTCGACAAGTAATGTGTTGGTTTAGTATTAAGTATAATTAACCTATCAAATAAAGAATTAAATTTGGTACTTTAGATAATAAAAAATTTATTTCAGTTATAAAGGATGTTTTTTATTATACGTCCAAAAAAGTAACGTCATATTCATCTAAGTTCATTATACTTGTTTTATATTTACATTTAGACAGTTGAGGGGCTAAAATTAAAAAAGCTATTTTTCACTTAATTGCCACCTAACAGCCCAGATATTAATGTTGTTGAAATAGTTTTTAGTATGCTAAAACGCAACATTAATATGCATACTGAAATTAAAGATTTATGTAAACGTATTCGGTTTGTTGTTCAATATAAGATAAAACAAGAATATATTAACACTTTTATCGACAGCATTCCAAAACGACCGCATTAGAGTGTCCAAAAAAAGGCAATTACATAGGTTATTAAATTTTTTGAACTTTGTAATGTCCTTAATCATTTGGTAACTAAAAAATTGCATGTTAATCATTTTACTCCATTTCCAATTTTGCACCAGTTGATGTTTTATGCAATGTTTTTTACTTACAATATATAAGTATATATAATTCTAGTTTTTTTAATTATTATATAATAATGTATATTTTAAAATTAAAGTGACGTTTCTTTTAAAAGCTTTATAATTGTTAAAGAGGTTTTAGTTTAATAACCACTTGTTTGCATATATATACATATATATATATATATATATAATTTTGTGCTGAAATATTTAAACCAATAATTATACATATATACATTTAAAATGCAATGTTTTTTTTAATGTTTAACGTTACATGTATAATAAAAATTTATTTTAATAGTAGTTAGATCATAAACCTACCTGAAGTCTTTAAACATAAAATTATAACTGCTACAAAATAACATTTTTACTAAAAATTAATGAGTAAATTTTTATAACCTATGTATATATATGGTATTGAAAAAACGTTTTATAACATTTTTTATTAATTTTTGTGCCAAACTTTTTTTACATTCCAAGTATATATATATATATATATATATATATTGTTTTAAGTTTTTATAAAGTGTAATATAACTTATAAGATTTTATTAATTTTTTATTTCAAAAAACACTTAATGTAGTGTAGTATAGATTATTTTTAAATATTAATTAATTTAATGTTTAAAAATTATTACTTGCTTTTAACTTAACTTGTAACTACAAAATAAAAATGTAATAAAATATTTTCTTACATAAATTATTTTAATAATAAAAATTTTAAATAAGTGAATTAATTTGTAATTGTAACATGATCACAATTTTATAAGTTTTTATTATTATTTCTTTTATTTGTTTTTTTATTTACATTATGTTTTAATTTAAAAATTCTAATTTTATAATAAGATATTTTACTGTTTAATAGTTAAAAACAATTTTTCTAAATAATAAATTTGGTTTATTACTATTGATTTTCTATTATAAATAAAAAGATTATAATAATAAACTTACATAACTAACTAAAATATAATTAGCAACTACATTGCTTATAACAAGTGTTTAGTTTTATTATTTTATATTACACAATTATATAACAAGCTTAAATAAATTTTAATTTTATTAATGGATGTTGTTAATAATAAAAACATTACATACAATTACAATGTTCAGTAAAATCGTAAACATAAAATATGACTATAAATATTACATAATATACTAAGCATATTTAATGTTTTTGTTACGAATTAAAAATAGTAATACGGTATATCTTGTTAAAACGATTTAAAAATTATAATAATGTTTTTAATAATATTTTAGTTATTTTCTTAAAGATATCAAAAATCTATTTTTTGTTTGTTACAAAAATTAATATTTAACTTAAAAGTAATAAAATACATTATTTTGTTAAATTATAAAATATAATTAACACAAATATAGTTATTTGCTACCAAGGAGCAGAACATATTTTATGTTACATCTTTTTTATTACAAAATGTTTAGTTAATTTTTTTATTATATTTTTATAATAATAAAATAAAATTGTTTTTAATACTAATTAAATTAATTACAACTAATAAGACACTGACTTTAAAGGAATAATATGTTGGATAATAAAATAAGTTGCTATGTATAAACATTGTTGTACAAACATAAAATTTTATAGTTAGAACAATATATATAAGCAACAAATATTAAATTGGTTGTATAAAAGTATTAAATAACCCTTATGTAAAAAATTATATTAACCAATTAAAACAGTTGTCTTTTTCTAGTAAAATGTATTAATATTATTTAAAGTTTAAATGTATTTTACTAATGCCAGTGTTACAATTGTTTATAAAAATAATAATATGTATTGTAATTTTACAAAATTGATTGCAATAGTATTTAAATTTATTTTGTTTAAATAATAAAACTTAATTTAATTATAACACAGACTAAAATAAAAATAATTTTAATTTTAAAAATTGTTATTTAATAGTTTTATTATTAATGTTATTTATTTTATCTTTTGCATAATAAAACTTAAGATGTATAACCATATTTACATCAAAAAATATTTGTCTAAATTAATTTTTTTGTTAAAATTTAAATTACATAAAACTATATCAGCATTTTAACTAAAAGCATACCAAAACACCTAAGCCAAGTGGTTACAAATACAAACCATCTTATTTATTATTTAATATTTTGTAGTAAATTATAAATAAAACAATTTATTAACCCTAATAATTAGATATGTTTTGCATCTTTAATTATATTAGAAGTTATATTTTATGTTGGTAATTTTATTTAATCTTAGGTTATAAATTAGTTAACGTATTATGTCATTTTTTTTATTAGTCACAATATATATATATATATAATTATACTTGTATTTTAATTATCACATAATATTGTACGTTTAATAATTAAAATAACGTCTTCATTTTGTGTTATGTGATTGCTATAAATGTTTTAGTTTAATAACTACGTTTAGGAGTTGTATATGTTATAAAAAACCTTTTTGCTTTAAAATAAACATGGAGCAATAAAACAACATGTACAGCAAACAAAAACAATAACAAATTGTTGTTGGTATTAAAGATTTTTTAAATTGCAGATTTATTTTTCTTTTGGTTTTCACACAATATTAATTATATTATAATGCACATGATTTTTTAAAATCCGTTTATTTTTAAGTGTATTAAAGTGTGCAATTTAATACTATTTAATTTTTTTAACTGATGTTACATATTGTTAGTTGTATTTTTAATAATTATATATGTGATAGATATACAAGCTACTATTAAAATTAATGCAGTATAATTGATTTGTTTTTGTGACATTTTATTTATGCGACACACATCGAAGTTGTACTAAGACATTTGTTAAACATTATATTGGCAGTATAAATAAAATATTTTATAAAAACTAATATTTTATACAATTATTCTTATAAAATTCTAATTTAAGTTAAAAACAAAAATATTGACATTGTTTAAAAATTGTAAAACATGCAAATTAGTTGTTTAAAAATAATTTATATTATGAAATACGTATACACATGAAGTTAAAACATTAATTTAATTTTTGATTTTAATTTATTTGTAGCATGCTTGTTTAAATAAATACATTAAAACGTTAAACTATTGTTTTTGAATGTTTTAAAAATTAATTTACATGTTTTAATACAAATTATTGTGTTGCAACATTTTAACCTCTTTGTTAAATAACTCTTTTTTGTTTCTATAATTTTTTTAAACAATACATAAAATTTAAATTAGTATATTTTTTAATTTGTTAAGAATTGCAAAATAAAAAAAATAATTAATATTAAAAACGAATTTAAAAAAATAAAATAATAGGAAATTGTATTAAAAATGAATAAATTATAAGCCTCGGTGTTTTAAAACAATTTGTCTAAGTAATGCAGAGATACAGCGTTCAATCTAAGCCTCGGTAAACATGGATTTATTCCCATTACCAGCAGTAAGTGTGAGCTCACATTATTTTTTCTAAAACGTTTATTTTCTAAAAAACATTTAAAGTAGTAACATTTTTTTTAAATTATTGTTTACTAATGAAGTCGATTTGGCGGTAAATTTAAAATTTAAAATAATTTTTTATTGTATTACATAACTATTCTGTTTTAACTGTTTACAATTTTTTTAAACTTTAAACTAAATGTAATTAAATAAAAAAATTTTGTTGCTGCAAACAATAAAGCATTTAAAAATATTAAAACAACTTATTTATTAAATTTGAGTAAGGTATGTCGTTTAAACTTTATAATTTTACTTAAAAATTTACTTTTATAAAACAAAACGAAAATAAAATAATTTTTGTTTTTGTGTAATAAAATAAAACATTTTTTGTTGTTTCTTGTTTAAATGTTTTATGGAAAATGTGGTTTTCAGCAAGTGGGTTGGCGTTTGATATTAGTAGTAAGGATCAAATCAACGCCTACGTTTACAATTTTACATTTATTTATAGGAAGACGCTAAAACTGTTATTTGTTAAAAAACATATTGCTTAATGTTTTAAAAAATATTTATAAAAATTCTATTTTTTTAATTAATAGATGTTTTTAATTTTTTCTATATTTGCAATTGTTATACATTTAATGTCTAAAAACAAGTTCTTCAATTTTAAAAAAATTGTATAATAAACATTTTTTTCTTAAAATTGTGTTAAGCATTTAATTTTTATCAAGTTTATATTTTGTAATAGCACTGCTTTTATGACACATGTGTAAATGTCATGAACTATTTCCAAAACACGTATATATTATGCACAAAAATTGAATTTTAATAAAATATTTTTTTAATATTGAGAAGGACTTTTAATTATGATTAAGGCAGTGATTGTTACATCTGCGTATTTTGTAGTTTACGCAATAATGAATATTGAACCTGGTAGGATTTGATCAACATTAGTTTTTAAATTAGATTTTAATTGCTAAAATATTATTTATACAAATATTTGTTATTAATTGTTTTTTTATTTTATTTTTTAATTTATTTGTACTGATATGCTATAAAAATAATTTGTAATGGATTATGATTGTGTGTACATAATTAAAATAATATTGTGTACTGTTGTATACCAAATGTATTTGTAATTAAAAAGTAGAAATTAATTTTAATTTTGTTTTAATATTGTTTTTAAAATTATTTTAATAAAATTAATGCAATTATTTAAATTTTGTTACCCGAACAATAAAAAAGATAAAGCATAATAAAACAGATATTTTTAATATTATTTTTAATTGAAAAATAATATAATTAAGTAAAAAATATATTTAAATTTTAAACTTGTATTGTAAATTGTAAGTAATAAATAATTACAAATGTCGATTTGATTTTATTAGATGTTTATTTAAAAAACACATTTTTATTTTTAACCCACTTATATGTCAATACATAAAACGTACAAATTTAGACTCAAAAACAACATGCAACATAATGATTAAATTGTTAAATGTTTTTTAGCATACTGTTTATTTCTGATAATTACATTTAGTTGCAGGATTATTACGTAAGTTTATCAAACGTTCTTGTATATTTGAAATACAGCCTCTGAATAAATTAGTGTTAAAAATTCAAAAAATAATGAATTTAAATTAATTTGTTATCTCCAATTATTTTTTGGTAAAAATAAATATTAAGAATTTAAAATAATGCAGAGTATGTTATATGTGCTTTATATTTATTTAGAAATATTTATTTAAAAACGATGAATCGGCCAAAATAGCCTATTTTAAAAACAACACTTATATAAACGTGGATAATAAATTGAATGTATATAATTTTTAAAATAATTGGTCAATTATTAATTTATGTGCTTAATTTTATTAAAAATATATAACGTTTAATAGCTAAAATTTATACATTCAAATTTCATCTAGTTGTAACGTCATAATGTTTATTAATTATTCAAAAATATGTTTTTTAAAATTTTTTTTTTTAAATAAATTTTTTTTTCGGTAATTTAAAACAAAATTTTAATTTTAAATTATAATTGACCTTGAGAATTTAATTAATTACCTTATCTGTTTTTGTCCTGTAAAATGAATACCAACGATAGAAAAGATTACCATCTTAATAACAATGAACACCATGTTATAAAAAAATTAAAAACTATGAAATTTTGCCTAAACAACTAGCAGAATTGTATAAAGTAAGTTTTACAACAATTTATCGTGTTTTGAATAAATAAAAACCAAGAAATTATAATAATAGTGGAAGAAAAAGAGAAACAAGTAAAACCGATAATTAAAAAATTTTAATAAAATTTTAAAAATTACAACAAGCCTATTTCTATTACTGTAAAAGATAATTTACAAGAATTTAGTTATTTGACGGTGAGAAGCCGTGCATATATACGTATATATATATATATATAACTCGTAAACTAATTACTGGTAAAACGTAGTTATTAAACTAAAATATCTGTAGCAATCACATAACTCAAAAACAAACTCAGTTTAGTTATTATATATATAGCATACTAAAAATATTTTTAATAACATTTAGGTCCGGACTCTTAAATGGTAATTAATTTTTAAAAACATTTTTAGTACCGAAATGGGAATCGAACCCATACCCACCCGGATCCAAATCGAGCGCTGTACTGCAGGACTATTTGCAATACACAAACCTAAATTATTTTAGACTAAAAAAAATTAATTGTTTTAATTTTATATATAATTATAAAATTAATTAATAAAAAACGACATTACTAAATAAAATGCTTTTTAATATTTTTTTTAAATACGTGCCTACATGTGAACAAAGAAATTTGCATTATACAATTTTTAATAATAACTAAAGTAGGATGCTATTACAGTATCACAGTACGTCCATTTTTTTACGTCAACCGTTAATATATATATATATATAAGAATATTCAAGTACGATTGTAAATTTTTATGTCATTAATGTTTACAATACTTATGTAAAAATATTAATTATACAATTTATTTATAACAATAATAATAAACTTGTTTAATTATCTTAACATAATTTTAAAGCGTTTACAGTTGATAATTGCATAATTTAACTAGCACGTTTAATTTAACCACAATGCAGTGTTTTTGGTTTTAAATAATATGTATATATTAGTTAATAAAACATTCTTGTGTTGGTAATAAAATATTGTTACTAATAGATAAATATTTTATGTACAATAAAATATTTTTTAAACTTAACATTTATAAAAACTGTATTTTTTAAATTAATTTTAGTAAATTTTAACATCTTTTAACTATTAATACATGTGCTTATTTTACGTTTTTAAAAACTTTGTTTAGTTTAATTATTTTTATTTATTTATAATTTTAGATATAGTGAACATAGCCAGATTATTATCTAATAAGTAATTACTTAACTATTAGTTGTACAATGCATTATTTTATTAATTAATTACTACGTTTATTATTTTTGTTTAAAATAAAGTTTTATGTACAAAATTTTTATTAGAATAATGCAAGTATTAAATGTCTTCTTTTGATTTTTCTAAAATATCAATTTATTAAAAAATGTTTTGTAAAATATTTAAGCAACAACAAAGATAAATAATAATAAATATTTATTTTTTTGTTTTTTACTAAGTAGACCAATATTATTTGTAAAATTAAAATTTGTTTATTTACTATAATTCTATTCAATGCAACAAAAATTATCCAAAATCGGTTATTAGAAAAAACAAAATTTTCTGTGCTATCAGTTACAACAGTTTAAACTTTATTTTTAAGTAAAACAATCATTATGTTTGTTTTTTATTTTGTTTATTATGTTATGTAATTTATAACAAATAAACATATTTACTGCTTAAACTTTACTTCTATATTTAAACATTTATACTGTTAATTGTTAAGCATTTTTAGGCTTCAAGTTTATACAAAAGTTAAATAGGAAAAAATTCCTTTTAATTCTTTGTTTAAAAATAAAATATTAAACAATTTTTGCAAATAGTAATAATTATAGACCAATTTGAATCTGCATTTAAAAGTATTTAAAAATTAGCAGCAGGCACATTATTTATACTTAAATGTTAAACACACTGCCATTATATATATATTGTAATTATGTTACTATATTACATATATAGTTACAGAAACCTAATACAATACTAATGGGTTTAAAACTATCCGGTTTAAACCTAGTTTATAAAATGGCCAAATAAATTCAAGTTTTCAAATTGCAGGCAGCTTACCTAATTAAATAAAAAAATTAGAAATGTGGTCTAGGGGAGCACCTGGAGCTGAGGCACATTTTTTAATCACTTTCGAATAAAATTTGTCAGCACCTCGGGAGATTGATTTAAGTTAGAAGTATTTAGTAACAAAACTAGACGTAATAATAAAACATTCTAAATTCAGAAATGGTTCTAAAAAAAGTCAATAAACAAATCTGTATTAAAAACAAATTCAAAATAGTTTCCAAAAATATTACAGACCTTAGGCAGTGAAATAAATAAACCATTATTATTTTGAGTCTAGAAAAAAATTATTATTACTTTGCTTATTCTCAACAAATTTAAAAAGGCTATTGTTAGATCTGGTATTGTTCAGAAATAAGTAGTCTTTAGTTTTTATACCGCCTAAAACAAGCTACATAAATGTTACAAAAATCTAGATAACTATATAGGAAACGGAAGAGGTTAGTGTTGTTGTTGAAAAGAAACATTTAAAAAAAATTATTTTTATTTTAATTACAATCTTTTATATTGTTGTACATTTAAACAATTTTAACATTATTTGAACTTTGTTTTAACGCGCATTTCTTTTTTTATTTGAATTCATTACGTAATATTGTAACTGTAATTTTGTAAGTATTGTTACGTTTCATTTTTCCTGTTGGTAAATAATTTTAGTATGTAAGTTTAATTTAATTTATAATAAATTGCACAATGACAGCATAAACAGCAACAATGCGCTATAGTTTAATTTTATAAGCACAACAGTTTTATGTCCCGAATATAAAATTGATATATCTCTACCTGTAAAATGTTTTTGATTTTTTCTAAAATTATCTAAATTATATTAACTGTTTACTATAAAAATTATTATTATTATTGTTATTATTATTATTATTATTATTATTATTATTAAGCTTTAATATCTCACTAGAAATATATTTAGCGTAAAATACATTTTTACTATCAATATAAAAAATAATAAAATTAAAAAATTAAAACAAGTAATAGTACAAATAATGGAAGAATCAAAATGAAATAGAATGACATATGTTAATAAATATAAATATAGTCAATATGATAAGCATGTGATTTTTGTTTAATTCAAATTACTATACATTGAATAAGTCATTATAAGGCACACTTGTTACATTATACTGTGAGATGTCCAAAATTAGTTTAAATAAATGCGTAGGTAGAATGATTCTTATTTTGATAGGTTTTAATTTTGTTTGATTCTTGATTGGTTAATATTCTGGATAAGTAAGGTAGACATGAATTTTTGTATTGATTAGGTTTAGCTTATATGTGCAGATAAGTTCTTCTTATTTTTCCGGAAGCTTTAGAAATGTTTAATTACGTGTATTGGGAGCAGTTATTACTTACTTTTAATCCTTGATGCTAATTGTATACAGGATTTAAAATGTTTATTAACAATATCATTCAATAAGATAGAACATTTAATTCCTGCAGATTTTGATACCAATGATATGCATCTTTTTAAAACAATAAAATTCTGCTTTTTGGACGCCTTGTAAATTTAACCAGCTTGCACTTTAATAAATTTAAATTAATATCAAAGTTAGTAGATTATTGTTCAATTTTATTGATAGAACTTTCAAATTTATTTAGATTAATATTTAAAGAAATTTTTGTGCACAAAACCATATCATTTGCAAATTTAAACAAATATTTTTTTTTTGAGAAATAATTTTTTAGCCAGTTTAAGATGTGGTTGGGTGTTTCAAGTAGCTCGAAACGTTTAAGTAATTTTTCTCTTAATTTACTACTGAAAGCAGATTTATATTCCAGAAACATGCAGTATACTGAACATTTTTTTTTGTCAAGGGATTCAGTGATGTAATGAACAAAACTGGCTCACAGTCTAAAGTAGAATAATTATTTTTATAAGCTAATTAATAATGATTATTACTAATGTTTAATATAGGCTTAAAGTCGTTAAATATTATTTTTTTAGTTAATTTTAAAAACACTGAGGTGGGCGATAGTGTTCTGGATTTGTTAATGAAACAGAAACTTTTGGGATAGGTGTGATTTGTGAAATACGCTAATTATCAGCTACTTTACAATTTATATTAGATTTGCTTATTATTGTAGATAATAATGGAGCAATAACTGGCACGCAGAACTTTAATACATTGCAACTTATTTCATTAGGTCCAAGTAATGTGCTTGTTTTACAACTGTTAATTAATTTTTGAATATTAAATTTATAATCAATGTTGAATAATTTTTAGTTAATTGATTAAATTCTGATATGTTTGAGTTGTTTGAAGTAAAGTAATTATTTAGTTCTTTAGCATCCATCTTACATTGATTTACTTTTGATTTGTTAGAAATTTTGTTATTATTTTTCAAATAGATTGTAAATCACGGTTTGATCTAAAAATAATTATTAGCATAGTTATTAAGTTCGTTTATTTCCACTTTAATTTGTCTGTTTAAGTTGACTAAATTTATATGCTACCTTTTTTTCCCGTTTAAGCATTTTATAATTTAATAAAAAAATATTGTTTTTTGTAATCTCAACTTTAACTACTAGACAATATTTGTTAATATAAATGTTAATAAAATTAGTAAAAAGTACACTAGCATCATTTATGCTAAGATTGTTAAAATTAATGTTATTAATGTTTAACAGTGTGGATTTAAGTAGTGCTACATTTGAAGTTGATGTATCTCGCACATGTGTGAATGATTTAAATATAGGCTTTAAATATTTTTGAATAATAATGCTTTGAGTATATTTTTAAATGCAGACAAATTATGGAATGGTCAGATGTTAAAAAAAGTGCATGTTGTTTTACTGAAAAATAATCACGGGCATTTGTAAAAAATATAATATAGTTGTTTTTGAAGTCTTGTAGAGAAACTGACTACATTAGTAAGGCCCATTAGTTTGAATAAGTTAGTATTTGCATGCTTGAAATCACCAACTAGTACGATCAAAGTATTTTTATTAACATTAATAAGATAATCAATTAGTTAGTTAATCATAAAAATATTTAATTCCCATAGTGCTGGCAGAAAGTACTATGCAAATATTTATAACGTCAATATTTTTATAGTGAGATATATTTATTTCTGCAATTGACAATTAAGCACTCAATTCCATTTTGCAAATATTCAAAGTTTGATTTAGAATTATTACAGTATAAAGCCTCCCCCACGTTTTTTAGTGCAATTTTTTCGATCAAGTCAAAATATAAAAAATCCATCAAGTGCTATAGATTATTATTTATTCAACTAAGTTAGTTCTTGGATTAATATCACAAATTTATTTATATGTAATTTGTTTGTCATAGGATTTATCGTAGATTAAAAATAACAGTAGTAGCGGTAAGAACAACTCATTAGTTAACTTTAATTTCAAAACATTTTTGAAAACCACTATGATGAAATAAAAATATGTTTATTTTGGAACAATTATATGTTTTTAGCGTATTGGAAAAACTGTTTAAAAATAAATTTGAGAATTTTGAAACTTTAGGATTTTAAAGGGATAGAAGTGTATTTTTATTTAGAATTTTATTCTGATTGATTCCATTTAATAAAAAATGTAGAAAAATTAGTTTATACAGAAAAGAAAAATATTTAGAAGCATTTAAAAAATATGCTTATGACTCCTCAATATTATTACTTCCGTGAGGAAACGAAAAATAATGAACTACGCCCAGAATGAATTAATTGATACACTAAAATAAGGTCGCCTTAGTGCTCGACAACGGAAAGAGCCAACCCTTTGAATGATTGTTATGACTGACATGCAGGATCTTTAGGTATTTAGAAGCTTTTTTCTTTGAACCTGATCAAGTCTATGAATGGGTCTCATTTAAGGACTGGGGAAGTAATTTGAATAAAAAATTAAATGTGGTAAAATAAGCATTTAATTAGATGTTATAAAAAACTGAACGCAGCCATTCCCTAAGGGCCCGCGTTAATTTATATTTATTAGATCATACGTTTCTTTGGCATTAAAATTTTTGCAAATTAAATATAGAGCCTCATTTTCATCTATACGTAACTCGTTCATTTGGATAGTGTAATATATTTTTGCCTTTTTTACCGGATTAGCGTTTTTTTATTGTTTCTGTAGCAATATAATATTCTACAAAAGTTAAATTGCTAATCTTACGTTTAAAGCTCATTTCTTTATTTATGGCAAAATGTATGAGTCTCAGTGAGATCTCGTGGCTAGTTTCCTCTGATTTAACTTGATACGGATAATTATCAACTACCCCAGCTAATTTCAATAAAAAAGCTCTTGTAATAATCTAAATGATCCTTCTGCAATTTATTATTATAAAATAATTTAGAACTACATACCAATACTGTTTACCAACTCTAAAAAACCAGAATGAAGGTAATTATCCAGTCGTATGTGCCTTACAATACTAAAAGACTTCAACTTAAATATTATTAGATTTATGTGAGACTTATAAAACACACAATCACGTTATCAACAAACGTAAAAAATTTTCAAATACCGAAAAGGGCTCTTCCAAAACAAAGTTTTAAATAAACTCAAAGTTTAAATGTACAATAATATAAAGAATTGTTATATATATAAATTAATAATTATTTTAAATATTTTATTCTAACAGTAACACTTAGACTGACTAAATTGAAGTCCTTCTCTAATTTTTCAAAAATTGGAGTTATTTAAATTTTAGAACGGAAAAATTTTCAACTACGTTTGTAAGTTTAAATATTGTAAAAATTAATAATTTTAAAATATTAATAACAATAATAATAATAATAATAGCTAAATTAGCTAATGTTAGATAATGTTACATATTTAATGTATACATAAGCAAGTTTATTAGAAAAATATAATACCACTAATATATAGAATACTATTATTATTATGTATGGTTATTGGTTAATTAAATTACTATAATTATCTAAAATGTTTTTACAAAAAGCATTATATATATATAACAAAAATGGGTGAGCACTCCATTAAAAAAAGATAGGGAGACTAGAGATTTTCCAGAGCTTGGGTGCTTTCTACGTTTAGCTAGACAACGAATGATTTGCATGTATTTGAACATTCTACACCAAACGTTTTGCTTGTGCCCCCCATCGAAACATTCATTTTCAATTAAGAATACTTCCCGAATAGTTCTTGGCATCAAGTTTTCTTTGGTCTGCCAACCTTTCTTTTACCATTTACAATTGTCCATTCCAAAACCGTTCTTGTTGGTCTTTCTGGGCGGTAAACGTAGAACTGACCAAGTAATTTTCTTCGTCTAATTGTAATATATGTCATGGAGTGAACGAGAGTCAGTACTTTTCATAGATCTCATCATTTGAAATGTGATCGCGCCAGGTAATCTTTAAAATACTTCTAAGACACCGGCGATGAAGAAACATCCATCTAAATTTTTATCAATCTTGTCCGTACGTTTCCACGTTTCACTCCCATATATTGCCGTGTAGGAATGAGTTATTGATGCGTACAAACTCAGTTTTGTCTTTAGGCGAATGGAAGAACATGAACCATATTGATCTGAGTCTATTGAAAAGACTAAAGAAGAAGAATGAGTTTTGTATAAAAAAACACTATCGGAAAGTGAGGAGAGGGACGGAGGTCTGTATAGAATGGAACAGAGAACCGATATCTTAGATGAGAGATAGATCGAAACATGGGAGGAAGTCATATCCATTAATATGTTCATAGTTCGGCAGTAGACATCAATTTCGGTTTTGTCCGTCTTTACCAATGATGCTTCCAGATATGTATGAGGAATCAACAGTATCAATATTTTGTCTACTAATTTTTGATGGGCAAATTATTGTTTGACTTTATGCACAACACTATTTTGTCTTTGAACAATTAATCCGTAAACCAATACGAGAACTGATATCACTGAGTCGTGTTGTCTATTAAATCATTTCGGGGTTTCACTATTGGTAAACCAATATCATCTGCAAAATCCAAATCCGTTAATCTGCCTTGGTTCCATTTGATACCATAAGACAAATTATTCATGGATTGAGTCGTAATAAAATCAATTACCAGGAGAAACAAAAACGGTGACAAATGATATTCTTGACGTACTCCCGTGACAATTTCGAACGCAACAGTACTATGACCATTTTTTGTTCGAACACAGCAACTTGAATTTTGGTATAGCTTAACGCATAATATTCACATATTTTAACGGTATTCCGTAAAACTTAACGATTTTCCACAAAGATTAAGAACTGAGTCTGTATAATTTTCAACGACAAACCAGATGGCTCGATGAACACTGTCAAAAGCTTTCATAAAATCAATAAAATTGATTGTTAGTGATTGCTGAAATTCTTGACTTTGCTCAATAATGTTACGAAGAGTGAGTATTTGTTCAATACAGCTTCTTCCTTTTCCGAAAACCTGTTTGTTGTTCTCGAAGGTGTTTATCTACCGCATTACTTAAACGATTTAAAATTACTTTACAAAACACCTTACCAGGAACAGACAATAAGGTTATTCCGCGCCAATTATTGCAATCATTCAGACTTCCTTTTTTTGGGAAGGGTAACAATTAATCCTTGTCGTTAATCATTTGGAACTTGTTTATTATGCCATATAACATTAAATAAATGAGCAGATCTGCAGTTTGCACACAACATCACCTCCATGTTTGAGCATCTCTGCAGTTATCTCGTCAAGTCCTCCTGCCTTATTGTTTTTCAACCTTTGAATTGCATAAATCACTTCAGATTACAGAAATGTCATCAATGCATATTTCTGGAGTTTGAGGGATGTAAGGTCGAACAGATTTAAGGAACTAATTTTCATGATTGTATAGAAGATTCCATTTTCACTTTTCCTGCAGCTTCTAAAACTACGTTAATTTTAGATGCACACATAATTATGTAAAACAGAGATACTAGTAATGAAAAATAATATATAGTAATAAAATATCACAAAGCAAAGCTAAGTGACAATCTTTAAAGAGAGGTAAAAAACGAGTCACATTCATCATTATCATTATCAAAATCCATGAGAGTATTTTGGCATAGGCTGATTAGAAAGTGACTTCTTTAAAATGTTCTACCCATCTAGATGATTGCTCATCATTTGTTAGAAGTAAACGACCATCTTTTCCTTTGATTGGAATATCGGTGTTCTTTCTAACTCCCGACAGTTTGTTTAACAATTTATACAGGAGTCTTGGAATCATTTTTTGCTGCTGCCTTATCTGCTTCTCTGCATCTGTTTTCTAGCCAATCATTCTTGCTCTTTGCAGCAGCTTTTTTAACCTGTTTATCTAAGTTCTATATATTTATCATCCAAATATTTTCCAAATAACAAGATTGTTAGATTGATCTCTCTCTAATTTTTGTTTCTTTCTGAGATCAATTAAATTCCATGAGACTGATGAAATCCATTGTTTCTTTGTAGAGTGGCATTTTCTACCTAACACATTTGCTACAGTCTGTAATTCATTTTTATGAAACAATTTCCATTGATCATCAGCCGCCCGCGGCCCGCGCAATTTGCTATATTTATTTAGATCATATGTTTTGGCATTAAAAATTTTGCAAATTAAATATAGAGCTCATTTTGAACTTTTCTAACCCTTTCAGATTTTGAAATGTAATTTTTAAGGAATTGTAAAATTGATTTGAGATATTTGACTGTTTAAGCTTCTCACACGAAAATGGATGTAATTTTTTTGTGGTTTCTACTGTCTTTAATTTTAAACGAATTTTTCCAACAAGAAGATTAGCAATCCAGAACCAACATCTGCACCGCGATATGCACGTACATCTTGCAATGAAGATCGCCATTTTTGTGCTAATACCAAATGTAATCAATTTCGTTTGTTGTTTTTCCATCTGGAAAACCCACGTTGTCTTGTGTATATTTTGTGAGCGATAAAAGTATTGCCAATACTCATTCCACAATGACTGTTTAACGTCAACAACCTATAACCATTATCATTTTATACTATCAGCACAATCATGTGGTCCAACATTTGAGGAGTACTAACATCTATCTTTGTTCAATTTCGCATTAAAAATCACCGATCAAAATTTTGATGTCTCTTCTTGGCACATCATCTAATAAATTGTTATTAATAATATAAAAATTAATAATTATTTTAAATATTTGTAATTGATCATAAAAAATATCTTTTTTGGTTCTCCTCCAGTTGCCTCAGTAGGGGTATAGACTTGCACAATTGTTACTTTTGCAAATCTGGTGTTGAATCTAGCTGAAATGATACAGTTGCTCACAGGTTTCCATCCAATTATAGCTTTAGCAACATTTTTACTCAACATAATACCAACTCCATTTTAGTTTGTCTCATGTTCTCTTTGAATATACGAGACTTTGATGTTAATTTTTTACTGTAATTGTAATCTTATTGCCCCATGCTTATTTTTTTAAAGCAAAAGGTTTTTGTAATATATATATATATATATATATATATATAACACTTTTATTAAAATTAAATTTAAAATAATATTTATTTAAATTTATTAAAAAAATTGTTTGTTTTTAATTATATATTTATAATAAAAATATTGGTAAAAAATGTTTTAAAAATATGGTTTTTATTTACAAATTAACATTTATTTTCAAATATCGTTTAATGTTTTGTTTTTACTATTAAAGGTCGTGATTAGAATTCAATTATAATTATGTCCGCCATTTTAGGTGGTACTGCAGTATTGAGTCATGGTTTGTGTTTTTTTTCTACATATTTTCTAAGGTTTTATGATATTTAAATGTTTATCATTATTTTAATAAGATTTTGTTTTTATTATAAGTTATTAATTAATGTGTTTTTAAATTATTTTTTAAATATTTATTGATATAACTGCTCTAATATTTTCAATTTTTGATGATTCAGAAAAATCAAGTATAATTGATATACAATGTTAATAAATGTTACTTACTTTATTAGTTGTAAATAATAAAATGCAATATTTCACTTATACCCAATTCGTAGTTGGTCACTGATTAGTTTTTAATTACTTAGGAGTACGCTATTTTTAAAATATTTTTGTTAAAAGCTTTGATTTGTTTTTTGATGGCAATAATCACTTCGTTATTTTTGTATTTTACATATTTTTACGAAAGCTTATTGTTTTGCATCCAAAGGAAATCATAATACGCATAAAGTAATGAAATCTACTCATATGGTTTAACGAAACCTCCCAGGTATTTGTGAGGGATGTATTTTATCTCAGTGGTTTGATATTATGATTATAAACCCTTTAATTATTTACCCACAAAAGTGTAGTTGTACCGTTGTCCACAATTCTGTATCAGTCCCATCCCGAGGAAGCACCGCATTGAAATACGTAGATTCGGAAATATTACTTAATTTTTTAGGGTTATCAGAGTTTCGCTTTTATTTTAGGGACTTTAAAGCTCTGTAATTTGAGACTATAAGCATTACTCAAATCCTCAATATTAATAGCATCCCAAAGTTTAACATATCTTTTATTTGAATGGTGTTAAAGCAGAAATCTGGTTAATACGCTATGCACCTACTAGCTACTCCTGAATCTAGATCCCCGATGGACCACGTGAAGGTTTAGTTATGTTGTTGGTAATATGTTAACCCCTTATTTACATGTTCTTGGAACATTTCAAAAAATCATCTCACGTCACTTAACGCTCAACAAACGTTGAGTATTAACAGTGCTTAACTGATAAGGATTGACATGTCACTAGTATCCTTTTACCCCTAATATATTTCGAGTGTATAGTTGCACTCGAGTGCAAAGACAGAAGCTTAGTTAAATTACTATGCACTCGATCCCTGATTTATGTTTGTCTGTGTTTATGATGCACTACATTGCGGTACATAATCATGTATACCACTTATCAGAAACTAAGAATGTATAGCTATTGATTAATACCCTGGGATCCTTAGCACTCCAACTATTGTAACAACTTTCGAATTCATGTTATCAGATTCAAATCCGTATTTTACCAATCGCCTCATATGTGGCAACTCCTCCTCGACAAACCTCGATTATTGTACCAACTCGTCATCATCATCATCGTCGTATCGACTGACGAAACAAAAATTGAGTCCAAAATCATCGTCCTTTTTGTCTCACCGATGTTTGGACCGCGTGCTTCCCAAATGCGTTGCTTGCAACCAAACTATTTTGGATCAGCACGTATCTCGAATAGGCGAGCAAACGTGGCACGAATCGTGTGCTGTTTGTTCGATTTGTTCCGTCCAGCTTACTGATGTTTGTTTCGTGTTGGTTCAGAAGAACAGTGACGAATTGTTGGTGTGTCCGAGAGATTACGATCGGTGAGTTTGTTACCGACTGTCATTGTGTGTGATTTATTATGGTATTAAGAAAATTGCGAGGTTTTATGTGCAATACTCTAATATCTAATTGGTCGTTTTTAGCTGAAAAAAATAGCAGTGGATTCTGATCAAAGTGGGACAATCTAACCTTCTTGGAACAAACTGAATTTAGACATTTGCGATCTTATTATGGTAGGCTTGAAAGCCCCGTTATTTCAGTGGTATTGGTTAACAACCGGAATATATCAATAATTGGGTTCTTTGATGAACTCGGCTACTTTTTGCTTCATAAGCATTAACACGATGGGAAATGCGTTGCATTTAAACACAAATGAAATTTTAATGATTCTTGGGACTTGAGGAATGCTTATAGTCTCGATTTCTAATTATGGTAATATTCCTGACTGTTCCTCCTCCACATTGTGCATTCTGGACTAGATGTCTACAGGTATATACACTAATACGTCAGGGACTGAATATAGAATAGTATAACTGGGCTTCAGTTACGGCCGGTGGGTGTGTATGTATATCATATGTGACCGTTGGCAAAGTCAATGGACCGACGTATCTGTGCTCGCCTCCGAAAACCGTGAACAATGGAGAGGAATTATACGTGATGCTTTGAAAACTTGGAACTAATAAAGAGGTGGCTTTGCCACCAACTTTTGTTGTTGTTGTTGTTGATATGTGACCGTTAGGTTAAGGGAGATAACCCTGAACAATTTTTGTGAACACTGGCACCGTCACAATGATGCCCTCTGCCAGTCTAGAAACTTTGTTATTCTAGTCATTGAAATCGATTGTTTAATGTGTAGAAATATGGAAATAATGAAGAAGTAACTATATCACCAATGACAATGAAATGAATGAAACACCACCAACTGAGAATGTATTTGTTACAGTGTCTTTCACCTTTCAGCCTGTACGCTGTTCATTGCGCCAGCTGTAGTCAACCAATGCGGAGTCACGAGCTGGTCATGCGCGCTCCTCTGCCTAATTGCATCCGCCATCAATCGCCCAATCTTCCTTCAGAATTCCTCTTTCACGTGTCATGCTTTGTCTGTTCCATATGCCGCCAACCCATTGGAGCTGGTGATGCGTACGTCGTTGATCCCCATTCCAAACGATTGATTTGTCAGTCAGATTACTTGAATGCTACGACGTCTTCGCCTGCTGCCGATCATCAAGTTGCTACTACTTGTACAGCCAACAGACGAATGCGCACATCGTTGGATGAAGAACAACGAAATCGATTTACAGCAGTTATTCGACCAAAATCCGCGTCCTTCCAAACAGGTAAGTTCTATTTTTGTGAGCAGTGATATAGGAAGAAGTATGGGTTAGTGACATCTACACATGTGTGCGGGAAAGTTTGTATACGCAGTGAACGTAGGAGTTTAATATCTAATAGGCGATGTCCTTGTAACAACGCTTTTGTTTACACAGATTAACGAAGTTTCCTGATCTTTTGTTAGTGTTGTTTTCATGCTAATTGAGCAGTTGAAAGAGATCATACTGCAAGAACTTGGGACTGTACCACCAACTTTTACTTTTTTTACTATATTGTTTTCATTAGCTCAACAGTCATATATATATATATATATATATAGGGATGTTGATGATTCTGAGGAATGGAGTAGTGCTTATAAAGTTTTAATTTCCAATGATGGTGATATTTCTGACTGTTCCTCCTCTATGTGGTGCATATTGGACTAGGTACTAACAGGCATTGAGTGCACAGCAATGTAACTGGGCTTCCGCTTTGGCGTTTGGGTACAAGCATATATCCAGGGTACTTAAAACGTATCTTAAAGTATATATATACCGTATGTAGCTTTGGGGCAAACCCGGACAAAAATTTAAGCGGTTGTTTCAATTTTTGCAAACAGCGGCACCGTCACAAGGATGCCGTTTGTCAGTCAGGGAACGTCGTCATTCTTCTGCACCTGTTGCACTTATCACTTATCAAGCTATTGAAATTGATTGTTCAATATGTATAAATATAGAAATAATGAAGAGGTGATTGTTACCAATCACGATGAATGTTTGTAACTGATTTCATCTTGTTTTGGTTATTCCAAGATGTTACTATGTTGATCAGGTGGTATCGCTAACATACTATGATTACTTTTATTTATTTTGTAAAAACGTGTTTCAATATGAATTGTCCCTTTTGACTGAAATTTTTAATTTCTGTCCCCCACTCCTTCCAATGCCCATTAATCAACAATCTTGGCATACATGATTTCTTTCAATTCTATTTTTATTCACAAGTTTATTTGTGTATATCTAACACACCTATGTGTGGAATGTTGTGTACATTTATAATTGGTAACGGTCATATTTTACGCCGATTATATTCACCCTTTTGTTGCATAATAAATAAAAGTATAGTGTTCAATAGGGTGGTGGTGAGACAATAACTATAAAATTTATATTTATTTTTGATTGTTGTTGAATACTAATGATTGATTAGAAATGAAATACACAGATGTATAATAGGGCTTTCACCTTGACTGGTAGACAAAATTTTTGTGACAGTGCCACAGAGATTGACGAGGTCATCTGAATTTTTGTCAGGGTTTACCCTTAGCCCAAGGCTACATATGGTATACGTATATCTTCAGATACATTTAGCGTACCCTGGGTGTATACTTGTACTCACCTGTCATAGCTCAAGCCCAGTTATACCGCTGTGGACTGGGTCTCTGCTGTTATTAGTTTAGATACCTGTGGACACTTAATCCAGGATGCACCACGTGGAGGAGGAATAGTTAGGAATATAACAATTTTTGAAAATTGAGACGTTATAAGCACAACGGTATAGCTGAGCTTTCAATAGACTCACCCAAGATGCTTAAAAAGTATCTATTTGTCATATGTATCCGGTTATGCTTGTGGATTTATCAGCCGGTATCAAACTCCATTTCTCTCGAAGAAAATTACCTCGCCAAGTCCTGTGAACACTGGCATTGTCGCAAGGAAGCAATTTTCTAATCAAGAAACTTCATCCATTCATCCCCAGTTCAATTCGCATCCGATAACCTCTTTACATGAGAATTCTGGAACTAATGAAGGGGTGGTTCTACCCTCAACGTTTGTTGTTGTTTATGACGTCTTCTACGAATCACCTTTTTTTAATTTTTACCTCAGTTCCGTGAATCTATCGCTTCCGAATTGGGCATTTCCGTTCGAGTGGTTCAAGTCTGGTTCCAGAATCAACGCGCCCGCGACAAACGATCCGTTTGTGTCGAATCCGCAGCAGTGGAAAGCCGGACCGATGATTGTTTGTCACCAGACAACGATGGTGAGTTGACGTTTAAATATAGTCAATGAACACCTGTCTTTTCGTGCTTATCTACAATTTTTATTTAAACCCCATAACTTGGATAAATGGGTTCCTGTCTGATCACTATTGTTTAATGGACGATTTGTAATCTGCTTACTTCATTGGCTGTTCGATGATTCACTCTCTACAGTTAATAGAGATTATTGATAACCGGTAGGGGGTGCTTATTCCCGATGATGATCAATAGAAATCATTGGAGGGGTGAATAAATATTTAAAGTCAGTATACCTCAAGTGTCGTTCATTAAGTGCACGTTGCAAAAGTTGATTTTTTGCAGGCTTTGTGCATTAATAGTAATAAGTGGAATTATAAAATCAGGATTATTTCCACAATTGGATAAACTTTTTTATGTTTATTACTTCAAATGTTTTACAAGAAATATCATTGAGCAGTGGACATTTTAGCGAAGCCGAACGTGGGCCCGCATTTTAGTGCCGGTGATGGGATTCGAACCTACGCCCACCCGAGGTCCAAATTCGACCGCTAGACCACCCCGGCACTTTAATCACCCAACTGCGTCTTACGGATAAACCGTGGATTTGGGTGTTTTTGATTTCCTTTTGCGAATTTTTGGTTTCGAAAACAACATACAGCGACAACAAAAGTTAAGATTGGATTATTATATTGAGAGTACGATTTAGCAGTTCTATGCAGATTTAATTTCGTCAGGATAATTGATTGAGTGGTTTTGTTTTACAATTTATTCACTGTGTTCATTTAGTCAACGTGTGATTTTTGGCCTGCTCCGAGCCATCTGGTTAGATGAACCGCCTGATGGTAGCGATATACAGGCCTAAACATTGACAAAGCCGCACTCAGACTTTGTGTATTGCGTAGATGTCATGCACATTGGCCGATATGTGGCTGATATTGTTTTATTATTATTCTCCTACGTGTGTTATAAAATCACTGGAGTCAATTGTTTAATATTCCAAAGTTTTAAATTCCAATGATCATAATATTCCTTGCTGTTGATTCTCCACGTGGTGCATACTAGACTAGATGCTTATATGCGCAGGGACCGAGTTCACAGTGGTATAACTGGGTTCCCTCGTTAGCGGGTGTGTGCAAGCATACATCTAGGATTCTTTAAATGTATCTTAAGGTACACGTATGCCATTTGTAGCGAGATAACCTTAATAAAAAATTATGCGGCCTCGCCAATCTTTACGAACTGTGGCACACCGTCACAAAAAATTACGCTAATTTTCTATGTTTGTTATCAAGTGATCGAAGTCAATCGTTTAATATACCGTACAAATATAAAATTATATGCATAAATAGTCACAGTAAATGAATTTTTTGTCACGTTTGGTCTTTCGTCTACAGGCATTTCATCGTGCCGGAATGGCTACACAATGAACTCTTCCGTGGCCGACGACACGCCCCTGTTCGACTCGTCGTGGCATCATCATCACACGTCCTTTCAGCACAGTCAAAACTCCTGGTCGCCTCCGTCGCACTGCCAGTCGTCATCGGCAGTCGTCAAGTTCGACAACGGCCATCGGTCAATTGCGAGGTGATGACGATCCGCAAACGAAAGATTGTGTCATCATAGTACTCGATCTTGGCCTGTGTAAATATTATTTGCTATCGACCAATGAACAACAGTCAGTCAGTCAGTCAATCGAGAAGTGAGCAACGAACAAAGCGCGGTGGTTGTTCCATTTTTCAACTGACTGTTGTTGTTGTTTTGATTTTTCATTTCGGTTTTATTATGAAGATTATGCATTTTTAAAGGAGCCGTATCAGTGTTCATTGAGGGTCTTCATTCTTTGTATGTGTGCATGCAAGTGTGTATACTTCCCCCTCCCCTCTTTTAATTAATTTTTTATGACCGGATAGGATTATTTCAATGTTTCTTTTTTGTTTTTTTAATTTTGCAAATAAAGAATTATGGATTTTGTGTAAATGGTGATCTAATATTTTACAATTGATAATTTAAATTTTGTTTTTTCATTATTTGTTGCGTTCCGTGTATTTTTTTTTGGGTTATGATTACATTTGGATGATGAGGTATTACTGCGATATAACTGGGCTTCTGTTAGGGCGGGCGGGTGCAAGCATACACCCAAGAAACTTAAAAGGTACCTAAATGTAGACGTATACTACATGTAGCCATTGAGCTAAGGGAGATAATTCTGACAAAATATCAGGTGGCCTTGTCAATATTTGCAAGCAGTGCGACGTCACAAAGATGCCGTCTACCAGCCAAGAAACTCTGTTACGCCTACCAAGCCATCGAAATTGATCGTTTATATGCCGTATAAATGTAATCAGCACTTCAGGATGCATGTGAAATGCTAGTTACAAACAGTTACAAAATTCATCACAAATGTGTTCGCTATTTCCTGGTGTCCTTAAATGAACATGAATTATTGACTTGATTAGTTGCTAATCTGTACTTTAACGTTAGACATTCCGTTTTGTTTTGGAAGCATGTAAAAATGTTTCAGTTGAGTGACTTATTTTTTTCAATCAATATTGTGCCGAACAGCATTCAACCAAGTCCGATTCATCCCACTGCTTTTTCAATCGGAATTTTGGCAAGATAGTTGCGATATGTAAAATCGGACCGAGATTTTGTACGAAAAATGTGTTTTAAACCGGTGTAATTTTTGCTGATCTGTTGCTAATAGCCGAAGATCGTGAAATTTGGTGGTTATGGATATGCCTGTCCAATCACTTGATATAGTGTAACTTTTGGTATGATAATATGAAAATGGGTACTGATGATTTGAATTGTTCTGAATCTCTAATGAAGATGACCATATTTTTATACTAGACCTCTGTGCGTCCTGAATACAGATTATCGCTAGTTAGAAATCGAGTGTACAGCTGTCTTCTTAAACGTCCGCTTAGGGTATTTAAATGGTGTACACTGTGTATGGCAATAAAGAATTGAACGCTTTGGTTGATTTCTGAAGGAATTGGAGAACAACCTTTTGGTATGTTCTCAGTAAATACGGAAATAATAACTCTTATCAACCTTTCTGTCCCTTATACAACATTTTACAGATTGATTCACAAATTAAGTAGGATTCGAACTCTGATGTTTGGTTCAAATGTTATCAGCATTATTAAATGTAAGAAACATCGAAAAGTAATATAAAATTTAAAGTTAGAGAATAAATAAAACAATAGTAAATGATGCTATTGCATTTAATGGATAAGAAAGCAGTAGGTTAATAGAAGTTAGTAAGAGTAAATTAACAGTAATTTATAACTTTATGTGAAAAATGGAGTAGCCTTAACTTAGTGTTAACTCTGGGTTTGTTCAGTTTGAGATTATACCCCCTGAGGGAGTTGTGGCTAAGGTAAAGAAGGGATTGAGTAGTCCTAAAGAGATAAATTGATGCACCAAGAAAAGGTCACCCCGGAGCTGTCTATCAATTAGTGGAAGCAAAAAAAATGCAGTCTTTGGTAATAAAGCATGTTATTGAAGAATCTTGGAATTAAGAAACAACCCTTAGCATCTTTTGTAATTTATTTATATCAGGTGTAAAGGAAGGAGCAGACACCCAAGCACAGTATTCCAAATAGGGCCTTATATAAAGCATATAAATTAAACGAACACACCTGGAAGATATATTACCCAAAGGTAATATGTTTACACTTAGAGTGATTTAGAGGAAATAAGTTATTAAGTTTTTACTTATTAATATTTGTGATGTCTTTTCTATTAATTTTAGGTTAGAGCCTTTTAGGGCCTTCTAGGATTAGATATATTAAATAATCTTAGCTTAATTAAAAGTAGATCATAAAGTACTTTGTCAAAAGTTTTTGCAAAGTCATAGTAAATGGTATCAATTAATAGGTTTAAGAATGAAAAAAGTGTTATTGGTGTGAGCTAACAAGTTGGTAAAACAGGACCTGTGGAGCAAAAATCTGTTGGGGATGAGGTTAATAATATTGAAATTAGTGATGTAATTTATAATATAAGACCTAACTAAATTTTTCATTAATTTACTCGGGGTGAATAATGTGTTAATTAGTCTGAAGCTTTTGGTCTTGAATCTACATCCCAATTTGTAAATAGGCTTAACAAATGCCAAATTCTAATTAATAGAAATGCGCCTAAAAGAAAAGGATAAGAGGATAAGGATTTGAGTTAAATAAGAAATAAGAATGTTAGTACAATCCCTAAAACCCTAAGATAAAAAAGACTTAAGACTTGATAACAGTCTAAAAACTATACTAACGTCAAAGGTAAATGACCTTGTTGTAGGGTTAGGGTAAATAGAACAGGTTACAGGTTAATGCACAAGTTGATTAGGAGAAATCTCCATATGGTCCTCGGTTCAAAAATATCAATATCAATTAAATTAAATAATACAAGATAAAAGTAATAGAAAATGAAACATGAGTTAAATGTTAAACGAAACTAGATAAAGCAAACTTTTCATATAGTAATTTAAAAGCATGGAGATTGGAAGTATCAACAATGTGTACTGGAAGGTTATTCCAGGCAGATATGACCCTATGGGAGAAGAAATACAGCCTTATCTTTTTATTCACCCGAGGCTGAAGCAACTTAAAATTGTAACCTCTACGACTGTCCTCTGGTTTGGTAAAGTAGGAATATGAAGAGTCAGACTTAAATCATTGGTAAACTAGTATTAAGTCGCCTCGGAGTCTCCTATCTGTTAATAAAAAAAATTAAGACTAGAAAGCCTATCTCCATACGGGAGGTGCTTGAGAGCTTAGAAAAGTCTTGTGAATTTTTTTTGCATTTTTTTAACAGAACCGAATCTTTATTGAGCACTGGAGAGGTTACTTGGACGCAATATTTGAGGTGAGGTCTAATATATAACATATATAAAAGTCGAGCTAAGTCCAAGAAGATTTTACATAGGTGTCGTTTGAAAAAGTACATAAGATGAATACATTTATGGGAAACCTTGAAATGATGGGCTGAAAACTGAAAGAATGAATCGATTACTACACCCATATCCTTAACAGTATGCACTTTTAGGATAGGCGGCTGTTTAGGTAATGGCACGAAATAACTATTAGAATTCATCTTACCTAATGCTAAATAAAAACACTTAGACCAATTTAAAGAGAGTCTATTTGCAGAGGATCAGTTATAGATATTCCTAATATCCGATTGCAGTAATTCAGGGTTAAAACCCCAGATCTTCACATCGTCAGCATAGAGCAAGATGTTCAAATGAACTGCTGTTGGTAACTCATTGATAAATAAAATAAATAATAGAGGGCCCAAGACCGATCCTTGTGGGACTCCTGAGCTAAGTTCACACCAAGGAGAGGTATCACAACCCAATTTAATACTAAAACTACGATTTGTTAAAAATTCTCTAATCCAGGAAAGGAAGGAGCCTGAAATACCCAGATTAGCTAGTTTATTTAGTAATAACTAATATGAAACCTTGTCAAATGTCTTTGCAAAATTAAAGTAAATAGTGTCTACAATAAGACCTTGATCGAGAAAGGATGTGAGACTATCTGTGTAGGACAGTAAATTGGAGAGACACGATCTTTGTGGCAAGAAACCATGTTGAGCCGGATAAATTAACTTACTCTTAAGAAGAAAATTCATTAAGTGATGCATAATTAACCTTCCTAACATTTTACTCGAGGCGGATAAAATACTAATTGGCCTATAACTTAATGGAGAGTAACGATTACCTTACTTATAAATGAGTCTAATAAATGCTTGTTTTCAAACATCAGGTAGAGTGCCAGTAATAATAGATTGATTAAAGATCGTAGCTATTATGGGGAAAATAATATCCCCACATTCCTTTAAAACACGAGAGTAGATGCCATTAGGTCTACGGGATGTGGATTTAAGTTTTATAAGCTGATGAAATACTGAAGGAATAGTGAGAGTAGGTGAGGTCACCAAGAAGAAAGAATTCATTCTAGTGGGGGAATAATAATTATTTGTTGCATAAATTGACTTAAAATAGGAGCTAAAAAACGAACAAATCTTCAAAGAAAAGAACCACAATTACCTTTCAGACATGACCGGGAGACACCGCAAACCCTTTAGCGTTTTATATATGTAAATAAAATGTTTTGGTCCGTTTTTGATTTTAATAATAACTTATAAAATTGTTTGTTTTTAAATGCTTTAATTAAAGACACACAACTATTACGTAAGGCTAAATATTGGTGATAAAAACAGGGTAGTAAAACAAAAATAATTAGTGTCAACGCTATTCTCAGCCGTGAAACCCCAATCTGAATGACTTAGGAAATTTCGTAATCCAACGAAGTTTGTTCTACAAAAATTGGGGATTGGCTCAATTTTAGGCTTTGGCACCCAGTCAAAAGACAAAGGAAGATAGACAGAAAAAGACAAGAGAGAGTGATCATTTTTTTCAAGAAGAGGCAAATGATTAACATAATCAATTAAAGAGGAGGAATTAGTAAAGATGAGGTCCAGGCAAGAAGGCGCGCATTCAGATTAAAATCTGGTGGGCGCTAAAACATGTTGAGTATAAACATTAACAATGCTGAAGTGTAGAAGCTGAGTATCAAAATAATTAGTATATAAGGAGAGAGAGCGCCAGTTAATAGAGGGGCTGTTGAAATCACCAAAAATAATAAAGTGCTTAAAAGAAGCAGAGTAAACATGTCCAAGTTCAACTAATAGAGCATAATTAGCTACTTTAGTTAGTGAGGAAGACCTATAGAGTAATAAGAAAAAAATTTGCTCTTTAGCAGAAGAATTTACTAATATGTGGAGAAATTTGTACCCAACTGAATTGCCATACGAAGAAAAAGTAATTGCAGAAAAGTTAATATCTAACCTAACATAAAATAAACAACTACCACATCTGCTTCTAGCAGAATCAAGCCGGACTATATTGTAACCGCTGATTGCAATTTCGCTATCGGGAATATTATCTAAAAGCCAGGTTTCAGAGATCCCTAAAATATGGGGAGAGTTTAGATTAATCAATGATTTAATTTCGTTAAATTTATTAAAAAAACTAGAAGCATTTGTATAAAACACATTTAATTTGTGGGAAATGGGAGTAGGGGTGTAGGCATGTTTAATGTGTAGACAAATGGGTGCTGACTTCAAGGCACAATAGGAAAATCCTGTATATTGGTAATACAGGAGTCATGTTTTAGGTTAAGAGAGGTTAATTTAACTAAAGGGATCGATAATGTCACGAATAGTTAGAATTTACAACTTTCCTATTAGTAGTAGAATGATTTTTATGCAGACGAAGCTTCGAAAAAAAGAGCGTACTAAAGAACAATTGCTAAGAATCTCGCTTACCATGTCGGAGGAATCGCACATGAATATGACCGGGAGAAAGGTATGAGGTTGCTTACAAGACATGCGTGTTACTTTAAAACCAAAAACAGACAGATGATAGGCTTTGATGGCCTTAAGTGCTACATCTTTATAGTTCAGCACAGACATGGGGATGCCTTTTACTATGACATTATTATCTCTTTTTTATCGCGAGCGTAAAGTCTAGCTGCAGATAAAAAAATTTTTTGAGAAAGTCGCAAAACCGCGTTTATAACTGGGAAAGGGGGATTGTTTTTAACAAATGAGGTGAGATTAGTAATAGAGGTCTTTAAGGAACTAATCTCAGCCTCGTGCTTAAAGGAAAGTCCTCTATAAAAGCTTTGGAGTTTATCTACAAACTTCCTAAGTAAATAATCACTAATAGTTAACTCCTCAACCAAAATGATGAGCTCATCTAGTTTGGTATCTGACATAGGAGCAGTAGACTGATGATTACACGACCACAGACAGTTTATGCAAACAAAGTCGACTTCGCTATTAGCGAGATGGTTGTAGTAAGATTCAGACAATTTTGTACACAAATAACAAAAAACTTTTGACTTTTAACGTCACGCAAGCGTATTACACAGTCACTAAAAAATACCTAAAACTATTGCAAAATGAAATCCTAGATAGTAAAATCCCTTTATTGTTTGTAAAACAGGAAAGAGACAGTTTAGCTGTTTTCTTTACTTTAATAAACTTTTAAAAAATTTTTATTTCTTGTAGACCTATTTAAAAATTTATAAAACGTCTTATGTTTAAACGTTTTTAGTAGTTTCACACAGTCATTCCTAACCAATGTATACGTATAATAAAGGCAGAAGAATTTAAATAATTTTTATAAGAAGGGTTTATTCCGTCTTTGATTAAAACAGGCAATATATCTGGGAAGTTTAGGTCTAATATAAACTGTAATCCTAAAAGAAACAAACTGTCTAATATCTTCATTAATTATATTTTGAAAATGGGAGTGACCTTTTTTGATATTGTTGTTATATATTTAACCCCAGTTAGCTGATTTAAAAAATAAGCAAATGTTAGGGATGTCGGCTTTCCTAAAGTCAAGACCAAACCATTTTTAAATAATTACAAAATTTTGGATGTGCTGGCATAATACTACCGTGATATTGCACTTCAGATATATAAATGAATATTGAATTTTTTTATAGAACTAGAATCCTACATAAAATGAATTCAATATTAGACAGCTATATAATTTTCGATATACATTGGGTGTGTGTTTATATTAATCACAAGCATCTACTTAATCGATTGAAAGTGCTTGATTATGTGAGCGTTTATTAAAGTTTTTGGATTAAACCAACATTAATGATAGGATTAGTCTGTTTAAATATTACGCCAATGCAAAATTAATAAGTATTAAGATTAGATAAACTATGGATTAAATTAATTATATATGTATAATGTATGTTTCTAGTATTAAATCTTATGCTTTTATTTATTTTTATTATTAATTTTTATTTATATTTGCTACTTTAAATGTTTTACGATAAACATCTTTTAGCAGTAAACATTTTAGGAAAGCCGAATGTGGGGCCGCATTTAATGCCAGCGGTGAGATTTAAACCCAAGTCTAAATCGAGCGCTATACCCCAAGACCAACCCGGCACATTATTTTGCTTAAATTATTTGCATTTACAAGTAACTTGTTGTAACATTTATCTGGTTGAGACCAGATCTGTTACTAAAATTAAGAATCTAGCCACTTAAGTACAAGTGTCACTCTAATGCATGATGATGTACAGTTAGATAGTATAATTTTAAATTAATGTTTTTATTATTACATAAATTTAAATTTTAATGTTTTAGAATTTTTTAACATATAAGGGTTGACATTAAATACAAGCATTTATTTGGTTTGGTTAATAATGTACAAAATAATTAATGTTACAGCAACAACAACTAGAAATATTCCAAATTAATTAATAGGTATATGTGTTTAATCTGTACTTTTAGATAAGTAAAGCTGTCTAATATTCCTTTCAAATAAATTTTTTAATGTCTATTTTACATACTTAAGCATGTTTACTAAACACAATTTCAGTTATTTTACTTATCAGCGGCATTAAACGTTTCTTAAATAATTTTTAATTTACATGTAAAAGCTACAACAAGGTTTCTAGCTGAATGTAATAGTCAATGTGTTGCTTATTATATAATGTAACTACAGTTCCGGTTATTTATTATTACTATTATTATTATATTAAGCTTTAATATTTTACTAGAAATACGTTTAGCGTAAGATACATTTTTACCATCAATAAAAATAAATAAATAAATTTTTAGAAAATAGTATTTTAAATAATGGGAACAAAATGAACTAGAATGTCATATGATAATAAATATAAATAAAGTCAAAACGGTAAACATGTAATTTAAATTAAAATTAAAATTACCATACTTTGAATAAGTCATTATAAGGCACAGATACATTATGCCGTAGAATGTCCAAATTAGTTTAAATAAATGCGTGAGTAGAATGATTCCTACTTTGATAGGTTTGTTAAAAGTTCTATTTTGTTTGATTCTGGATTAGTTAATATTTTGAATAAATATGGCAGACATGAGTTTTCATATTGATTAATTTTGTTTCTTACAAGTGCAAGTAAGTTCTCGTTTCTTCAGAAACTTTAGATTTACTTAGAACATTTGCTTATACATAGGTTACAAGTTACAGGTTACAGGTTACATATTGATACACAAATTGAGTAAAAGCAAAGCTCCTTTTAATCTTCGGTTCTATTTATCGATAATATCAGGAAGATTCAGGAGAAATATAAAATAGATGGTGAAATAAAAAGGGATTAGTCACAGAAAAAAAATTTTTAATTAATACAAAACCAAGGTAGATGGTGGAAATTAACAATTATAGAAAATTAGCAAAAATTGTAAATATACAAAAACAATAATAAAACAAGTTACGTATTACAATGCTAAATCACTGTAATAATCTTTAAAAAAATAGATAAAAGAAAAGGATAAATGACGCTCCAATGGACGTGTAGCGTGACGCGCGCCTCACCTTACAAATAATTTTAAATGTTTATTAACAATATCACTCAATAAGATAAAACATTTGATTCCCGCAGATTTTGACATCAAAGATGTGTATCCTTTTAAAGCAATATAATCTTGTTTTAATAAACAAAAAAAAATTACAAGTGTGTAATGTAATATTAAATGATAAAAACAAGATGTAACGAGCAATTTAGTAATACAATTATCAACATTTTGTTTTCATAATTTTATTATGTAGTAGCATAAGGATTTGGTTTTTATAAATATATGCTTTACGTGATTACACCAGGTAAATTTGTTATTTATATTTATCCCAAAATACTTAATGTTGTTTAATTTCATTGTTTCTGTTAGACGCCTTGTTGAAAATTTAATTAGCTTGCATTTCGATAAATTAAAATTAAGGCCAAAGTTAGTAGACTATTGTTCAATTTTATTGAATAATGTGCAATGTATAATCTAAATTAACTAATCATGCTAATATATTTATTAACTATAAGGGAGTAATTAATGAAAAAGTATTGGAGATCTGGAAACTGGGATGTATATATTTAGAAAAAAAGCTTTTAATAGGGTATCCCACTGTTTCTTGATATTCCAGCCTAAGACTTTGGTATTGGTATTTCTTTTATTGATTAAATAATTAATTTTTGCATAGCCAAAATGTTTAGGTTTGGTACCACTCTATTTTTTAAGTGTATGATTATTACCAGGGTACGACAAGAATTAATCTTAAGTTCCTTAATTTTTACAATGTTTGTTAATGATCTACAATTTAATCTAATATTCTGGTTTATGCTAATAATGTAAAGAATTAGGATATCAACTCTAAACTTCTGCAACAGAATTTGGACTTAGGTACTATTTTCACTCCTTTATTGTTCTGCACATCTCAGTATACAAAAGTAGCCCAAACATGTTTTAGTTTAATTAAGTTTTTAGATGCAAATTAGAAAAGATTTTAATCAAAAGTTTTTGTTTGCTATTTATGTTATATATAATACCCTATTTACAATATTGTACCCAGATTACAACCCCATTTCTAAAGGCCGATTTTTATTAACTAGAATAAATTTAGAGAATTGTAACAAAACGCCCACATCAGCTTTAACTCAAATCGTGTCCTGAGCGTTTGAAAACATTTAAACTTTCTCCCTTAACTAATAAGCAACTCCAAAAAAAACATTATTTTAGTTAATAAACTGTTTAAAATTAATCGTATTTCCTATTTTTTCAATGTTAGTCCTAATAACCTTAGGAAACATTTAGTGTCAAATGCACTAACAAGTTCTATACAAGTTCTAGAGTTTTGTTAGATGTTGCCAAACCTTTATTATTTTTGGTGCTAAAAAATTTCTTTTTAAAATAAGGTTTTATCACATATGTATTATCTACAACATTATTTAAGCCAATAACCATAATAGAAAAAACAAGGAAAAAAGAAAGTAAGTGTCATAAGCAATCGATTCAATTAAGAAATAAACATTTTAACACCGTCTTACACAGTCCATTCATCATATTTATTTTAATATTTTTAGCTTTTAATTTAATTCCAGCAGTTAACTTGTATGACTAACTAAGAAGGTTTTACCAAAACCATTATGTAAAAAACGCTCTATTTTTACGGTATAACTTTTTAACATTACTGCATTAAAATGATTTCTTACATAACTAAATTTTTTTAAATTAAATTATTTTTAATTGCATATGTCTAAATGCATTTATATATATATGCATATATATATATATATATATATATATATATATATATATATATATACGTTTAAACATACTTTGTCACTAATCAGTTGACTTATTATTTTATTTTGGTTGAAAAGTAATAAAATAAACTTTTAAATATAAAATACAAAATTACTTTTAAAAAATTTTTTATATCCTGACATTACTATAATTGAATTATTTAGAATTGTTACAGTTTTGTAAACAAATTACATATATATTCTTTGTTTATAAACAAGTATGTCTGTCTTATTTTAAACATATTACAATTTATAATTAAGCTGTATAACCATTTAATAAAATAGCGTAAAAAACGCTATTCTACATATTGTGGTAAAATGACTCCGTTATTATTATAATTTTTACAAAACTCCTTCGGCTTCAAAATAAATAATAAATAATTAATTTTTTTAATGTTAGTAAAAAAAATTATTATAAGTATGTATCGTCAACCTAACAAATAAATACTTCTCTTTTATCCAAACATAGCACCTACTTAGATCGGTTTATTTTTAATATACAAAAAAAAATTATTTAAATTATTTTTTATTTTTAATAATTACTTTGTTTTAAAAATGAATTAAATTGTTTATTAATGCTAACTGTTTTCTAATATTAAAGTGCTACAATTTGACGTTCGAGGTCGTATTACTAATGGGCTTTCCTGGTAAAGTGGATTGCATCATTAGTGGAACCGGTAATTGGTGGTTTTTTAATTATTTATTTAGTTATCGTTTTTGTTTAGAATATTTTATTTTTTTAAGAAATATTTTTATATAGAATGTTTTTCGTTTAAATAATGTAATTTTTTATATTAACAAATTGGGTATATTTTTTAATGTATCTTTAAATGTTTATTATTTGATTAACAGCCTAAATTTGTAAATTAATGCAGTTTAATTAGTAATTTTATTATCTATTATCCTGTTTTTATATGTTTACTTTTAGCATCTTAATATTTTAGTTATTTTAGTTGCTTGATATATACACAAAATAACTTTAATTTATGTGCTTATATTTTTGATTTATGTATTATTATTATATACTTATTATTTATGAATACATATTTAAATATTGGTTAATGAGTTTGATTTTTTGAATTTAAAATCAGTATAAGGAAAGTTATAATTTGTAAACTGGAAACGTTTGTTTAATTGGTGTTAAAAAAGTTGAATTGTTGTAGATTATTTTTATTTTAGTTGATTCAACAAGCAGATGGCTTAATTATAAATACCGTTGTTTCTGAATTGAGGTACTAAACTTAATTCGAGTCTTTTTCTGTTTAAGCTTGGTCGTACTACTAAAATATATGACCGATTAATGATGTACTTGATTCTACTGGACTTTAACTTACCTAAGATACTCGATTTAAATGTTTTGTTAAATGATTGATAGATGATTACGTTAATCTTGGTATTTTTTGGTTTTTACTGCGTAAAATTTTACTGAAATCTAGCGTTTACCAGTCCTGCTTTAATTAAATTGTGTAATTGATGGTTTAAGTAAAGCGTTCTATTTTAGACATAGTTGACAATTATGTAACTTTATGTTATTGTGATCCTTTTAGAATTCTAAAATTATATTAGAAGTTATAAAATGTGAGATATGATTTTGTACATTTTATTTAGTCACAACATGTAAAGTTTAAGTATATATATATATATATATGCGGGTCCATATTTGGCTTTGCTAAAGTTTATTTCATTTTCATTTTGGTTGGTGACGTAGTCACCTCTTCATTATTTTTCATATTTATACGACAGCAAACGATCGATTTCGATGGCTTGATAAGCGTAACACAAATATAGAAGAATAACAAAGTTTCTTGGCTGGTAGACGGCATTCTTGTGACGTCGCCACTGTTCGCAAAGATTGACGAGACCGCCTGATTTTTTGTCAGGGTTATCTCTCTTAGCCCAAGGACTACACATGATATACGTATACCTTTAGATACCTTTTAAGTATCCTGGGTGTATGTTTGCACCCACCCGCTGTAGCGGAAGCCCAGTTATACCGCTATGCACTCGGACCCTGCTGTTATTAGTCTAGATGCATGTTGGCACGTAGTTCAGGATGATCCACGTGGAGGACGAACAGTCAGGAATATCACCATCATTGGAAATTGAGACTTTATAAGCATTACTCAAATCCTCAGGGTCATTAGCATCCTCTTTGCTAAGGTGTCCACTGCTTGATGATATTTCTCGTAAAACATATATACCAAAATATTTGCATTTTGAAATTTAAATTATTACATAATGAAAAAACTGACATGTATAATTACATATCGTTGGGTTACAACCAAGCGAAGTTTGATGTAGTTACGAAATGTTTTGTGCACACAAAGTGGGTTTTAATTTGTGGATATAAACAGCTTTAAAGATTTAAAATATATTTTAATCCTGAGAAACAATTAGCATCTTTAAACAATTGAAATCAATTTGTTTGTAATAGATTACGTTGTGTGGAGGAAGTGCATAAACTTTAATTTTGACTTAACCTTTTGTTGATTTAGTTGGAAACATGTTTTTAGCCCGATCAGGTAAGCGATGAATTGCCTGATCAATATATACGTTACCATAACTACAGGTGAACTGACAAATACAATGTGAGGAAGAAAACATTGTTTTGGCTGTTTAGAAATTGGTCATAAAAATACTTTCTTTATTTACATAATTTTTATGTAGTTATATCAAGTTAGATTTATTATTTACAACTACAAGCAATATTTTAAAGATATTTTCCATTGATTTTTACGATATTTTTAATGTTTGTAAATATTTTTGTATGAATTCATTATATTTTTTAGGTATAATTGAATCCGTGCTCTCTTCGTGTTTGGCTCTTTTAGGCAAACAAGTTTTACATATTGACAAGTAAACAAATGTGTGTTTTTTTAATATAAAAAATTACAGAAATGGTTGTTACGGTGGTTTGTTTGCTTCGCCACATTTTTGTGATTTGATGAAATTGTTAAACACTGAGGTATGTGTACATTTTTCGATTGATTGTTGTGCTATTAGGACAAATTGCCAAATAAAAGCAGTCATCCTTATTGGTCCGAAAAGGAGTTGAATTTAAATTCAAAAACTGATTATTCGGATTTTTTGCGTTACAAATCATTTAAATGGTATATAGAGTAAGTAAAGCGTTGTTTAGTATTTCATTCATTGTGGTTGGTGATTACGTCACCTCTTTATTATTTGTGCGGTGTATTAAATGATCGACTTTTATGGCTTGATAACTGTAGCAAATGTGTAAAAATAACAATGTTTCTTGGTTAACAGACGTCTCCATTGCTGACCTTTTTTAAGTATTTCTTTATAATATCAAAGTACACTACAAGACTGTAATCTTGGCTACTTTGATACATTTAACGAATTTATTGTATCCCGCTTGTTGTTTAATTATAGAAAATCATCAAATTCATCAACCTGTACCTTGGCATCTGACAACACTGGGATTACCTCAAATGATGACTCCAATATTATCGGCAATGCTGATGGTGATGATGAAGTTAGTACAAATACAATAACTTCTTCGAAAGATGCTAACCAACTTTCAAACTCTAAGGTATCGTCTATTGAAGCCTTTGAAAAGGAAATACGTCGTCACGACTTTGATTTAATGCCCAAAGTAAATGAAAAAATATTTACAGCATATATTAAACTACTTATGAGTAGCATAATATTTACGGTGTATTTTTCTTTCTCTCAAAAAGTTTCTATACGCAGGTGGTCTGTTCACGTCTGTCTTGATGCGATCGAATGTGTCTCGCTATTTGGAATTTTATTTCATCAACGAATTGCTGGCATCAGTGGATGCGTCGTTGACAAATGCCGGCGATCGAGATAAATCGACCAATCTGATTCATGTGAGTTTTTTTGTTCGACCTGAAATGTTGATATTTTATTTTCATTTTTTATTCTACTGTGTTTGATGACATAGTAACTTTGCCATTATTTCCACATTTGTACGGCACATTAAAACAATTGATTTTTATGGTTTGATAAGCATAAAAAACGCAAAAGAATAGTTTTTCTTGTCTGGTAGACGGTATCCTTGTGAACCTTGCCACTGTTCGCAAAAATTGACGTGTCCGCCTGATTTTTTCTTAGGGTTATCCCTCTTAATCCAAGGGCTACGTATAGTATGCATATATTTTAAGGTACCTTTTAAGTACCCTGGGTGTATGCTTGCACCTACCAGCCGTAGTGGAAACCCAGTTAAACCTCTGTGTACTCGGTTCCTGCTGTTATTAATCTTGATACCAAGTCCAGGGTGCACCACAAGAAGGAGTAACAGCTAGGATTATCACACTCTTTGAAAATTTAAACTTTATCAGCATTACTCAAATTCTCAGGAATATTAGCATCCCGGAGTGCTGCTAATCTTAAATATATCATAGAATAGGTGCACCTAATGTACACCTATACTAATGCAACAAGTACCGAGTGCACAGCAGTATAACTAGTCTTCCACCGCGATAAATAACTGCAAACATACACTCAGAGTACTTGACAGATACGTTAAGGTATACGAATACGATATGTATCTGCTGGGCTAATGGAGATCATCCTGACAAAAAATCAGGCAGCCTCGTCAATCTTTGCGACCAAAAGTGTCGTCTGCCAGCCAAGAAACTTTGTTGTACTTCTCGGCTTGTTGTCCTTATCGAGCCATTGAAGTCGATTGGTTTATACGCCGTATAAAGGTAATACGCTGACGATGCTGTTGTTCTAACCGAAAACAAAGTTTATTTATATTTTATTGTAAAACGTTTAAGTGAATGTGGTTTAAAAATCGATTTTTAAAAATTTGTCATCGTGCTGTTCCATTTTGTTTCTATCGTTTGTTCTATTTTCTTGTGTTGTATATTTATAGCCAATGGTGATCATATGTTTACATGATTGACGTTTTTGTACAAAGTACTAAAAATTCAATATTGTATTACTTTCATTATTGAGTGGCAGCGTTTATTAACTAGTTTTTCCCTAAACCATAATTGTTTACTTATTGTTTATTTTACATCTTTTTCGTGACGTGTCTTAACACTGTCTTAACTGGTCCCAAGTCCGGTTGAGAAGGGAGGAGGGTTTGAGCACGAAGTTAGTTACATGGCCTGCGCCAAAAAATAATATTGTTAAAGAATCAAGAAGAGAATATTCATTCATTATTCAATTGGCTGGTGACGTGGTCATATCTTCATTATTTCCCATATTTATACGACATACATATGAAAGATCGATTTCGACCACTTGATAAGTGTAACAATCGTAGAAGAATAACAAAGTTTCTTGGCTGGTAGACGGTATCCTTGTGATGTCGCCACTGTTCGCAAATATTGACGGGGCCACCTGATTGTTTGTCATGGTTATCTCTCTTATCCCAAGGGCTACATATGCTGTATGTATATCTTAAGATACTTTTTCAGTATCCCGGATGTATGCTTGCATTTACCCACTAAAGTACCGGGGTGGTCTAGCGGTACAGCGCTGGAATTCAGATCTCGGTGGGTATCGGGGTTCGAATCCCACCATCGGCATTAAAATGCGGGTCCACGTTCGGCTTCGCTAAAATGTCTACTGCTGAAAGATGTTTGTCGTAAAACATTCGAAGTAATAAACATGAAATAAAAAAATAAAGCGGGAACCCAGTTATACGGCTGTGCACCCGGTTCCTGCTTATCAGCACCTAGTCCAGGATGCACCACGTGGAGGAGGAACAGTTGGGAATATCATCATCATTAGAAATTGAGACTTTATAAGCATTACATTTATGTTCAGGATCATTAGCATTCCCAAGAGAATATTATTCTATTAAACTATCGCAAAAAAGTGAAAACATCTTGATTTTGATGACAGAGTATAGGGAAATCCAAATAAAAGTTCAAAATTCAATATATAGAATTTGCAAAGCCGAAAATGTTATATTTATTTTTGATAAAAATAGTTATGCCTCCTTATTCGACTAGGAATCAATTTGTTTGTTTTAAACACGTGCTGCCTCTATTTTTCTTATCATGTGCCATTTTATTTGCCTACGTTTAAATTGAATTTTTTATTATTAAAACATCATGCTGCAGTTTGGCAAAATCTGAATAAATTTTCAATATTCATAATCTTCGAAGCTCAATATTTAATGTCTAATCATATGGAACAATCTTGTTGCCCCATATTCTTCAGAGCCAAAGGGTTTCTAAAAAAATAATTTGTTATACACATATTCTTCGCTCGGTTCTATTAGACTGCATTTTATGTGGGATCGGCATTGTACACAATATTTTGCATTTCAGGATGCTAATGATCCTGAGGATTTGAGTAATGCTTATAAAGTCTCAATTTCCAATGATGGTGATATTCCTGAATGTTCGTCCTCCACGTGGTTCATCCTGGACTACGTGCCAACAGGCATCTAGACTAATAACAGCAGGGTCCGAGTGCTCAGCGGTTTAACTGGGCTTCCGCTACGGCGGATGGGTGCAAGCATACACCCAGGATACTTAAAAAGTATCTTAAGGTGTATGTATATTGGGCTAAGGGAGATAACCCTGATCCAAAATCAGGCGGCCTCGTCAACAACCAACTAAAATGAATGATTTGAATCGTTGGTAAAAGCCTTTCGCTGATTTTCACTTCCAAAATACTCCGTCTCATTCCGATGGACGTCGCAATTGTATTATTGTTGTTGTCTATTTTCGCCGCTTTACCGTTCACTTTTTTACGTTTCATGCTGCCCAGATTCCCATATGTCGGTCTGATGTGTTTAAAAGTCGCGTCTTAAATTTACACCAAAAACGGTCGCTGTGTTCGTTTTTCGAATGGTGTTTTCATTTGACGACGAACAAATTTTCTGAAGCTAACAGTACTACACCAGCTGAAGCAGACAAGCTTTACACAGGTGAGTTTGGTTTATTATTATTATTATTAATATTAGGATGCTAGTAATTTTAAAGTAATGTTTATTAAGTTTCAATTTCCAATGACGGTGATATTCCTGACTGTCACCTTCACGTGGTTCATTTAGATTCACCTATGTACCTAGACTAATATGGATCAAGGATTGACTGCACAGCGCCATAACTGACTGATAATAAGTGCAAGTTTACATTTAGTTAATAGAGATCTCTGGAAACGTTTAATTCGGCATTTAATTAGCATTTAAAGTCAGCATACCTCTAATGTCATTCATTAAGTACACACTTTTGGTAATTTGAACTACTCTGGGCGATAATAACTGGTGGAGTGTGTTTATCCCCGATGATGATGATGAGTTAGCAGGTGTTTGAAAACTATCTGGATAGATCGTTGTGCTAAAGGGGACGATGTTGACATTAAATAAAGTGACTTCATTGAGTCGTTTGTCAGTCAAGCAATTGTGATACTCTTCCACGTTTGTTTCTCATAGATGAAGCTTCTTTTTCACATAAAATAGTATTTATGTCAATGGCAGAGCTACCTCTTCGTTAATTCCAAATTTGTAAAGCATCTAGAATAATCCCCATTCTATTGTTCACGGTTTTCGGAGGCATGCAGAGATATGTCAGTTTATCGACTTAGCCATTGTTTCCAATATAGAGTCCCGACCCAAATAGTGTGTAGAATACCTCGAACAGCATCCGTTTTTGACCATTTTTCCTCTTCCGATTTTCTCTAGGCTGAGTTGTATGATTAATGACAACCCCAAAAACTTGTACCATTGACCAATGGTATTGGTGAAAAAGGCAGACGAATTTAATAAATACAATCTTTTAATTTTATTGTAGCTTATCAAGACAAGCCTTTTCCCGAATTTCTTGAAGTTCGTCAACCTAAACTTGATTCGTTAACCCGCCACATTCTGATGACTAGCATCGTAATGGATAGCAGTGGTCAGCTGACTGCCAAGGAGGTGAGTGTACTTAGTACGATACCTGGATAGTATTGAGGTCGTATATATATATATATTTATTTATATATTTATATATAATTTTTGCGCGCAGGCTGTGAGTTGCGTCTGCAATTATAACTAAAAACTACAATAAACAAAACCGAGATTTGTTTTTATAATTTAGACTAATAACTATAAGGAACTCGATTTAGAGAATATCAATCCTGGATAAAGGAGGACGGTTTGCGGTAAGAAAGGAATCCGGCAGTAAAACAATTTCAGGTTGCGGATAGTGGAACGGCCAAACCTATACGTGTTCACAAGGCGACAGCAGTTATCGGTGTCACCCTGAGTATTATCATCAGCCTGCCCCTATCTAGGGACAGCACTGCTTGCTTGTCTTCTTACCAGGATGGCTGGCCGCGGCCAACTGGTCTACATACTCGCGCTTGAAACTCTTACAAAAATTAATTAAATGTGTGATCAACAGGGCAGATTCTGATGACCAAATAGACAGAAACACCGTTCTCAGCGCTCAAACAAGATGGAATGCATCGGCTATTAAGTGTAAGAGTTGCCTTTTAAAGTCAAAATATTCACTTAATGTTGGTTTGTGGAATGTGCGCTCACTCTTACTTTTGCTGCACAAGATTGTATTAATATTTTGTGTTAAAAAACCCGTTATTCAGTAGTATGTGCTATAAGTTTATCCTCAGGATCAACTTTTTGATCTTCTCAATGGGTTCGATCTCTACTAGCAGCATAAAAGATGTTTCCCGTAAAACATTTGAAGTAGTGAAAATTAAAAAAAGCAATTGTTTTTTTCTATAATTTATTTCAAACTACTTATGAGTAATTTTATTTTATGGCCCTGTGGTCAAGTTATACAGATTATATATATATATATATATATATATATATATATATATATATATATATATATATATATATATATATATGTATCATAATCCTTAAAAAAACAGTGTACAATTTGGTTTAAAAATTAATCTACATTAATTTGTTGTCTCCGATTGTTTTTTCTTAAAATGAAATATTAAGAATTAAAAATAATGTCAAGCAGTATAGTAATTGCCTTGTATTTAAAAAAATGATTTAAAAATTTTAGTGCAGACAAAAACATATTTTAAAAACAACACCCATGTAAATTTCATTCATTCATTTGGTTGGTGACGTGGTCACCTCTTCATTATTTCCCATATTTATACGACATGTAGAACAATTGATTTCGATGGCTTGACAAGCGTAGACAAACGTGGAAGAATAACAAAGTTTCTTGGCTGATAGACGGCATCCTTGTGACGTCGCCACTGTTCGCAAAGATTGACGAGACCGCCTGATTTTTTGTCAAGGTTATCTCCCTTAGCCCAAGGGCTACATATAATATACGTATACCTTAAGATATCTTTTAAATATCCTGAGTGTATGCTTACACCCATCCGCCGTAGCGGAAGCCCATTTATAACGCTGTGCACTCGGACCCTGCTGTTATTAGTCTAGATGCCTAGGGGCACCTAGTCCAGGATGCACCACGTGGAGGACTAACAGTCAGGAATATCACCATCATTGGAAATTGAGACTTTATAAGCATTACTCAAATCCTCAGGATCATTAGTATCCCACCCATGTAAACAGAATTAGTAAATGCAATTTATTTATACAATATATTGCTGTTGACTGTTTGTCCTTTATGTGGTGCATTCTGGACTAGGTACCCCTAGGCAGGGTCCGAGTGCACAATGGTATAAATGGGCTTCCGCTACGGTTGGTGGGTGTAAGCATACACTTAGGATATCTAAAAGGTATCTTAAGGTATACGTATACCATATATGTAACCGTTGAGCTAAGGGAGATAACCCTGCCAAAAAATCAGGCCGCCTCGTTAATTTTTTCAAACAGTGGCGACGTCACAAGGATGCCGTTATTCTTCCACGTTTGTTGCGCTTATCAAGCCATTGAAATCGATTGTTTATATGCCGTATAAATATGGGTAACAATGAAATGAATCATGTTCATCTTGTTGTTACTGTTGTTTATCCGCAGGCCGTCTGTCGCATTTGCAAGTTTCTGCAGTCGATGAACCGCTTTGGCAATTATCCCATGCTCTGGCCAACCTACGGATGCAGCGACATCGGTCAGGCTTTTTGTCGGTATGTTGTCAGCCTTGTTGTGGAAGAATGGTTGGTGTTCACGTCACACGTCCATTGCATTACGGACATGTTTGTTTGGAACACACAGCAAAAGTTGGTGGCACAGAGTCACCTCTTTGATTAGTTCCAAGTTCGCATAGCATTCCGAATTCCCATACTAAGAGGTTGGTGGAGGGGCGACAATAAGTGTGTGCCTTCATCTAGAATTTACAAGCAATAATATGTAAATAAGGCCTATATGTTGTCATGATCATTTACCAAACAATCTATAAATTTAAGCACAAAAGTTGGATAATTATTTTCACGGTAAGTGCACGGACTGCTATCATCAAAACGTAAACGTATTTAGTTTTGTTTGAGCAGCATGAAGTTTTTGCGGAGACCAGATTGCTAATCTTGAGCTCAAACCCTCAACCGGACGTGAGACCGGCTACGGTGGAGTTATTTTGTGTGTTAGGAACGTGGTCACTTCTTCATTATATATCAATATTTGTACAGCATATCAAACGATCGATTCTAATGGTTTTATGACATAAGTTGGGAGCCACCGCTTTATTAATTCAAAACTTGAATAGCTTCTCGAATTCATATACGAAAAGGTTGTCGGATGCGAAATATGAACTAGGACAGATAAATGAAGTTTCTTGGTTAGAAGACTGCTTTCTTGCGACGATGCCAGTGTTTATAGGAACTCAGGAAGCGATCTTCTATAGGATTGACACCGGTTGACGTATCTACAAACCTGACCAGCTATATACGGTAAATGGATACTTCAAGACACCTTTCAAGCATCTTAGGTATATGCCAGTACCCATTGACTGAACGAGAATCCACTGAAAGCCCAGTTATACCGCTGGGCACTCGGTTCCTGCTGTTATTAGTCTAGATGCCCCTCGGTAGCTAGTCCAGGATGCATCCCATAAAGGATGAACAGTCAAGAATATCGCTATTATTGGAAATTGCGACTTCAATGAGCATTACTCCAATCCTTAGGATCACTACCATTCCAAATATTTTGTTGGTTTAATAAACGTAGCAGAATAACAAACTTTCTTTGTCTGATGGCGTCAACCATTTGCCTGATTTCTCGTCAGACGACCGCATATGTTATTCGCATGCCCTAAGATATTTGTAAGTGCTCTGGGTGCATATTTGCATCCATCAACAAGAGCAGAAGCTTAGATATACTTCTGTACACCCGGTTCCTGCTGTGTTAGTCTAGGTACGCGGGTGCAGGATGCGTTAAGTGCAGCTGAAAGTCTGCAATACAACCATTCATTGAAGTGGACACTATATAAAAACTATTTGAATACTATTGAAAAAGAAATAATGTTCTTATTTGCTATTCAAATCACTTTTCACAGTAAATTAAGAAATGTGATTATGTAATGTGAAAATTACATTAGCTTTAAAAGTTTAGATATAATTATGGAAAGCAATGAATGTATTACTTGAAATATGACTATCTACTTTTATATATATTAACGTATTTTCTAATATAATTTATTTTTAACTAAGCAATTTGCTCTATGAAAATATCGAAAATTTCGTTTTTGGTCTAAATTAAATTTTTTTTAATTAGTAAAAATATCAGTTTTTATATATTTTTTGGATCAATACTGTCAAGGTAATGTTTGAAGTATATTTAAGTAAAACCCAAATGTATTCTGAAGACTAATTAATAACACTGCATTGAAAATGAAATAATGCTTTTGTGTTGGCTATTCAACTCACTTTGTGCAGCATGTCGGCCGTATTCGGTTCCATTTTTTGTCTCAATTGTGCCATCGATACAATCCACTGTCTTGATCCCGATCCAGCCGATGGCATGCGGTTCCGAGTTCACATGTCCAATGGCGACGTTGTCCAGTCTGGCGCAATCGTTCTGGCTGCCGACAGTTTGCCCCTGTCGTACATCGACTCGGAAATTGAACAGTGAGTTGATTTTGACTGGTCGAACGGACAGTCTCGTGTTTGTTCATTTCCTTACCACAATTTGTCTTGTTAGCCGATTCATTCATTTCATTCATTTTGGTTGGTGACGTGGTCACCTCTTCATTATTTCTCATATTTATACGACATGTAGAACGATCGATTTCGATGGCTTGACAAGCGTAGATAAACGTGGAAGAATAACAAAGTTTTTTGGCTGGTAGACGGCATCCTTGTGACGTCGCCACTGTTCGCAAAGATTGACGAGACTGCCTGATTTTTTGTCAGGGTTATCTCCCTTAGCCCAAGGGCTACATATGATATACGTATGCCTTAAGATACCTTTTAAGTATCCTGGGTGTATGTTCGCACCCACCCGCCGTAGCGGAAGCCCAGTTATACCGCTGTGCACTCGGACCCTGCTGTTATTAGTCTAGAAGTCTAGGGGCACCTAGTCCAGGATGCACCACGTGGAGGACTAACAGTCAGGAATATCACCATCATTGGAAATTGAGACTTTATAAGCATTACTCAAATCCTCAGGATCATTAGCATCCCAAAAGCATTTTTCCACTTTGGTGTATCAAACCGATAAACTCCAGTCGGTACAGATCAGGGATGCTAATGATTCTGAAAATTTGAGTAATGTCTGTAAGGCTTCAAATTCCAATGATTGTGACATTCCTGACTGCGGTGCATCCTGGACTAGGTGCAAACAAGCATCTAGACTAATAACAGCAGGGACCGAGTGCCCAGCGCTATAACTGGGCTTTCATTGGACCTTCGTTCAATGAATGGGTGTTAGCATACACCCAAGATACTTAAAAGGTATCCATTTACCATATGTAACCCATTAGGATTGTGGATTCGTCAACTGGCATCAACTCTCAACCCCACCCAAAGATTGCCTTATCAATTCCTGTGAACACTAGCGTCGTCATGAGATAGCGGTCTTCATTTATCCCCCCCGAGTTCAATTCACATTCAACAACTTATTTGCATAGGAATTCGGAATGCTACGCGAATTTGGAATTAATGAAGAGGAGGCTTTGCTTCCAACTTCATTGTCGGTGGCAGAGTTACCTCTTTCTTAATTCCAACTTTTAATAGCTTTTCAAATTCCTATACGAAAAGGTTTTCATATGCGAATTGAACTTGGAGGGATAAATCAAGTTAGTTGGTTAGAAGACCGCACCCTTGTGATGACGCCAGTGTTTACCTTGAAATACCTTTTAAGCACCTTGTGTGTATTCAAGCACCCATTTACTGAACGGGAATACAGTGAAAACCCAGTTATACTCGGACTGCGCTTTTTATTATTCTTGATGCCTGTTCACACCTAGTCCAGGATGCACCACATGGAGGACGAACAGTCAGGAATATTACCGTCATTGAAAATTGAGACTTTATAAGCCTTAATCAAATCCTTAGGATCACTAGCATCTCAAATAAATTGTAATAGTTTGTGATTTTTTCGAGAATATGATTTATTTATTTTCTGTTTTGTCTAATTGTATATTATGGATAATCAGTCAACTTATTTATTTGTGTATTTAGATGGTGTGCCCGAGCAATATTCATTACCAATTCACCTTTGATGCATTTAGATCGTAAGGCGGGGGCGGTACGTTTTACATGTCAAGTTGTTGTTTAATTGGTTGCTTAGGTGGTAGACATGTTTTAAGCTGAAAAGCGTTGATCAGATGCCAATTATTGATTTTTTTAATATCACGCGATTTATGCAGCAGTCGCGTGAATGTTTTCTATTGATTTTAATTCTTCTTCCCCATTTAGATTTCCTTGTTGTGTTATTCGTTGAAAGGGTCAGAATCTACTGGTGCTTCCGTCAATACTACTGCTCTAATTTATGAAATTCCAATTGAACGACAGTACAATGAAAAGTTGTGTAAGTTGACAGTTTTATTTGTCATTTAAACTGTTTTCGATTTGAAGAACATGAGGCGATGCAATATTTTTGGCTTTGAACATTGTCCATATCGAAGATTGGAACGCTATTCGGATTTCGCTAAACCCCATCTGCCGTAGTTTAATCAAATGGTGTTCTCTTGTTGTTTCGTTAGCAACATGATGTTCACAAATACTAGGTCGCTAATCTTACGCTCAAACCATCAACTTCGCATAACATCCCGAATTCCTATACGAAGAGGTTGTTGAATGCGAATTGAACTTGTGGGGGGCGAGATAAATCAGGTGTATTGGCTAGAATACCGCTTCCTTGTAACGATGCCAATGTTCACAGGAATTGATGAAGCAAATTTCTAATACTGCTACTACTAGTAATAGAGCAAAAACTATTACTAGTACTCTTGATAATAATAGTTATTATTATTATTGATATAAGCTTTATAGTTCACTAGATATACATACATAGCACATAGTTAATGCTATTAACAAACAAAATACAAGTTAAAGTGCAAAATAACAGTTAGATGAATTAAATTATCACACTCATGTATTTGCTTAACCAGGATTCTTGAACCAATATTAAACAACTGTTGACATGTATTTTTGCACTAATTTGTCAACGATAGATCATGCATTGAATTATGGAAATAGTAACATTTTGATAGCTGCGATAATCCCAATATGGACATCACATGATCTATTATTGGGGGAAATCAATGCAATTGAATGAAATCATATCGAGCCAATTATAAAACAGTGCAATCACATGAGACTCACTATTGATCGAGTCTATTGAGGATGGGCATAATTTACAAACGACACTTGAGGTGTGCTAACTTTAAATGTTAAGCCCCTCTAATAATCTCTATTATCCGCAAACGACAATCAATCGAACGCACAATGAGGTAATTCATTTGGACAAAGGGACTTGGCATAAACAAAGTGACTGAGTTCGCGTTCTACAATGTCCGTCCAAATTATTTGTTGGCCATTCGGTATCTGGAAATGGTTGACGTATTTTGTTAGTTATTAAACGGTTGCGTTGAATAGAAGAGAGACGGCGAAAATGAACAAGGTTTTGTATGTCCACTTGGATGAGAGTCGAAGGCTTGCAAGCGTAAATATTCCAGCTTTCGTTATAATAGAAATATTTTTTGTTCCACCAAGGTTTATTTAGAGAAAAGCAACAGAGAGGCGAATACGATGCCTAATCTCCGAAAAGCAGGATACTTAAAAAGTATCTTAAAGTGCGTGTATACCACGTGTATTCCTTGGGCGAAAAGAGATGACCTTGAAAAATAGACTCATTCGGCAATCAATCAGTGGTACAACTTGCAGAGGACACAGAAACAAAAACTGACAATACTTACCTTACCCAATGGATTGTTTGGAGTATTGATTATAATGGCCTTGGTTTTAACCGTGACCTTCGTCATCACTCATCATAGAATTGGATGTTTCAACCTGTTCAATAAAAATGAATTACAATTGATTGGTTAATGACAAGGTTGTTTATTATTGCGCTATGAAACAGAGAAACGTTTATCCTGTGTTTGCGTCACAATGTTAACAATCCTGAAAATATTAGTAATGCTTACTATGGCTGATGGATGCAAGCATACACTTAGGGTATTAGGGTTAGGCTTAGGGTATTTAAAAGTTATCTCACTGTTTGTCTATGCCATATGTACACTTTGGGCTCAGAGAGATCACCCGGAGAAACAATCAGATGGATGTTTTAATCTTGGTTCCGCTACAAAAATACCGTCTATCGTCAAGGTAATTTTGTTAACTCCCCACAGTTGTGTTGCGCTTATACAAAAATCTAGATGTAATGAAGTGATGATGTTGAATCACTAACCAGAATGAAAGATAACCAATCTATTGATTATTGATTTGTTTTCAATATTTAGCTGATTTTTTTAAATTTCAGTTGTGATTCATGTCTGTGCACCTGTTTCGTCACCAACGGATCCCAGTTTGCTGTTCCAGGAGCTTCGAGAATCCCTCTTTTCTGTCAGTCCACAGGGTATGGTTATAATTATATATATATATATATATATATATATATATATATATATATATATATATATATATACAACCCTCACAACAATTACTGCAAAAAAGTGATTATTAAACTAAAACCTCTCTAGCAACTACACAGCATACAAGAGAAACGTCACTTCGATTATAAAATATGTAATACTGTATAATAATTGAAAAAAACTATAATTATATATACATATATATTGTAAGTTAAAAAAATTATAAAAAATATCAACTGGTGCAAAATCGAAAATGGTGTAAAATGATTAACATGATTTATAAAAACAACTATTAACAAAAATACGCATTACATGCAATTTTTTCAGTTACCAAATGATTAAAGACATTAGAAAGTTAAAAAATTCAATAATCTATGTGATCGCCTTTCTTTTGAACAATCTGATTCAGGCGTTTTGGAATGCTGTCGATGAGAGTGTTGATATATTCTTGTTTCATCTCATATTGAACAACAAACCGAATGCGTTCACATAAATACTCAATTTCGGTATGCTTATTAATATTGCGCTTTAGCATACTGAAAAAAATTTCAATAACATTGATATCTGGGCTGTTAGGTGGCAATTGAGTGAAAGATAGCTTTTTTGATTTTAGCCCCTCTAGTGTCTAAATGTAAGTATAAAGCAAATATGGTGAACTTAGATGAATATGTTACCTTTTTGGACGTATGACATGGAGCATTGTCCTGAAAAACAGTAGTAACCCCCGTGTAACTGTGCTGCATTTCATAATGAAAAACATCCTTTATAACTGAAATAAATCTTTTACTATTTAAGGTACCAAATATAATTCTTCATTTGATAGGTTGATTATACTTAATACCAAACCAACACATTACTTGTCAAAGGTGGGTTTTTTTCTTTTTAACAATCGGGAGTGAATATTTTTAAAAACTCGTCCCACACAACACTTTGTTTTTAAAGCCAAATGGTTCATCCCGAATCATTGTTTCATTGGCAAAGTATACGGAACACCAATAACATAAGTATATATATATATATATATATATATATTTATTTATTTATTTATTTTATTTATTTATGGTTATTGGCTTGGATATATAGGATATATAGGGATGCTAATGATCCTGAGGATTTGAGTAATGCTTGTAAAGTCTTAATTTCCAATGATGGTGATATTGCTGACTGTTAATTCTCCACGTGGTGCATCCTGGAATAGGTGCCCCTAGGCATCTAGACTAATAAGAGCAGGGTCCGAGTGCACAGCGGTATAACTGGGCTTCCGCTACGGCGGGTGGGTGCAAACATACACCCAGGATAATTAAAAGGTATCTAAAGGTATACGTATACCATATGTAGCCCTTGGGCTAAGGGAGATAACCCTGAAAAAAATCAAGCGGCCTCGTCAATCTTTGCGAACAGTGGCCACGTCACAAGGATGCCGTCTACCAGCCAAGAAACTTTGTTATTTTTCCACGTTTGCCTACGCTTGTCAAGCCATCTAAATCGATCGTTCTACATGTCGTATAAATATGGTGACCACATCACCAACCAAAATGAAAATGAATGAATATATATATATATATAATGTTATTGCTTTGAATGGTTTACGTGGAAATATCATCTTTCAACAGTGGGCATGTTAGCGAAGCCGAGCGTGGACCTGTATTTCGTACCGGCATTGAGAATCGAACCCATCTTTACCCTCTATATTTCCAGGTTAGGACAATCTAACACAAATCGAAAGGCAATGTGATATCAATAAGAAGTGCACTTGGTTCTACGTTACTTCAACCGGATTGCGTCGAACTGACAAAGCGACTATTATTGATTTTACTTTCGATTGTGTCTGTAGTGTGGATCAACAATTTCAAAATTTTCAATTTGCTGAGATGATGGGATGCTAATGATTTCAATTTCCAATAACGGTAATATTCGTGACTGTTCTTCATCCATGTGGTACCTACAAACATCTAGATTAATAGCAACCGGGGCCGAATGCACAGCGGGCTTCCGCTGTGGTGGATGGATGCAAGCATACATCCAAGGTATATGCATATCATATGTAGCCCTTGGGCTAAGGGAAATATCTCGGATAAAACATCAGGCTCTTGACTACCTATGCGAACAAGGAAGCTATCAATTAGCCAAGAGACTTTGTTATTTTCTTACATTGGTTATACTTATCAAGCCATCGAAATCGACCGTTTTAATATGCCGTACAAATATAGAAATAATGAAGAGATGCCTGTATCACTAACCACAATGAAAAAACCCAATCAATTCATTATTGATTTGAATAAACGATAGATGAAATGTTGAAATGATTGACAGTGAAATGTATCTATTTATTAGTTCTATACGATTATTACTACTTGAAACATTTTTAAGCAAGCGAACATTTTAGCTACTTCGGACAACAGCGATTGGGTTCGAATCCAGCGCTGTATCACTAGACCACCTCGGTGAGGCAGTGGCACAGTTGGTAAGGCGTTCGACTCCAAACTTAGTGGACAGAGGCGGAGTCCTGTCAAACTGTGGACGGTCATTTGACTTTACTAATGCGAACTTACGCTTATCAAGACATCAAAATCAATCGGTCAACATGCCGCATACATATGGCAAATAATGAAATGGTGATTACGCCCTTTCGCTTTAAATTAAGCAAAGTAACTGTAATAGTAAAAATAACAACAAAGTCCCATAATTTAAAAGGAACCTATGAAGCAACAAAATGATTTCGTGTGTTCTAACAATCTGCTAAATATTTTTGTTTGATCCCATGAGACATTCATTTCAATTAAATCTTGTCGAAAAATTTTCTGCGGTCTATCCCGAACCTTTCTTTTGCCATTGTTGTAAGTCTTTCGAGCGGTAAACGAAGAATTTGGCTACATAGTTTCCTTCGTCTAATCGAGCATTTGGCTTTTACTCAACCCTATTCTTCTTATTTTGTAGTCGGAAAAAATGTTTACCGTTTTTTTTAAAAAAAGCAACATTTTTAGATGTTTTTCAAGTTACTTTTACACAGCGCATTTGCCAAAAACAGCTCATATTCATTCGACATGAAAAAATATTGGCAAGGTCATTTGTTACAAACGGACCAATGAGGTTTGAGTAGCTCGTTTTTGAGTTACTGCGCAGTATTGTGTTTAGACATGCTACGTTCTCTACCTGTTTAATACGTTTAAACGAGCACGACAGGCGTTCAAACATGTTTCAAATGTTATTTGAAAAATCGATAAATCTATTGATTTGATCCTTGTAGCCGGTTGCCTTCATCTCATTACAAATGTGTGCATATTATTTTTATTTTTAAATTTGATGGGTCCCATTTAGTCATAAATTGGCTGTACGTTTATTGATCTTTCTATTGCATCATCGTGTGAGTCACGCATTTTCACATTTTTCTACCAAACTCTCATTGGTTCAATTGTCATATATTCCTTTTTTGTTATATGCCGGTACCTGCCAATTCGGTGAAAAGTGTGTATGTGCTTAAATTACGGTGATTAATGAGTTGTCTAATCATGCTGTTACATAAGCTATTAATCTCGTTACTTTTAATTCCTTTTGTATATCAATATCATCAGTGCTCTGGTTGTATTCACTATTTTATTATAAACTTCATTTTGATTAGTACGTAGTTGTATTGGGATGTTAATGATCCCGATCATTTGAGTACGCTTATAACGTATCAGTTACCCATTATGGTAATATTTCTGATTGTGTATCTTCACATGGTGCATTGTTCGATTCAGATCAACATGGATCACATACCAAGGGTTAGGGTTAGGGCGGGTGGGTACTTGAATAAATAATACCGATTTTTGCTGAGGTGGTGCTCAACTTCAGCCTGAGTGGGCATGGGTTCGATCCCCATCACCGGCACCAAATGCGGCTCCACATTCGGCTTTGCTGAAAGATGTGTTTCTCGTAAAACATTTAAAGTAGTAAAAAATAAAAAATAGTAATGTGTGTAAAAACTTTGTTAAAAAATAGATGGCACTCTTGTTCACAAACATTAACGAGGCCGTCTGTTTTTTTGACAGTCATCTCCCTTATTCCAACGGTTACATATAGTATAAATATCTTTTAAGTGATGTGGATTGTATACTTGTAACCTTGCACCAATGTGGAAATCCAATTATACCGCTCTGTACTCGATTCCTGATCTATGTTAGGCTGTGTTCAGGATGTAGCACATGGAAATGCACTAACACAAGGATTTGAGAATATTTGTTTGTCAACGCTTACCGACAATATAAAACGTGGCCGATGTCATCTTGGGGAACTTCTGACCGCCGATATATTCCCCTATCCGAATGTACGATTGGTGGGTAGACATATTGATCTGAAAGACATTGATAAATCAATGTCATTTAATTGACCAATCATATGATAATTTACCAAATTTGGTTATTGGTCCTAATTGCAACCCGAATTGACATTCGAAGATGGATAGACAAACACACCGAGTTGTCTAAAGAAAATGCTTTTATCGGTAAATGAATATGGCAAAACAGACTTATCAAGGTTAATTTTTCCTGGGTAATTATTTTTGTCAAACACATCTTCATTCATATTGAACACTTTAATTATGGCATTATTGGGAACAAAAGGGATAATAGCATCACAAATTGACAATAGATTGTAATGCACGAATCACGTGATGATATGATACACCTTAATGAAAAATAATCAATTAAAGATTAGAATTACTATTGAGGGGTCCAGGTTGAAAAGGAGAATAGTTTGAGTGCAAGAAAAGTTAAGAAAGGATACATTTTTTAATGTTTATTACTTTGAATGTTTTACGAGAAACATCTTTCAGCAGTGGACATTTCAGTGAAGCCAAACGTTTGCCCGCATTTTAGTATCGGCAGTGGGATTCGAACCCATGCACACCGAGGTCCAAATCGAGCGCTGTATTGCTAAACCACTACGGCAAAGATCGACGAGGCCGCCTGATATTTTGTCAGGATTATCTTTTGTAGCCCAAAGGCTACATATGATATACATATAGCTTGAGATTCCTTTTAAGTACCCTGGAGACCATTCATGCTGCTGTGCACTCGGTCACTACTGTTATTTATCTAGATGCCTGTGGGTACCACGTGAAGTAGGAACAATCATGAATATAACTATCATCGGAAATTGAGACTTTATAACCATGCCGGCGTTGTCTAGCGGTACAGCGCTCGACTTGAACCAGGGTGGGCGTGGGTTCGGAACTAATCAACGGCTGAAAGATGTTTCTCGTAGACCATTTAAATTAGTAAATAAATTAATTAATTATCTAAATCCTCATGGAGGTTAGGTATATATATATATATATATATATATACCTTATGTACCTTAGAGTTGTATGCTTGCACATATTCACAAAAGCAGAAGCCCAGTTATATCGCTGTGTACTCGGTCGCTGCTGTTATTATTCTACATGTCTATGGGCACTTAGTCAAAGATGCACCACGTGGAGGAGGAGCAGTCTCCTGATAGAATCCATATTTGGGAATTAGTACTTCATAAGCATTGCCCAAAACCTCAGGATCATTAATATCCTGTTTGGGCATACATTTGATCTCCCACTACCGGTTCTAAATGTGGGGTCACGTTTGGCTTCACTATAATGTCCGCTGGTGATAGATGTTTTCCATCAAACATTCAAAAAATAGTAACAATTAGAAAGTATTCCTATCTTATGCACTACAAAATACCTACAAATAAATGTGATCATTTTTCTTCGCAACCCGTTGATTCAGTTTTTTCGAAATTCTTATGATTGGTTTTTTTAATGCAGTCTTATGTAATCTTATTTTTGACAAAAATAATATAGGTTTAATCAGGTGCTTCTTTTCGTTATACAATGAAAAAAATAATATTGCTGTGACAACTATAAAAATAGCCCATGATACTGAAGACTGTTTTTGATAAAACATAAAACTCTTATTAACGAGTTGCACACTAACTTGAAAAATAACACTGCTGATATGCATTTTTCTACTTCATTGAGGCAAAGTTAGTCGTGCACAGCCAAAGCAGCTTTACGAAAATGCTGAGGTGGTCTAGCGATGCAGCGCTCGATTTGGACCTCGGTGGGCATCGGGGTACAAATCCCACCACCGGCACTAAAATGCGGGTCCACGTTCGACTTCCACTGTTGAAAGATGTTTCTCGTAAAACATTCAAAACAGTAAATATACAATTAACATAAAACACATTTATTAAAATGAATAAGTAAACAATTTAAAGAACCGAATCATTCACTGTATTTCGTAACGTAGTCAACTCTTCATTATTTCTATATTTGTGCGGCATGTCAAACAATGTACAGCAATAGATTTATAAAGACGTTTTTTGGCTGTTCGCAACGATTGACGAGGCCACCTCATTTTTTGGCAGGGGTATCTCCCTTAGCTCAAGGTCTACATATGGTATACATATATCTTAAGATATCTTTTAAGTACCCTGTACATATGGTTGCACCTATCCGCCGTAATGGATGCATTCAGTCCCTGCTGTTTTAGTCTAGGTGCCTATTGACACCTAGTTCAGAAAAATTACCATTATTGGAAATTGAGACTCTATATGCATTACTCAAATCCTCATAATTATTAACATCGTGTATCTTTGAACTACTTTGAGCATACGCTTGCACCCATTCGTCAAACTGGAAGTCCAGTTATATCGCTGTGGACGCGGTCCCCACTGTATCAGTCTGGGTGCACCATGTGCAATGAACAGTTGAATTTAGGAACAGTAACTGTGGAGTTGTACTCAAAAAATTTCTACCTATTTGTTACCAACCTATTTTCAATTACCTACAGATACCGACGCTGAACCGGAGGACTTGTCAACGCCACACCGACCCCAAATCTTGTGGGCGGGCTACTTTTGCATTCCCGACTTGTTCAAAATTTCGCCCAATTTATTCGTTACCGAAGAATTGAAGGAATTGGTCAAGGACACGTTGTTGGTTGCACCTGGACTCGATATCAGTCCGGACTTCGATTCGATGACGTCGGTCGTGAGTTTTGACCTTTTGTCACATTTCTGTTTTATCATCCACGAACGGTTGCGTTCGATAGAATTCATAGAGTCGGTTTTGTTGGGATGCTAATGATTCTGAGGATTTGAGTAATGCTGCGGCGGGTGGGTGCGAACATACACCCAGGATACTTAAAAGGTATCTAAAGGTATACGTATATCATATGTAGCCCTTGGGCTAAGGGAGATAACCCTGACAAAAAATCAGGCGGCCTCGTCAATCTTTGCGAACAGTGGCGTCGTCACAAGGATGCCGTCTACCAGCCAAGAAACTTTGTTATTCTTCCACGCTTGTCAAGCCATCGAAATCGATCGTTTGCTGTCGTATAAATATGGGAAATAATGAAGAGGTGACCACGTCACCAACCAAAATGAATGTGTCGGCTTTGTTCAAAATGAACAAGCTTTAGTCACATTTTTGCGTTCCAACATCAACTACAATAGTAGATGACAGAGCCACTTTTTCGTACATTCCGAATAATTCGTTCTATTTTATTCTATTGTTATTTTTACTACTTTGAATGTTTTTACACTGGATTTCGCCTGGCACATTGGTCGTAGTTTTGGATGGCGTTTAGAGGTGTGTCAGTCCAACGACTTAGCCACTGTTGCCCAAATAATATCTCGGCCAAATTAACATAAATATCGACCAAGTACCTTTCTAGCCCCTTTCCACCGGGCGCATAAAGTATCCATTTCCAATGAAGGTAATATTCCTGATTGGACTAGGTGATTATAGAAACGTACTTTATCTTCACTAGAAAATAATTGTTCTACCCGCCCCCACTGGTTAAAATGTTCCACTCCATTTATACTCAATATGTGATCAAGTGATTAAATGTATGCCTCAGTACATGTAAGCATGTTTTGCTATCACATGAGCTATACGTTTATTATTGAGTACATATCACATGCGATCTTTAAACAGTGCCAGTCCATTTATTCAACTAGAATTATTATAATTTCTTTTTCTTTTTTCTATATTGCATTTATTTTTTCATTTTGGTTGGTGATCATATGATCACCTCTTCACTATTTTCCATATCTATACAACATATAAAACGGTCGACTTCGATGGCTTGATAAACGTAACTAACGTAAAAGAATAACGAAGTTTCTTGGCTGGTAGACGGCATCTTTGTGACGTCGCCACTGTTCGCAAAGATTGACGAGGCCGCCTGATTTTTTGTCACGGTTATCTCCCTTAGCCCAAGGGCTACATATGATATACGTATGCCTTAAGATACTTTTTAAGTATCCTGGGTGTATGCTTACACCTAACCACCGTAGCGGAAACCCAGATATATCGCTGTGTACTCGAACTTTGCTGTTATTAGTCGAGATGTCTAGGGGCACCTAGTCCAGGATGCACCACATGAAGGACGAACAGTCAGGAATATTACCGTCATTGGAATTTGAGACTTTATAGGCATTACTCAAATCCTCAGGATTACATATATATATATATATATATATATATATATACAATTTTAAAATCTTAATTTATGTGATGTTTCCTGAATTTACACTCACACTAATGAAGAATCGGATGCATCAATGTGGCGAATGCGTGCAAGCATACATTTTGAATACGTAAAACGTGTTTTAAGTTGTACGCTTACCACATATGAACATGAAGCTTGGGAAGAGAACTTTAAAGCAAAAAGTTAAACGGATTGGCTAATCTTTGTTAACAGTACAGCCGTAGATGTGACCGTCATGAATTCACATGACCATATTTAAAAATACATTTAGGCAAAACAGAAGTCCAGTTATACAGCTCTACACTCCGTCCTTTTTCTGTGTGTCAGGTCACATTGCACCACATGGCAATACAAGGAATCGATATTAACGGCACCGTTATAGATACTAATGATCGTGAGGATTTGAGTATTGCTTAAAAAGTCTCAATTTCTAATGATTGTGATACTCCTCACTATTCATCCTGGACTAATAACAGCAGAGTCCAAGTGCACAGTGGTATAACTGGGCTTCCTCTACAACTGCTGGGCGCAAGCATACACCCAGGATACTCAAAAAGTATACCTTGAGCTAAGGGAGATAACCCTGGCCATGAATGAGACGTCATTTAGCCCCAGTTCAATTCGGACTCAACCCCATGGAAGTGACATCGTGTAACATATGTGTTCATTACTTGGCCATGGATACATGTATCACCAATTGCCCTTCCTTTGCAGGCCGAAAGTCTGTTTCGCCGAGTGTTGTCCCAACTTGGTTTGGCCAACGTTCCGTGTGCCCCACTTGAGCCAACCGTCAACCGTGGATACGACACGCTGGACTCGAAGTGGGATGGCGTCTTCCCACCCCAACCGCCCAATCCCGATACGATCATTCATGACGAGTCGGGGAATTTGGTCGAATAATTCGATCCAGTAATTCACTTGTGTCACGTGATGCATAATCGTTGGTGTTATTGATCCATTGTGGTGTAATTTGAACCCTATCAGAATAGAGCGGCCAGACAGAGCATTATTTTATTTTTACTACTTCAACATGTTTTACAGGAATAGTTTAGAGATTCGGAACGCGTGTCTGTAGTTAGTACCGGTGATCAATATTAAACCTAAGTCCGCACAGATTCGATTAGAGCACTGTACCGCTACACCAGCCCGGATTTTCCTTTTGCAGCTTTTCCCTCTTATGAAGGGTCACTGTTTTGTCCGTTTGGTTCTGTATTGAACGAATTTGCAACACTATGACCATTCAATAGGTCCGGCGTGAAATTGTTTTACTGCCGAATTCTCTTCCTGTCACAAAAGTTATATCCTTATTAAGTGGATATGGACTAATCGTATTAATTATCCATATATTGTCTGTCTCCCTAGCAATCCACATGATTGCACCTCAAATCTGGATAAAGGAAGAGTATTTCAGCGCAAGGTTAGCAACCTGGCGTCTATATTGCGACGCAAACGCCGTTCCGAGAAACAACAGCAAATAGGTGATAGAATGACTCAATTGATGGGGTTGAGTGAAAGCCGAATGAAGTTCAATGTTCGATTAGGCGAAGGAAATTGCAACCGCTCGAAAGATCTGCAACGATTTTCGAGTGGACTATTGATGAAAAAAGGTTCGGAAAATTAGCCTAACCGACTACATATTGTAAATAGATACCTTTTAAGCATCTTAGGTGTATACCAGTACCCATTCACTCAACGGGAATCCAGTAAAATCCCAGTTATACGGCCGTACACCCGGTTCCTGCTGTTACCAGTCTAGACACCTGTTGGCACCTAGTCAAGGATGCACCACGTTGAAGAGGATGTCAAGAATATCACCATCATTAAAAATTGAAACTTTATAGGCATTACTCAAGTACCCAAGCACATTTTGAAAAGACATGCTACCTGTAATGGTGGTGTACATCAGCTACTTCGACACATCAGGTCGTATTGTGCTCAACTTTATCAACTCCATTTTTATTGATTTACAGATTCATCAACCAACCGCTCGCGTCGATATTTTGGCTTACTACGGTGAACATTTACTTTCCATTATTATTGATTTTTGTTATTTATTTGTTTTTTATCGTCTATTTTGATTTTGTACTCATGGTAGGTTGTGAAACCGCTGTTGCTTTTTATGATATAAGTTTAAAATATAAACAAACGGTTACGTATTGATTTGCTTGGTTAATAACAACTGGTACTAAAATCACCTCTTCATTGGTTCCAAGTTCGCCTAGTACAAGGGCTTCGCGGTAGATCTCTTGCAAATGCGGATTGCAGCAGTTAAGGTCTTGCACAGAGCACGTGAAGATTCAGCCGGGTTCCGTCACCTAATACAACTACCCAGTCGTTTTCTGTTCAGCGAATCAAAAGCTGAAGAGTAGTCAATGAACTCTACGCTGAATGCGTCAAAAAATCGAAAAAAAATTGTTAGACGCCAAGTACTAGTTAATAATAATCTTTAATCATTTTCTTCCAGTGATCACGAGTTACAGATATAACTTAGTCCAGCTTGTTTTTATGATTCGGATCGTGTACGAATTACGAAAAATGTTTGAAATATAAACAAAGGGCGACTTCAGACACGGCGTTTTTACTGATTTTCCCGGCATTGTTTGAATAATCGTATAATAATATTTGGTACTATGACTACCTCTCCATTAGTACCAAGCCTAAACTACCAATTCACAGCGGCATAACTGGCATTATCTCAATACCATAAGTAGCTGTTGGGCTAAGAGACAAATCTGACGAAAAATCAGGTAACCTCGTTAATCTTTGCAAACACTGGTGCCATCTATCAGCCAAGAAACTCCGTTATTCATCTACATGTTATCTGAGACAATCTTTTTATATACCGTACAAATATAATTAACTACGTAATTACCTTACCATCCACAATAAATGAACCCAATGGGTAATCCAAAATGCATTCAAATTATTCATCATCATGTATTGACAATTTACAAAATCCGTCATAAAAATACAATAATTGTAATTATCGTTTTGATAAACAGCAGTTGCAGAAATAAATCATATATATATATATATATATATATATATATATATATATATATACTAAACGTGGTCTAAAAAGAAACAAATTGTCATCATAATCATCAAAAAAATCAAAATAAACCAATTAGTTGGAATCCAAATTCTTTACAGTACAGAGGAAAAGGAAAATGCACACACACACACACACAAGATAACAAAATGCGACGCACGCGCAAATGCAGACAACAAACTTGGACATGAATTGATGTGAAGTTGAAAGCACCGCCCCCATTCGACTGGGTCGAATTAGAAAAGCTGTCGGACCGGGTGCTGGAAGGCTGGAATGGGCGTTTGCAAACGCACACGGTCAACCAGTACAAGCAAACGATAGAAATGCAGATAAAATTATTTTTACACACAAATAATGAGCAAGACACAGACACAATGAAAGCGATGGATTTGGTCGATGGAAAGCAGAGTTTTGTACATGAAAAAAAATAAAATAGGAAACAGTTGATGATGGGATGACAGAAGCAGATAATGCGAAATACGCGCCTATTTCTGTTCGCGTGCCAAATTGATGAGCGGGACGAGTGATGATAGGGGTTTAGCGCAGTAACAGATGAACGGGTGCTAAAAAAACGTGCATGGACAAACATGATTAGTTACAGCCGAATACATCCCTAAATAGAACCGTCCAATTGAATATTGCATATAACCAATTGACTACATATATGCACCCACATTTCCGATCCCAAACGAGAATCATCCGGTTTGTACTGAAATCTCTTTTCTACCGGTGATTTTTACCAAAAACGCTCCAATCATGGACTCAATGGTTAACACAGGTATCAATAAAATGGCTTCTCGTGTAAAACATTCAAAGTAGTAGAAATAGTAAATAAAAAATTTTGGACTTAAGTTGACGTTGGTTTCGCTAAATTTCTGCTTACTAACAATGTTTCCCATAAAACATTCAAAATAAGCAAATCAATAATTGCCCACAAAATCCCTCACACCATGTGTGTTTAGTTAACATGAACATCAAACTCCATTGCACATCAGTGTGGTGCACTTGGTGAAACGCCAACTGATGAATTTGAGTAATGTCCGATAATAGCGATATGCCTGATTGTTACACCGACGTGGCGTATCCTGAACTAACACAACTAGGACCGAGTGCACAGCGATATAACTGGTATCTGTATTGGTAGATAGTGCACACGTTATCTTAATGCCATAAGTAGCTGTTGGGCGACGTCTGACAGCATATCAAGTAACCTTGTCCATCTTTGTACAAATGTAGAAATAATGAAGAGATAATTATGTCATCAGCCACAATAAATGAATGAACCGAGTCAATTTCATATTCAAATTTATTAAACCTTAACGATGTATTTACTATTACAATAACCGACAATTCAACTGATTAAAATTGTTTACACTTTAGTCAAGGTCAATATAGAGACATGTCTACTGCCAAATAAACAAACGTCAGTTTGTTTATTTGTATTAATCGATTATTTTTTTCTATATATTGCACACCCAATCAAAATCTGACCTTTACATCAGTAGGGGCAGTGTTGGGACATAGGCTATTGACGACAAAATTGGAGGTAGCGCATGCTAAACCAGCAATGTAGATTAAGTTTATTTATTCCACAGTCTGCATTGATGCAGCAATTTTTAGCCACATTTCAATCGTCCAACAAAACGCTAATTTCATTGGCTCACACTTTTGAAAATAGTTCAACCCACGCATCAACCGATTCTCATTGGTCGAATGTTTACGTAGGCGATAAACATCAATTACAACTTGAAGGTCATTCAAAAATTGAATACGTCAAGATTCTCGCACTAGGATTTAAGTTATAATCGTAAATATTTTAAAAGTATAAATTACAACCACCTCTTTGTAATTGACTGACGTATCTGTAAGAGATCGGCCTCGGGAATGACTATCATTTCCTATGTAGGTTAGGATAACCTGACAGTCATCTTAAAAGGTGCACGTGTACGTGGAACCGGTTGGTAAGATAAATGAATTTATACAACTCCAGTATAACCAAAATACTGTCAAAAGAATCAGTGGTTCGTATTTCGGTTCATTCATAGTTTCTATGCTGTTTTTGTGCGGCTTCTCGCATGAAACAATCATGATTTCTAGTTGGATATAACCATTTAGCTACAAATACAAAATGAAATTTAGTTATTTCACTATGATTGGACGCTAAAGTAGAATTGGTGACATACACGACCTTGACTTAAGTCATAAGATATGGAACAATTGTCTTACCTCGTGCTCTTCAGAAGGAAATAATTTTCCATCAATAAAACCAGGGATGCTAATAAACCTGAGGATTTCAGTAATGCTAACGGTCACCTCCACATAACGCATCCTGGACTGTATGTACCCAAGTACTTTGAATAACACAGGAGGGAGCAAATGCAGTGGTATAAATTACCGTCCGCTTTGGTGCATGAGTGCAAGTTGCTTACAAAAAATAATGTCAAATAAAATCAATCGATTCTCACTTGCAACAACTCGACAGCTGTAGCGCGTTTTTCGACTTCGACTTCCAAACAGCGATCGAGGAAGTCGAGAAATAGATTGGACAACTTGTCGCGCTCCTTGATAATCGGTTTGCCGTTGGTTGCGATGAGATAGAGGGCCTGTTGGGTGTGGGAACATGGATGCCAGCATTATTACTATCATTCAGTCTATTTTGCAAATCATAGTAAACTTAACATTAATTGGTCATGTATTTCTAATACAATCAGCCAGAAGCTCAACCATTACTCGAATGGAAGAGAATACCGGATGGACAACAAATAATTTGGACGGACATTGTAGAACGTGAACTCAGTCCCTTTGTTTATGCCAAGCCCCTTTGTTCAAATGAATTACCTCATTGGAAGTACGATTGCTTATCGTTTGCGGTTAATAGAGATTATTAGAGGGGCTTAATTCGGGATGTAATTAATATTTGGAGTTAGCATACCTCAAATGTCGTCTAGTGGGCATTGTAAAAGTTTATGCTTTGCAGACTTTTGGTAATTTGGATTACCCTGAGCGATAATAACCGGTGATGATGATGGTACCATGATTATTAGTTTATTTCACAACCCTTTTCACTGTCAACTCTACCCTCTTAGCAAATTCCCTTTCGTTGGACAATGTATTCCAACAACAAAAAAACAACGTTGTTGATGTCGGGATCCCCCCGCCACAAACATAAATTTGGACAACTTACCCGCAGTGGATTTTCGTTCAAATAAGGCGGTTCCCCATCGACCATTTCGATAGCCATAATGCCCAACGACCAAATATCGACTTTGGGACCGTATTGCTTGCGGGCCACGACCTCGGGAGCCATCCAATAGGGCGTGCCAACCATCGTCGATCGCTTGGTCCGATCGTGGCTCAGCTGGGCGCAAAAGCCGAAGTCGGTCAGTTTGACCGTTCCGTCCAGACCGAGTAGAATGTTGTCCGACTTGATGTCGCGGTGAATGACGCGGTTGGAGTGGAGGAATTCGAGAGCGAAAAGGATCTGGTCGGGGGGGGAGAGAATAGATGAGCGGTTGTCAATAGATTTCAAACGCTCTATTTCTCTTGTTTTAATTGAGCGTAATCAAACATGTGTTAGTAAAGTAATTAATTTGCAATAGCTTACACTGTTTTGAAATAAATAATAAATAAAGGCAACAAACAACAGCGTTTCTTAGCTAATAGATGGCATCCTTGTAACGGTGTGCAAAGATTGGCAAGACCACCTGACATTTTCTCAGAACTACCTTTAACCCAACGACTAACTATAGTATACTCTGAGATATTTTAAAAGTATCATTGGTGTATCATTGTACCCAACCATTACAGTAGAAGACCAGTTTATGTAGTATCCTGAATTTATATACGAAGTGAACTTGGAGGGAGGGAATAAATGAAGTTTCTTGGCTAGAAAACCGCATCCTAGCGACAACGCAGGAATTGACAAGACGATCTTCTTCTGGTGGAAATTAGAGGTTGATGGATCAGCAAGCCTACTCGTCTACATTTGTATAAATATGCACTGTATATGTATATAATTACCTTGGGTGTATGCATGTACAAACCTGTCATAGCGGAAGCCCACTTGTACCGCTGTACACTTGATGCCTGCTGTTCTTAGTCCAGATGCATATAGACACCTAGTCTAGGATGCACTACGTCGTAGAGCAACAGTCAGAAATGCCACCATCCAATGGTAAGACTCAAGCATTACTCAAATCCTCAGGATCAATGAAAAGGGGGAGAGGGCATGCAAACGACAACCCACCTCGCGACAAATAGCTGCAATGTGTCCTTCGTCCATAACCGTTTCGGTAACGACATCGGTAAGCGATCCGCCATCCAAATATTCCATCACGACCCACAATTCCTCGTTGCCGCTTTTGACGGCTTCGTCGTCGCCGGGCATTTTGGGTCGCGACGGAACGACCAAGAAGCTGTCCAAATAGTTGACAATATTCGTCTGCCGATTGGCCTTCATGACCAAAATTTCGTTGACGATGAGTTCCTTTTTGGGCTGTTTGGCCAAATTCATCTGTTTGATGGCAACGAGCTGGCCGGTTTGCAATTCGTAGCCGCTGTACACAACTCCCGACGCTCTGCAAGCGACAAAAAATGGACAAGTGTTATATTGGCTGGAATCGGACAGTATTCATAGCAGTAATGGCACCATGCACTCAGAGTATCTGGATAGAGTAGGATTTGAGCGGAAGGTTAGCAACTTGGCCTCTGCAAAAAATCTCTATTGCTACAGAGACAATAAGAGAATGCCATAACTCCAAACAAGATGATAGCACAATTCAGATGACAGAGTTCAGTGCAAGTCGAAAGCAACTTCAACCTTCGATTACTTGGTCAAAATCTACGCTTACTGCCCCCGAAAGATCAGTAAGAACGGATTATAGAATGGCCAATTGATGGTGACAAAAGAAAGGTTGGGATAGACCACATAAAAAACATGACAAAGAACCATTCGGGAAATAAGTGTCTCATGGGATCAAATACAAATATTTGGCATGAAACTTGAAACCATTTTGTTGCACCCCATATGTTCTTTGTGGTTGTTTTTACTGCTACCGTTATCTTGTTGTTCCATACTTATTTTAAAGCACGATGGAAAATAGTGCCGAGGTGGTCTAGTGATACAGCGCTCGTCTCAAACCTGAGTGGGTTCGATCCCGACACCAAATGCGGCCCATTTCTCAAAAATGTTTCCCCTAGAACGCTTGAAAGCAGTAAAATAAAATAGAAATTAGAGTCAATCATACCCTTGGCCAATTTTTTCAACCAGCCGATACTTTTGATACGGATCGCTTTTGGTGACAATTTCTTTCAGCCGATCTTGAACTTGTTGATCCGTCAAACGCTGATTGGTCGTGCGTCTTCGCGGAGGAATGGGTGTAGACGAAAGCTTCGTTTGTTGTTGTGGTTGCTGCTGCTGCTGTTGAATTCCACGATACATGTTGGCCAATCCCTGAGGCTTGGCAGGAATTTGCGGAGCTCCGTGGATGTGATTTGCATTGTCGACTTTCAATATGCCAGAAGACGGTGGATTGATTACATGTGAATCTAAAATATTGGAATGGTTGTAGCAATGAAGAGTGATTGGTTACAAAAGTAACATCGCTCACGTCGATGTCTTTGATGAATATCAATCAATGGGTTGATGCCATGACAACTATCCGAATAGCACCCTCAAACAAATGCCCTATAAATTTTGTTATGGAAAGAACACCTTGTATACAACCCCTCGGAAATTTGTGAATCTCCTACGTGCTCTGTACAAAACTCAACTGATGCAATCCACAACCGCACCAGACCTACTACAAAGCCGTTCGAAATTTACAGTTGTGTCCATCAAGACTATATAGATGCCTCGCTTTTGTTCAACTATCCCCTGTATCCCCCGTATCAAGGGATTGGACGAAAAAGATCAGCAACTGCTAAATTCGGAATCACCTTCAATTTCACAATTTTCCATTATTAGTATCGTGACAACGAAAAAGGTACTGGTTTGGACGCGTTCTTCGTAGAAATCCTGATGCAATCTCACGTATCGTAATCTTGGCTTGTCCAAATACCGACTGTAAGAAGAGGAAAGGTGGTCAAAAACGTACTTGGATGGATGCTGTTCGGGACCATCTTCACACAATTTTGACCGGCACTTTATCTTGGAAACAAGTCGCTTGGACTGACATATCCCTACAGAGCCAATACAACAAGCAACCGCTTATTCGTAAAACACACACACACAATAGGTGCTCGCAGATGCGAAATATCGATCGGCGGCAGACATACCTGGACACGGAGGGTTGAGAATTGGCGAAATATTGGACAATACGCATTCCGTCGTAGTTAGACAATCAGAGTATTGATACAAGACGGTACTTTCGGATATCTAAACAGCCGAAGAAAAAAAACAATGAAATGGGATACATATTAAGTAGAACACATAGTTCACACGTGCCACATGTAAGAACACAAGAATAGTCACACACACACACATGCATACAAATTCATGACTCACTTTGCCCACCAAACCATCCGACGTAACAACTGGAACATTGCTGTCACCAGTTGACGAATTACCGACTGGAGCCACGTCTTCTTGTTCTTCGACACAATCCCTCGCCCTATCCTCTTCTTCTTCGTTGCCCTCAATATCTTCCTCCTCCTCCTCCTCCTCTTCTTCTTCATCCTCTTCCTCTTCTTCTTCACTCGAAGACGATCCTCCAATCATCATTCGCACACCAACGGACTCCTGTCTGGGCGAACCTTCGGCAAAAGACGCCAATCCACTGGGAAACTGATGGAATGACGAGTGCTTCAACGTACTATGCGCTTCGTCATCTTGCGTCGTCACATGTTCCACCACCATCATTTCGGCCAAATCAGTCGAATGGGGCTGCGATTTGATGGGACCGTGAGGCGGAATTGGCGGGGGTGGTAGCGGATAGTCGGCAAAAAACGGACCAGACGAACTGTGGGTCACGACGGGCGACAAGGTTGGACCCATCAGACTGATGGAATTGGGAAGACCGTTGATAAGACTGATGTGACCACTGGTTCCCGAACACGACAAAGAACAGCCGCTGCTTCTGTGATTCGAAAAAAGTACCAAAAGCAATGTAGACTTGTGAACAGTGCTCGCATTCACATGAATGCACGATAATCAACATCATCATCGTGCTCTTAACAAACGACACTTGATGTATGTTGATTTTTAATGTTACTTACATCCCGAAGGGTAAGCAATCGAACACCATTCGAACGGCTTAGCATAATGCATGCACAATAATAGTAATTGTGAACATGTTTCACAAGCTGAACCAAATCGAATTAGACCAAAAGGTAAAAGTAGATCACGATCTATCCAAACAGATACTTTAATGCGTAGCAGTTAACAGCCTGTCTAAGAGTGACTAGAGCACCAAACACGAAACTGGATGGATACGGGTTCGAACCCAACACGGTGGTCCAAAAATAATTCAAAATTATTATACTTTGAATGGGTCATTATGTCACGTCACAATATGATGTAGGATGTACAATTTAGTACAAACCAATGCACGGGTGGAAAGATTCAATTAATCCTATTTTGAGAGGTTTGTTAGAAGTTCAATTGCTTTCGTACTCTGGCTAATTATGGCAAACCTGATTATTTGAATTGATTGGTCTTGACTTTCATAGATAGTTAAATTCTCCCGGTTTTTTAACACCCACCCCTACCAGTGACACAAAATGCGATTGATTTTTTATCAGAGTTATCTCTTATAGCTCAACGGCTACATATACCTTAAAATACCTTTTAGGTATCTTGGGTGTATGCTTACACTCATCCGTCGTAGCAGAATCCCAGTTAAACCGCTGAGCACTCGGACCCTGCTGTTATTAGTCTAGATGCCTATTAACACCTAGCCCAGGATGCACCACGTGGAGGACTAACAGTTAGGAATATCACCATTATTGGAAATTGAGACTTTATAAGCATTTGTCAAATCTTCATGATTACTAGCAACCCTAAATTCCTAATATCCATTTGTTATTATTACATTAAACTTTAATACTAGCGATATATTTAGCACAAAAATACATTTTCACCACCGATAAAAAAAAACAATAAAGAAACAAAAGAATAGTACAAATAATAGGAACAGACTGAAATATACAAAATCATATGATAATGAACATAAATGTAATCAATACGATAAACATGTGGTTCAAAAAGTATATATTCAAAATGAATATACTATGAATAAGTTATTATAATGCATCGTTACATTATTGTGTAGGATGTACAAATTAGTTCAAACAAACGTGTAGGTGGAAATATTAACCTAATTCTAAAATTGTAGGTTAGATTAATTATGTTCGATTGTGGATTAGTTAATACTCTGACCAAGAATGGCAGAATTGATTATTTGTATTGATTAGTCCTGGTTAACAATAAGCATGGGGCAACAAGATAAATGCAACAACAAAGTCCCATTATTCAAAAAAAACATATGAGGCAACACAATGATTCCACGTGTTCGAACATTTTGGTTAATTCCCCCCATAAGACACTCGTTGCAATTAAATCTTCCCGAATGCTTCTTAGCCAGGTAGTCTACCAACGCTTTCTTCGGCCATCATCAATTGTCCATTCTCAAAACCGTTCTTGATAGTCTTTCGGGTACTAATTGACCAAGTAATTTTATTCGTCTAATCGAAGATTGAGCTACCTTTCGGCTTTCACTCAACCCTGTCCTATCACTTCTTTGCCGGAATGACTTCATCTTATTGTCTCTGTAGCAATAGAGATTTTTAACAGAGGTCAGTTTCAAGCCTGGATAAATGGTTTCAGTCCAAGGCTAGAAACCTGGTTCATTTCTCAATCTTCTCAATATTCGTTCGTACCAATCAAGCAATAAATCAACAATCGGTCAAACATGATTTCATGACCAAATATATTAGTCCTATACATAATACAGACGTGCATTTGGGACTGACTGTTAAGTTGAATAAAATATCGTAACCGCAACCAAGGGTAACAAGCAGCAAAGCTAAATGAGGAACAGCATGAATTTCGTTTTATTGGCAAACTGGACATTCAGTGACGCTGTAGATGGAGACCGGTATTTAAATAATTCAAAAGCACCCAGCCAGCATCTTGAATACGTCTGCCACCAGGAGCAACCACGATAAAAACACACACACATACCGGCTACTGCTCGTTTCGCGCGGCATCACAGGCGGTCCCGCCAAGCTGGGCACCGAAGCCGCATTTGGACCGGACGTGGCATCCGCACTCGTACGCAAGTGTCGCGCCGCCGCTCCGCCGCTCGTTCGGCGACTCGTGCCCATCTGAATGCCACTCCCGACGGACTTGTTCTGACCGCCATGCGTTGTCACTTCGTCCAGACTGACTGTACTCAACTTGTTCGTGGGAACTGACTGGGGGGGCGCTGTCATGCTTCCGCTGTGCGTCGTAGTCGAACTGCTACTGCCTCGACCGCTGCTTGCACTGCCGGCAAACGAATGATGGAAGGTTGTCGGTCCGTGTTGCGGACTGGGCTGATGATTGGCATAAGACAGGTTGAGCATTTGTTGTTGTTGCTGTTGATGATGATGATGATGATGATGAAAGTCACAGGCATTCGTCGTAGCCGAATTGAGAGAAGTGCGGTTGGGTGACGCCTGGAATCCGCCGGCCGACGTCATCAATAACTGCTGTACGTTTTGCGAAGAAATTGAATGCGAATGAGTTGTGCCAGAATTCATCGAATCAATAGAACCAGACGAATCTGAATTGGGATAAGGATGACATGTCAAATGTAGAAAATCAATAAATAATAGCACAACCAAGATGACAGAGCTGAGTGAAAGCCGATAAGAAGCCCAATTTTCGATTTGCAGAATCTTCGATTAAACGAAGATAATTACTTGGTCAAATTCTACGTTTGTCGCTCAAAAGACCAACAAAAACAGTTTTACAATTGACAATTAATAATAACAAAAGCGGTTGGGGTTAGACCACTGAAAACTTGGCTAAAAGGTGTTTGGGAAGATCTAATTGAAATGGATGTCAAACACAGAATCATTTTGTTACCCCATATTCTTTTTACATTATGAGATTTTGTTGTCGTTTTTGAAATAGAACTTTTGTGCAGGTGGAGCGTAAAGTGGAAATGTGAAAAACGGTCTAAGCAAACTTGGCAAATCATTGCAGAGCATGAAATTAAAACTGCTTGGTTACAGATGAAAGAGATGTTATGATTTGAGCCGACGTGGGCATCGGAGTTCGAATCCCACCACCGGCACTCAAATGCGGGCCCACGTTCGGCTTCACTAAAATGTCCACTGCTGAAAGGCATGCCTTTCTTGCCAAACATTCAAAGTAATAAACAAAAGAATCCCGATGACTATAATATTCCAAAAGACGGCATACCTCCAAGTGGTTGCACTGTCGACTCAGACTATCGCAAATCAAAACCGAGTTCCTGTCTTGGCTGCACGCACATATCTGGGAAAGCAAAGTACATCCTACTGAGGCAATTGAGGCAATATGACCTTGATAAAAAAGCATCCAAGTGCGCTAATTCGTGTCGAAAGTGACGCCATCATAAGGATGATATTTATTAACCAATAAAAATTGTTGGTTTAGTGCGGATACGATATTGTCGTTCGTGACGCTCGGCGAATGCGGAAGTAGTGGACAGGAAACAGCACTATCGACTAATTAATTCAATGGACCATGATTTATGCACCTCTTTTGACGAGTAAGTAAAGTGCAACTGTAACTTCAACTTACTGGTAATTACTGACAAGTTCGTCATGTATTTCTCCTTGTTCTTCGCTGACTCATCAAAACACTGAAGTACACCCAGTAACAATTCCGGGTTTCGTTCCTGTTCCGACGGCGATATATTGGAAGCTGTAAGAAGCAGTTGCCATGCCGGAGGTAAACCCTGAAAGTTGAAGAAATTAAATTATTTACTATATATAAATCAAATAAAATCTTAAATGATAGTAACCCTGACTGTTGTCTTCAAGTGGCACATCCTGGATTAAGTGTACACAAAGTACCGAAATTAACATAGGCCAAGGACAAAGCAATATAAATAAGCTTTCACCGTGCTACATTATTTATCTTAAGATTTACGTATACCATATGTAGCACATGGTACTTAAAAGGTACCATAAGGTGTAGCCATTAGGTCAAGGAAGATAAACCTGACAAAAAATCAGACGGCCTCGTCAATCTTTGCGAACATTGTCGCCGTCTATTCGCCAAGAAACTTCGCTTTTCTTCTACGTTTGTTACGCTTATCAAACCATCGAAATCAAGCGTTTTAATATGCCATACAAATATAGAAATAATGAAAAACTGTCACGAACCGCAGAATATATTTTGTAAGTCAACGAATACCAAGATGGTGCTTTATCAAAATAGTATGAAAAACCATGTCTAGCGCGCCTAGTTACAAAACAAAACTTACGTGGTATCCATGTGTGCAAATGTGTTGTTATTATTAGTCGTAGTAATAGTTAAAGACACTTTTAGAGCAGATCGTCTATTAAACAATAGTAACCAGGCAGAAACGCATTCATTCAAGTTGTGGATTTAAAGAAAAATTACAGACAAGTACGAAAAGACACACATGTTTCTAAATAGCATCATCATTGTACAGCACAAGGCAATAATGCTGTTTATTTCAGTCTCATTCTACTATTTTCCATCCAAAGAAAATTGTGTAGACTTCAAACCATCGCCACTAGTTCAATGAGGTTAGTGACGTAGTCACTTCACCCTGGGCATAAGCTCAAAATTATTCGCGAATCCCAATTGTAGCGCTAAGCACTTGGTCCCTGATGTGTTAGCCTATGTGCTTAGATGCACTTTGTGGAGGTTATAAAAAGGAACATCACCATCATCGGCAATTGACTCGAATTCAGCGACAGCAATTTTTCAACCTGAGATCGGGTCTTTTTACTTCCAAATGCTTTAACAGCAAATAAACAAAAGTCTGTGGTAGAGCCACTACTTCATTAGTTCCAAGTTCATCGCGAATAACTATTCCAAGAGGTTGGCGGGGGAGGGTTAATTGAATATTCTTGACTAAAAGACCGCTTCCTTGTGACAACGCCAGTGTTCACAGAAATTGGCGAGGCGATCTTCTTTGGGAGAATTGGTGGTAGACGCCGGTTGATAGATCCACAAAGACTAACCGGCCACATATGGTGAATGGATACCTCGAGATAGCTTTTAAGTATCTTGGGCCTATGCTAGCATCCATTCACTGAGAGGAAGTCCAGTTGTGCCGCCATGCACTTGGTCCCTGCTGTTATCTATGGTCCAGGAAGCACCACATGGAAAAGGAACAGTCACAAATAGTACCATTATTGTAATTTTAGAATTCATAAACAATGACCCAAATCCTCAGGATCATTAGCATCAAGAAGGTCCAAAATTGTTCTCTTGTCTCATATTAAGCAGTCTAGTACTATTTTCTCCGCATATCACAACGTGTTGCATCATTCTTAAATGCGATTTACTGATGGAAGAAGTTAAACCACAATCTACGGTCAATCATTATGTTTTCTAATAGAAAGAAAGTTGGCAAATAGGCCACAAATTTCACAGTTACGCTATTCAACATTGCATTAGCACCAAAAATCTATTGTAGAAATGTGCGACACATTACGCAAACGTTTACACCTACAGACACATACATACATACATACACACAAACATGCATACACGTATGCATTGAAATCAGAAGCCAACACAGCACATTTTGACACAACAAATGCATCGATCGGAAAGGGACCAACACACAAAAGTGCACATTGGTCCAAATGTCCAAAATTTATAAAATGGAAAACACAAAAAACGGTTGACGCAAACGACAATCATACAAAATGTAACAATTGGCCATCTGTTAGAATGTCAAACGTCACCGCTGGGTGGCAAAACAAAAGGTTTGGAAGTCGTAAAAGGCCCAAACATGCACGCATTTTTGATGGCAACCTCCTCATTATTTCTATAGTTGTACGACTTCGATGGCTTGATAAGAGCAACAAACGTAGAAGAATGACGGAGTTTCGTGGCTGATAAACGGCATCTTTATAACGTGAATAACCCTGACAGGCAACCAACAGCCCGACAACATAATTCCAAGAATGAACGAAACTTACAATGAGGGTGTATTCCTTTAATTGAGGATTGTTCATTCAACCATTCGAGTGCGGTATAGACCTGGGATGCCAATAATCCTAAGGATTTGAGTTATAGTCTCAAATTACAACAATATTCCTGACTGTTCATTCTCCTTCATATGGTGCATCTTGGACTAGATGCCCCTAGGCATCTATACTAATAACAGCAGGAACCGAATGCACAGCGGTGTAACTGGGCTTCCGCTACGATGGATAGATGCAGGCATACAACCAGAATACTTTAAAGGTATCTCAAGGTGTTTGCACACTATACGTAGCCGTTGGGTTAAGAGAGATGACAAAACATCAAGCGATCTCGTCTGTCTTTGCGAACAGTGATGTCGTCACAAATATCAACCAAAAAGCTGTCATTATCTTACAATTGGTATACCAGTAGAGTCGATCTTTTAACATCAGCCACAATAAATTATTAATCAATATAGTTGACAGTTACGATAAAGCGCTTCTCTCGTATAAAATCTCGTAAACGTTTTCAATAATTTTTAAATTTTCCTTATTTTTACACTACAAACCACAGACTATTCATTGTATTTTGTTTAAAACACAAATTCAACTGTATTTGTGCTAATCACCCGCCCATCCCACCTTTGCAACCATGTCCGTTAACAATGCGAAAACAAAATAGAAATTAGCATCCCATTACGATGGATGCTAATGATCTTGAGGATTTGAGTAATGCTTATAAAGTCCCAATTCCCAATGATGGTGATATTCCTGACTGTTCGTCCTCCATGTGGTGCATCCTAGACTAGGTACATATAGGAATGTAGACTATTAACAGCAGGGTCCAAGTGCACAGCGGTATAACTGGGCTTCCGCTACGGTGGGTGGGTGCGAACATACACCCAGGATACCTAAAAGGTATCTAAAGGTATACGTATACCATATGTAGCCCTTGGGCTAAGAGAGATAACCCTTACAAAAAATCAGACGGCCTCATCAATCTTTGCGAACAGTGGCTACATCACAAGTATGCCGTCTACCAGCCAAGAAACTTTGCTATCCTTCCACGTTTGTGTTACGCTTATCAAGCCATCGAAATCGATCGTTTATATGTCGTATAAATATGGGAAATAATGAAGAGGTGACCAGGTCACCAACCAAAATGAATGAATGAATAGATGAAAATAGAAATGTAGTGCACAAACACATACCTTAATCTCTCCAGTAGACTGATCAAAAGCCACGTGCAAATTATGGGTCACTTCGGTTGGTGCAGAAATTTGTGGTTCAGTTTTGGCCGAACTTTTGAATTTGGGCAGCCGGAACAATTTGACTGGAAATGGAAATGAAACGACAATCGTCATCATTCATAATAATGAAGAAACTGCCATCCCATAGGATATTAAATTAATTTTGAATGAATTGTTTACTAATATTATAATTATGACTATTAACATTTTCTTACACTTAGTTACTTCGCTAAAAAATATAATATATAATGATAATAATGGAATGCTAATGATCCTGAGAATTTGGGTAATACTCATCCTGGATTCGGTGCATGAACCGTCTGCAAAGTGTTATAATTGTGCTACCGCTCCGGTGGATAGGTGTAGAGGATACACCCAAAGTACTTAAAAGGTATCCCAAAGTATATTATTATTTGTTATTTATGTTTGCTACTTTCAATGCATTACGACAAACATCTTTCAGCAGTGAACATTTTTAGCAAAGCCGAACATGTACCCTCATCTTAGTGCCGGTGATGGGATTCGAAACCATGCCCACCCTGGTTCAAGTCGAGCGCTGTACCGCTAGACCACCCCGGTATGCTTATAAGGTCTCAATTTTCGATGATGGTCATATTCCTGATTGTTCCTACTCTAAGTAATATCCACAGGCATCCAAACCTTAAAACACTGAAACTATTATCCACTAATTGGATCGCACTCCCAAACAATGACATCACATCAAAACAAATGAGTGACTCATCATTTCAGTATCCAACCGAAAATTGCAAATTTTTTTTTGACAAAGAAAAACATACATGTCCAGAAAGTACGGACACAACCTTGGACAAATAAATAAATGTCTCCAAGTTCCGTACTTTTGTTTTGCACGAAAGATTGGATGCACACACACACACTCACACATGAATGCATGCACGTGTGTGTCTAGCAATTGTCACAGACTTGTAGAAGTTACAAATATATTAATTCCAATAATGGTAGCACACAGACTGTAAAAATTGTTTCATATTGCTTTCACTGGAAATATTTATGAACATGTGCATATTGAGTCGTACGTCAATACAAGATACAATAAAAAGGCGATTATCACAATTGTTATTATTATTAATTATCATCGGGATTTGAGTAATGTTTCAATTTCAATAATGGTGATATAACTGACGTCCTCCACGTGATGCATCCTCGACCAGGTACAAACAGGCATCTAGACTAATAACAGCAAAGTCCGAGTGCACAGCGGTATAACTGGGCTTCCACCATAGTAGGTGAGTGCCAGCAAACATCCAAAATACCGAAAAGGTATCTTAAGGTATATGTATACCATATGTAGCCCTTGAGCTAAGGTAGATAACGTTTGTTACGTTTGTTAGGAAGTCAATCGCTTATATGCCGTATAAACATGGAAAATGACCTGAATGACATTGCAAATTACAACGTAATACGAATTAATCAAATCGTGTAGCAGACCCAAACACAAACGCACCCTTTTTCCGTTTTGGCTTTTCTTTGGCCGGTGGAGTAGGAAGAGGCTTCGACGGAGGCAACACGACCTGTTTGTCTTTTTTGCGCCTGAAAACAGACAAAAATGACGACAAAGATTAAAAATTGTATAGAAACAAAACATTATGAATGTTGGTGGCAAAGCCACTTCTCCGTTCATTCCAAGTTTGCATAACATGTCGAATGCGATTTGAACTGGGGGGATAAATGAAGTTTGTCGGTTAGAAAAATGATTCCCTGACAATACCAGTTTTTACAGGACGATCTTCTTCGGAGATTAACACCGGTTGATAGATCTACAAGCCTAACCGGCTACATATGATTAATAGATACCTTTTAAGCATCTTGGGGTGTATACTAGCACCTATTCACTGAGCGGAAATCCAGTGAAAGCCAAGTTATATCACTGTGCACTCGGACCCTGCTGTTATTATTCTAGATGCCTGTTCACACCTAGTCCAGGATGCACCACGTGGAGGAGGAACAGTAAGGAATATCACCATCATTGACATTCGAAACTTTATAAGCCCTATTCAAATCCTCAGGATCACTAGCATCCCGAATTGTAAAACAAATAACAACGCTAGGAAGAACAGTAAAATTCGAAAAAGTACACCACTGAAAATGAATGCTATGTCTTATCCTTTGGGTGTTTCCAATCAATTAGTAAATGATCCATCCTTCGACTTCTGCTAAATTCTTACAAGTGTCCTTCAGCTAACTGACTCCAGGATAAATACTAATAACAAATAATATAATCCAAAAGATTTTCATCCATATTCATGCAACTGCAAAATTGATGCAGGGCATAGCATCATCAAATGAACACTTCCAAAAATGCCATAACCATTCAACAATCAATACATTCAAAAACAGGAAGGGAAAACGATTACCAATAACAACAATTAGCAAAACATTTGAATCAACTGAATTGGAAAAGATGTACTTCTTGTCCTAAGCGTTGTCTAGCAACATTTTTTTCGTTTTATAAATTATCTTTTAGTTGCCAAATAAAAGCGTTGAACATTAAAAGAAACTCATTTCTCTGCAAATAGAACTGGAAACTATGAGCTTTAAAATTGTTAATGTTCATTATTATTATTATCATCAATATTATTATTATTATTATCACAATCAACTTAAATACTTTAGTAAAGTACATTCAATATCGATGTAACTCAATGTGAATTAAAAAACCAACCCCAAGTTATAAACGGTTTTAAAAAACAAGAATCTATGTATACCCACCGAAATATCTAGGTAAATAATCAGTAATCAATTATAAGCTCTTTACAATTATTATATACATTGTGTAAAAGAGAAATACATCAAGCGTAATACAGTATTAAACATTATATTTTGCATCAACTTGGTTACCTGGAAATGAAAACAAATGCTTTAAACTTGCAATCATTCACAAAAAGTACTCATCTGTAATCCTACGTACATCAATAAATGTCAGATTAAATCTTTATTTTTAAAAAACGTTATAATGAAGGTAATGCTAGTAATTATGAGGATGTGAGTCATGTTCATACGGTTGCAATTTCCAATGACTCAAACCAACACAAATCCAAGATCGAGTGCGCAGCAGTATAGCTGGGTTTCTGTCTTGGTGAATAATAACATAACATAGTTGGTGGTAAAGCCACCTCTTTATTAGTTCCAAGTTCTAAAAGCATCACGAATAATTCCTTTCCATTGTTCACGGTTTTCGGAGGCAAGTACAGATATGTCAGTCCAGTGACTTCGCCATTGTTTCTAAGATAGAGTCCCGGCCAAAATAGGGTGAAGATCGTCCCGAACAGCGTCCATCCAAGTACGTTTCTGACCACCTTTCCTTTTCTTCCAATCGGCATTTGGACAAGCCAAAGTTACGGAACGTGAGATTGCATCAGGATTTTTACGAAGAACGTGTCCAAACCAGCGCAATCTACGTTGTCGCGATACCAAAAAAGGAAGATCATGGAATTGGAGGTCATCTCGGATTTGGCGGATACTGATCTTTTTTGTCCAGTCTCTTGATATGGATGATGCAAAATGAGTGTTGTGCCAAATGTATCTGAGACATCTTGCCTCAAATTTGTTGAGCTTCATGATCCCTGACCCTGTAAGAGTCCAGGTTTCAGCTGCGTCCAGAAGCACTGTCCGAACCAATGAAGAAAAAATGTTCATCTTTGTCTTTGGATTGATGTTTTTTCGTCGCTATAATGAATTAGCAAGTTTTCCAAACGCAGCAGCAGCTAAACAAATTCGACGAGTTACTTCGTTAGAAGAACCTCCGTCAGAAGTAATCGAAGAGCCCAGATACGTAAATTGCTTTACATTGGGAAGCACAGTATCATTTAATATAATTCTCGCATCAGGAGCATGTGACGTCATGATGACTAATTTTTTAGGATTGATCTTCATATTCACTGGAAACTTTCACAAGAAAATCCAATGCTCTCTGCAGTTGATCTTCATTTTCAGCTAGCAGAACAAAATCGTCAGCGTATTCTAAGTCGGTGATAGGCTTTGTACCAACATACACACCTTCCATTTGTCCAGAAACCGTGGCAAATATAGCATCGATGGCATAGTTGAACAAAAGCGGAGCAGCCACACAGCCTTGACGGACACCACTGCGAATCTCGAACGGCTTTGTAGTAGATCTGTTGCAATTGCGGAATACAGCAGTTGAGTTCTTGTACAGAGCACGTAGGAGATTCACAAGTTTCATCGGGGTTCCGTCACGTAACATAGATATCCAGAGTCGTTTTCTGTTAGCGAATCGAAGCTGAAGAGTAGTCTATGAACGCTACGTACGTAGGGCGCTGAAACTTTGTCCGAAATTCTAGGATGCGCTGGAGCGTGTGCATCTGATCAACGCATTCCAACCCAGGACGAAAACCAATTTGATTGGGACGTGTGGTCTTCTCTTTCTCCGGACGAATCCTGTCAACTATCGCTAATGTGGCAATTTTTGCAGTTATGCAAAGTAAACTGATGCCTCTGTAGTTAGCAGGTATTTGCTAATCTCCCTTCTTGTGAACGATGCCAGTCTTCAGGGCACTGCTCACTTATCCAGAAATTCGTTATAATGTCATAGAGGTCTTCAGTAAGCCGTGAAAGGCCATATTTGAAGACATTTGGAAGAATTCCGTCAAATCCAGAGGCTTTTCTAGCTTTGAGTTTACTGCATATGTGCATAATATCATCAACAGTTGGAGGTTCTACGGAGATTGGATTGATCTTGCAACCAGCCTGTTGTGACTTCAGGATGGTTTAAAGTCTGGTTAAAGTGAAGTAACCAGTCTTTGTTTGAAATACCAGATGATCCAACTTGAACTTTGTTACCACGGCAGAGTTGTTCTAATTTATTGTACACTTTTCCACTGTCATTATGGCGAGCAGAAACCTTGGCAAATGAGTGCAAGTATACATATAGAATACCCAAAGGGCATCTTAAAGTATACACATATCTGTTGGGTTGAAGAAGATAATTGTGACAAAATATTGAGCGTTCCTGTCGATGCTATGCATATAGAAATAACACCAATAATCATGTAACCAATCCATTCAATTCACTATCGCAACTTACTGCATCTAAACGAAATAACCAAAATAGCACACACATAATTTTTTTTAAACTTGCATCGTGGCTTTCACAACCACTACTTAAGAATGTCTACACACTCGTATTACACTTCAAAAAATAAATCTAAGTCATAAAAACGAGCTCAATAATCGTTCATTGGACAATAGACCGAATAGCAGCAAAAAATCACAACAAAGGCGATCCAACTTGGATCATCCATATATAAACAGATCGGCCACGCGCGCCATGCAAAATGTCACAAGTGTCACAAAACCTTTTGTACAAATAAATAACACAAACACGGTTGGAACAAATGCTGTAATAAATGCAATTGCACAAAATGAGACACAAATATAAGTATGGCCAATATTGGCTATATATAAATGTGAATATATACGCACACACCTGTTTATCATGCAATAATCACATTGTGACAATAAAGCGCTAATGTAACAATATGCCAACATTGATTACACCAATAAATGTAGCTTGTACTACATTTATTACACACAATCACTGAGATAGATGCGTAATTTATAGAAAACAGTAAAGGATGTTTAGTGCATGACCTTATAAAACGTGATGACGAAAATTGTGCAATTGGTACTAGCACAATCTAATTGTTTCAATCGTAGCGTCAAAATCAATAAGGTTAGACTCAATAATAATATTACAGAACACAGCATCATCAAATGAGATAACAATGCTTATAAAGTATTAATTCCCAGTGATAGTAATATGCTCGACTGTTGCTTCCACGAGGCACATTCTAGACTGGGTGCACCTAAGCATTTAGACTAATTCAGTAGGCACCGACTGCACAGTGATGTAATTGGCTTCCGCTTCAGTGGATAGATGCAACCATACACCCAGAATATTTTTAAAATATCTCAGAATCATATATACATAACATGTAGCTGTTGAGTAAGGTACTTCTGACGAAAAAACATTGATGAAGCCCAAGGATGTATGCGAACAATGGCACTGTCGCAAGGATGCCGTCTATCAGCCAATAAACCTAATTATGCCCTTACGTTTGTTATGCTTATAAGGCCGTTGGGGTCGATTGCTCAATCTGCTGTATAATTAGAGAAATAATGAAGAGGTGACGTCACCAACCAAGATAAACAATTTACTAAAACACCCAAAATTAAAATAACAAATCAATAAATGTATCATTATTATTAATACTGTTAGCTACGATACTTTAATACAAGTACTATCAGTATACTCAGATACCTAATATTATACACTATTGGAATGCTAATAATCCTGAGTATTTAAGTAATGCTTATGATCGCAAATTTCAATAATAGTGATATTAACTGCTCCTCCGCCACGTGGTGCATCCTGGACTAGGTGCCAACAAGCATTTAGACTAATAACAACAAGGATCGAGTTCACACCGATATAACTAGGCCTTCAGTGGACTCCCGCTCAATAAATGGGTGCTAGCATATACTTAAAATGTTTTAAATGTATCCCAATAAACCTATTTACCATATCTAGCCGGTTAGGCTTGTAGATCTATCAACCGGCGTCAACCCACAATTCCCCCAAATATCGCCCCGTCAATTCCTGTGAACACCAGCGTCGTCGCAAGAAAGCGGTCTTCTAATTATTAACCTTCATTTATCACACACACCCAACGTTAAATTTGTATCCAACAACCTCTTCGCATACGAATTTAGAATACTATCCGGTGGGTCTGCCACCAACTTTTGTTGTGGTTTGGGTTACGCAAAAACAAGGTATACAACAATCACAAAACTATTTTTTAATAAAAAAGAATGTATCCAGAAACTACAGATGCTAATAAATCTGTGGATTTCAATAGTAGTTTTAACTTCAGATAAAATTGTAAAACTCCTGATTCCGTTTTTCCACGCAATTCATCTACACAAAGATTAAAAAACCAAATGCAAATCCGTATAATTAAATTTCTACTTCAAGCGTTCGACTGCTATATGTAACCAGTAGAAATATCAGATTATGCAGATATAAAATCAAATTCGAAATACCAATGTTTCTACATCATCAACCAAGTACGGAATATAAAACTGAATTTAATGATAATTTGAACAGATCAATTGAACATCTCTGCTTTGTTAATCAATAATAATTAGTTGGACCTAAGCCATAGAGCTCAAAGGGTTTGTTTGTGAGGAGTCGCCTTCACTACGTCAACTGACGTTATCTTCATCCATCAAAAAGACAGCTTCACCAATTCTTATAAATGATGACACCGTCATAAAGATACGGTCTGTAAATCAATAGACGTCATTTACATTCACCAAGTTTGCTTCGAATAGAAAGATAAAAAGTAGAACTGTTGTCACCTGTTATTACCCGAACACGTAGTGTCACAGCTAAATTTTGCAAAAATTATATTGCTTGTTTTCAAAAAATATATACGGATCGTTTAAAACCGTGAAATCTTTGAAACGTTTTTCATTCTAATGCACCATTTCTTCTATCAACTTAAGCATTAAATCCAGCACATCGTGAAATAGCATTCTTTTTATATTTATTAGTTCAGTGTTGATTCACTAAAATGGCTACATATAGTACGATGTTATTTTTGCGCATTGAACTTAAACAAATGTTGAAAATAACATGTAACAAATATGTTATTAACTAATATCAAAGCAATATAAACTCCCTCAAACTACAGAAATATCCATAGATTTATCCTAAAATAACATTAAATACACGTCATAACCTTTCTTGTTGTGTATAAGCCATTGATCTTTCAATGTTCCTTACCATGATTAGTGAAAGAAATGATACCTTATAAATTAAAACATTAATCAACAAAAAAACCTTTTATTTATTTATATATGCAATATGTTAGTGTTTGAATATCTTACAGGAAACAATTTTCAATAAGTCAAATTGAAGCCCTCATTAAGAATCGGACATGACTCTCAAACGCAAGCCCACCCAAGTTCAGTCAAGTGCTGTACCACTAAGCCACATCGGTAAAAACTAAAAGCAAATGTTCACTCCATATTAAAAAGAAAAACAAATGTATTTTTGCAATGAAACTTAAAATATTCTAACACGACATTTTTAAAAATTATATCTTTAATAAAATAGATGAAACTGTTATGCTTTCTTTCAAATAAATAAATTACAAAAAAATACAAAAACTAAATACCCTATTAAATAGGAAAAATAAAGTTTTCAAATTTTGGACAATAATGACAACAATTACAAAAATGTTCTTTAAATATATAACATTACTTACAGTGTACTTGATGATCTAACGGGCGGAGCTGGAGCATTATGTGAAACATCCGAACCATTCATCAAAAATGTAGCACTTGGGGGTGAAAGTCGGCTAATATTGTTACTATTTTCCGCAACAAATACTTGATCATTTATGTTCAAATCAACAAAATTCAATAAACTATCAGAAGTAAAACTACTATCATTCAAAGATTTATTTGAGTGATTAAACAATGAATCAGGCATGTTAGCGTTATTATATTAAACAAAATAGACAACTTTCAAATTTTCATTTAAATAAACTTTAAAAAATAAAATTACATAACTTTCAAATTTTTATTAAGAATTCTATAAACCATAATCAAAACAATCGCAGAGAGCCCTAGAAACCGAGGACAAATTATCAGACTCAGAGTACCCGCTAAACTTTACAAAGTAAATTATTATAATAGTACAGTTAAACAAAAATAAATATACAATTATAATTTTTTATTAAATAATTATATTTTTTAAATATAAATAAATTTATTATTTTTTACACAATTAAATTTACATTACATGTTAATTACAATTTTTTAATTAAATTTGTATAAAAAATTATTTTATTTATAATATAAACCAAATATTTTTAAATAATAAATTAAGTCATAATTTTATATATAGATATGTTTAACACAGTAATAGTCTACTTGTACAGCGATAAACTCAAAATTGAAGGTTTGAATGCTACCCAAAGGAATAAATTGCAAGTTCTTCCTATCGTACATCCAAAATATACATTTTCAAGGTTGTTTAAAACCAACCCTTTTATAACCAATAAAAATAAAATTAGGATTTAAAAAATTTTTTTTCTATTCTGCCGAAATAAGTGTAGGGGCTTTGATAGAATTTGTAAAATATCTATTTGCTAAAAACATTTTTATGAAATATTCAATAACTAACGACCACAATCCAAAAATTTAAAGTTGTAAAAGTTATACATAAGATGTACGAAAGTCACATTAAGTGTTTTTACTATTAATTACTATTTAGTTTAATCAAACTCCTATTAAAAATTAATTTGATAATCGTGTTTTTTTAACAAATTTAATTTAAAAACTAATATATTAATTTGTACATTTTCTCAAAATCAATTAACCTGCGTGGTATGCCAGGACCTATATGGTAAAAGCCCTATTGGAAGGAATTGTTTATTTATTTGTTAGCGATAGTAATGTAGAATATTTAAGAACACTGTGCAATTAACATTGATCTGATTGACCACAAGTAATAAATTTTCAGGGTTAGTTTCATTAACCCGTAGTAGTTGAATCAGTAGTTAAATCATCGGCCTGACACCAGATAGAGTGTGGGTTTAAGCTTATATGAAACTTGGAAAGTATGGACTGATGATAATTCCAAACAAAGATTAAAACAACTGTAGGTTTGTTTAACTGAAACAAAGTATATTTATTATTTAAGTAAATTTGACAATTGTAATATTTTATTCTTGAAAACCCATAAATACAGATTTTTTTGTTTTTGAATTGAAATCAGTAAATAATTATGATTTTGTTTATTAAAATTTAAACAAATGAAAACATTTAATTTTTTACAAAGTTAAATAAATAAGTAAAAACTGGTATAAATTAAAATTATATATTCTTTAGTTACAAGTATTTAACATATATAATCAAGCAAATAATAAAACTGAAGCAAGGTTATGCATTGCACATTTAGTATTTATTTCTTAGTTTGAATCGGACAGTGTTTAGTAAGAATCCTTTTAAAAATTTGTTAAATTTTACGGAATACCGTTAAAATATATGAATATTATGCGCTCGTTATACCAAAGTTCAAGTTGTTGTGTTTCCACAAAAACAATGCAAAATATGACATGATTTATTAATATTAATTTTTATGTTGGTTTTTGAATTAACTGTAACTTTTTTAAAATTTAGTAACGTTTGTTTTTGAACTCTAGAAATGCATATTTTTTAAAGTCTATTTTTGTCAATAGAAATCTCATCACTGCTGCTGATTTGATCTCTAAGCATTTGATAAATTAAAATTTTATATTTTGTATGTTTAACGTTTTCATTTTAAAGTTTTTATATCGGTGTTTTTACAATTTTGTTTTGTTATTTAGATAACTATAAACCGATTAGTATAATTCTTATTTCTGATATAATTCTCCAAAAACTAGTCAATGAACATCTTTTACGTAAATAGTAATATATTTAATCCATTTTTAGTAAATTTGACTCCAATAAAGGCTACGTAGCCTAGTTCCACTAATTAATGCGACAAGGCGGCCTAGTAAAACAAACAACGTTGATTGTCGTCGAAGGTTGCGTATTTCTGCCTAGTCGCGGTTTCCCCCAATATCTAGCGTATTTGCTGATTATACGGAGTAACAAACAAGAACAAAAGACTAGACGGAAAAAACGTTGGCTGCCACACTTTACAAGATCGGAATGCGGGATAAAAACCAAAAACCGAAATGGAAACTGTAAATAGCCGTTTTCACCGGTATGCACCGTTGACACATTTTAAAAAAAAATGTTAAATATTCGAAAAATTAAACGTTAATTTTTGTGATAAAATAATAATAATAATAATTTATTACTCACAAAAAGTTTTTACAGTATTGCATTTTTGAGGTACAAACCAATTTACACGTCTGATCACAAACTCTAAAAAATTTTAACATGCTAATATATATATATATATTTAAATAAGATAAAATATTTGTAATGTTATATATATTTTAAAAATAAGTAAATAATAGAAATATATAATGCCGGGGTGGTCTAGCGGTATAGCGCTCAAATTTGGACCTCGGGGGCATGGGTTCAAATCCCACCACCGGCACTCAAATGTGGGCCCACGTTCGGCTTTGCTAAAATGTCCACTGCTGAAAGATGTTTTTAGTAAAACATTCAAAGTAGTAAACAATAATAATAATAATAATAATAAATTTTGGTTTGTAGGTAATATTTGCTCGCATAATTTAAATTAAAAATAATTTGAAAGGTTTGGCTGTCATAATTGGATTATAGATATCTGGGGGATATATGAAGAGAAATGGATAAAAAAAGTAACGATAATTGAATTCACTTTTGAATCTGTACGATACGCTTGCGTGACGTACGGATCAAAAGTAGCCGCTTTTATTGTTGCTAATTGTTACGTGCTCGCGTTTTTGTTTTTATTTTTTGCATATTTGGGTTAATTTTTTTACCTTTTTGTGTACGTGGTTTTTGGTGTATAACTGTGCGTTTTTAAGTGTCGCGTTTTTGTTGTGTTATTGTGCCTTTTGCTTGGCATCGTGCTTTAACACTATTTTTATTTTAATTCTCTATCAAAAGAATATTTCTGGTCTTTCCCCAGTAATACTACCTGCTTTTAAATTTCTATTGTTGTTTTTGTATTTTTACATAGTTCTTTAGATATGGTTTCCTCTAATTCGTCTAGCTGTGGTCTTCAACGGTACAAAAAATCCGTGAAGGTTGGTATTTTCTGCGCCACCTGCAAAAATTGGTTTCACGAGGCGTGTTCCGGGCTGTCCTCGGTGTACTACTCGCAACTTGCCGATAGTCCTCTGGATTATAAATGCATGGATTGCAGATGTGAAACGGAGTTGCAGGCACTACCTTCTGACACCGTTTTATGAAAAATTAGACAAAATATTACATCTAGTCAGGGATAATAATACCCTGTCCTCTAGATTAATGAACTAGACACTAAGATTACCTCTGTTACTAAATTTTTATCTAATCTAATCGATAAGGTTTCTGACTCTTCTTCCAAATTTGACTCTGTCAATTCCTCCTTATCCAAACTGTCTGTCTCCCTATCCCAAGATATTGCCTCTCTCAAATCTCAAGTTTCTAGTCTTAACTCCTTGTCTACAGTATCAAATACTGATCTCAAACTTTCCCAAGAAGAAATCTTAGAAGGGACGAAAAGCTATGTTGACAGCATAAAACGTGATTGTAATCTAGTTGTTAGGGGTATTAGCCTTGACATTACCAACTACAAAGAACTTGTTTCTGACATAGTCAAAAAATGTCATCCTGAGGCGGGCAATTTCCTAATTGGCAGACTTTCCTGTAAGCGCCAACATATTGCCCCACCTATCCTGGTCTCTTGTGCATCATCTGAAGACAGTGAAACTGTACTTCGAATTTGGACTAGGATGAGGGCACATTTTAAAGGGATTAAAGTTACGAAAGATATACCTTTGTCCGAACGCTTAACTAGACTCTCCAGGCCCCCCTATTCCCCAAATCCACGCCTGTCCTATAGTGAAACTCACACCTCTTAGACCGAATATTGACATTGATAATCAGGATTTTCGGATTTCACCCCGGAGTTCTCACCGGCCCCCAATCCTCCACAGGTTAAGGCAATTATCCCCACTATTACCTCCCCTCGGCTTTGAAGGTGTATTTCACGAATGCTTTGAGCCTTAACAATAAACTAGAGGAAGTTCATCTCCTTCTATCTTGCCCCTCGCCCCCACATTTGTTTGGCATTACGGAGTCATGGTTATCAGATGATGTACTTGACTCTGAACTCCACATGGAATGGTATAGTGTAGTGAGACGAGATTCCCATAGAGGTAAATATGGGGGGTGTTTATTTTACGTCAAGGACGGGTTAACCTACTCGACTATCACAGTCCCTTCTACCCACACAGCTGAATATGACTTTCTTCGCTTAGTTGTAGGGGGTTTAAACACAAAAACTCTATTCTCTCTGTTGTACCGCCCCCTAACCTTAAACATCATTCTAACACTGAACTGGTAAAGGAACTCCGACATGTCCTCTTTCTACCGTTTAATCACTTCGTCGTTATGAGAGACTTTAACTGTCTCTTTATAAATTGGGCCAATCCTTCGATACCAGTAAATGTCTTTGATTCTAATCTTCTGGATATTTGTGCCGTGCATGCCCTCAAACAGCATGTATTCTTTCCTACTCATTATAGAATCGGAACTAACCCCTCTTGTCTTGACCTAGTACTCTCGAATGACACTGTAGAAATTAATTCTATGTCCTTCCTTCCCCCTCTTGGAAAAAGTGACCATCTTGTAGTAACCTTTGTAGTACATTATCCGGTTCCTATCTCAAATACTTGCGAACTTCAATTGAAACCTATACCAGATTTTAGGAAAACTGATAGCAGGGGACTTAGAGGCTTCCTAACAAATACAAATTGGGAAAACTTTTATACTTATGATCTTGAAGGTGCCTATGCCTTCTTCAACAAGGTTTATTACCTTGTTAAATCGCTTTGTTCCTTTCAGAATTCCTACACATACTAAGCCTAGGCTTCCTAAAGCCATATCCAGAATATTCATAAGCGGAATAAGGCCTTCTACTTGTGGAAAGCTACAAAGCTACCTTGTTTCCACTATATATACCTAGATACTCGTAATGAATGTACTAGACTTATTAGAACGCACAGAGGGAACACATTACACAAACTTTTAAATAAAGCTAAGTTTAATAAAGCACTCCTATTCAAATTTATCAGGAATAAGCGGGTGGACACTTTTTCCTTCCCTCGTCTTAAAGATCAACAAGGTAAGGAAGTATCAGGTCCTTCTAGTTGTAACTTGTTTAAAGAATTTTTTAACTCGGTTTTTCAAACTTCCGGAGTTACTCAGTCTCTCCCTACATCTGAGTGTCCACCTATAACACCTCTAACAATCTCTAAGCTCTCGGTCTCAGACTGCCTTAGGCACCTTAAGTCTATGTCTTGTGGTGCTGATGGGATATACCTAGGATTCTGAAAGAATATGCGGATATTCTTTCCCCTCCCCTAACCTATATTTTTAATCTTTCAGTTCAGACTGGGCAAGTACCTTCCATATGGAAACTCGCTTTTATTAGGCCTATCCATAAGTCTGGGAGTAAATCTTTACCAAACAGCTATAGGCCCATAAGCATTCTCTCTACTCCTAGTAAGATAATGGAAAGGTTCATTTGATCCTATTTACTGGACCAACTCTTTAAGCTTAATATTATTAGTCCCGCTCAACATGGCTTTATGCCAAAGAGGTCGTGCCTTACTAATCTTATTACTTACTCAAATAGCGTCACAGACATGCTTCAGAGGCATCAGTCTGTTGATGCTATCTATTTTGACTTTGCCAAGGCTTTCGATCAAGTTCCACATAATCTTCTTATCGCAAAGCTCAAGTCAGTAGGGATAGTAGGGTCCATTCTAGCCTGGATTAAAGATTTTCTCTCCGACCGTACTTTTAAGGTTTGGGTAGGGGCGGATACCTCCTCCTCCTGTCCTATCTCCTCTGGGGTTCCTCAAGGGTCTGTCTTAGGCCCCCTATTATTTATCCTCTTTATAAATGATTTGCCTTCTGCCGTTCACTCTAATATTCTGCTTTATGCAGATGACGTTAAGATCTGGGGGACCAACCCAGAATTACTTCAAGCTGACATTCTTGATATCTTCAATTGGTTTTTAAAGAATCAGCTCCCACTCAATAATGATAAATGTTAGCACATTACTTTTGGTCGACCGTTTGGCACGGTTTTTTATCTTCTCCTAACTCACAGCCGATAAAATCGACTAATTCTATTAAGGATTTAGGAGTTATATTTGATTCTTCGCTTAACTTTACTGAACACCACTCTTTGGTTACTTCAAAATGCTTCAGGCTCATTAAGTTTTTTACAAGAAATCTTGGTAAGATCCCACCCAAATGTTTACGCCTTCTTTACATGCTATACCTCAGACCTCATCTTGAATACTGTGCTCAGGTTACATCTCCCTTTCTAAAATCTGACGCACTTAGATTAGTCAAGGTACAGAGGGCGGTCACTAAAAAGCCTCATGGGTTTAAGAACCTTTCTTATCCCCAAAGGCTCAAATCCCTAAAATTATTTCTTCTACGGGATAGGCGTCTCCGGGGTGATATTATCCTGACTTATCAACTTTTCAATTCCGGCTCTCATTTACCCTTTTTTACTTTAGCCCGAAATTCACTCAGGGGACATAACCTTAAATTATCTAAACCTAGATCTTTTTCCAGATTGAGAAGTCATCACTTTTCACACAGAGTGATCACTTCATGGAACAATCTGCCTGGTAGCGTCATTTCTGCGTCCTCACCCTCAGCTTTCAAAAAGGCATATGACAATTATCAGCTTTCCAAATTCATTTGATCTATCCTTTTACCTCTGACTAACTTCTGGTATCCTAATATTCAACCATGTTAATTTAATTTAATTTAATTTTTATTATTATTAATCTTCTGATAAACTTGATAAACAGAACCGAGGATCAAAAGGAGTTTTCTCCTACTCAACTCGTGTATTCAACCTGAACCTGAATAACAGTAAGCAATGTAAAAAATAGTATTAATTTTTTATTGAGATGGGTGAGTTGCGACTTTAAGTGAACAATATAATGAAACAAAATTTTCTTATAAACCCACAAAATAATCGAACGTTGTATGATTAATGATACTGGTGACAGTATGGATGTTGATGTATTTTTTAAAAATATTTTTAAAAACTTTAAAATTTTGCATTTTTCTTAAATTTGTTGGTAAATTATTACATAATTTCAAATATTTAATAAAGAAAAATTTGGCTCTCAGGGAAGATTTATGATGTAATTTACGCATTGTATACTTTCTATTTTTCAGCTGTAGTTTAAATTTGTTTGCATCCAATTTTATTAAATAGTTCAAATTATTATTAAAAATTAGTTTATGGAATAACAATATATTTATTTGGATCCTTCTTAGCCATAGTGGCTCAAGATTGAGCAATTGATTTCTTTCTTTGTAGTCCATATTTAATAAAAAACCAATAATCATCTTTCTAAAGTAACTTTGAACATTTTCAATTTTTATTAAATTTGTTTTAGATATAAAATCGTGAAAGAAGCTGCAATAATCAATTATATTGTTTATTATTTACGACTCTGAAATGTTTTCGTTAATTGTCACCGCTACATATACCCCCTTTAGAAGATTGGGGATTAATAAATTATTATAGGACAAATAGCAGTTAATCTAGAATGTTCCATCTTTGAGATAGACTTCGTTCTGAATGCGACTGTTAGCAGTTGGAAGCGATGATGCGACGAATTGAACAATTTCAAAATAAACGTCGGATTTCCAATGGTTTTGCTGCTGAGGGTTGTTTGGCCAAGCATTCCAAAGAGCGGGAGGATTTTCAATATAGTAGGCTGTGCGACGGCGATGTACCTGCAATGCTTGAAAAATCATAATTTCCGGCGACTTTGAAAATTATTTGGGATATATGACGTTTGTATTTGTGGGCAAAATGGCGTGGGTTGCTGTGTACGCATGTGCGCTAACAACTGTCGTGCGTGTTTGCTTGCCTCTGGAACGTCCAAAAATGAATTATCACCTGTGGAAAAGAACCCAACGGTGATACTACATGGCGGTGTACTTTGGATTTCTGGCAAGGATTGCACTGCCAAGCCCATTGTTTCATATCATTATTTATGTCGGGCCAGACATAACGTGCGGTCACCAGCTCCTGTGTTGCGGCAACACTTGGATGGGAGGGATTGTAAAAAGAGTCAAATACCTGGCGTCAAAAAGCTATTGGTACTAACGAATGTTGAACTCCTGTAGATACATATCAGCGTATAGTACCTGACGACATTAGTAATAATTAAAGCCAATTTACGTAAACTGTTTAAATAAACCAACATTGTCAATTCATCCAACAGCGTTTTGCTATTGACGAAAGCTTGCTTTACTTTCTCGGTAAGTTCTATATTGTGTGGGTTCCCTAGCAGTAAATCGGAAAGTGCAGGAACATGTTCAACACACTTGAAAATAAATCTGCGATAAAAATTAAAAAGTCTCAGTTAAGAACGTAAATCCTTAAAAGTAGTAGGTTCCGGAAATGCTTGAATAGCTTGTACCTTGTTCTGCGTAGGATAGATACCAATGGGTGTAATCAAATATTCAAAAAATTTGAATTGATATACACCTAGAATACACTTATCGTCGATGAAATAAAATAATATTGTTTATTATTTGCGACTTTGAATTTTCTTCAATTGTCACTGCTACGCATCGACGCGAAATAAAGTGCGCGTCACACTACACATCTATTGGAGCGTTATTTATCATTTTTTGAAAATTGTTGCGGTGTTTTTGCATTGGAATACCCAACTTGTTTTATTATTATTTTTGTGTATTTATTTTTGCTCGTTTTCTATACTTGTTAACTTCCACTATCTACCTTGATTTTGTCTTAATTTCAAAATTTTTTTCTGTGACTAGTCCCCTTCACCTCACCATCAATTTCATATTTCCTCTTAAAAATTTGAGAAGGCGTTTTGACCTACTCAACTCATAAAAAATCCTGTCTCACCAATTTGTTAAACTTTACAAATAAACGTATTACTAAAATAAACCACTGTACTTTTGTTAAAAACACCGATCTTTATTATGCTTTTAACAAAGTATACTATGCATTACCAGTAACTAAACGTTAATTACTTGAAATTAGTAATTTATCATTAGTTGAATAATGAATTTTTTACAAAATTGTAATTTTCATGTAAAACAAGGTTATGTTCAATTATTACCATGTTTATTTACCTTTTGAATGACGCAAATATTGAATAAAAATCTATTACTATTTATCATATTTGTTAATAACTTGTCATCAGTATTTTAACTTAATATCTAGCTATATAATCTAATAATGCAAAATGTTGGGGTGCAAACCACAAACTTCTGCAACAGGACATTAACAACATTCATAATTAATCAGTTAGTAAACAGACTCATATTAAACTCAATTAACTAACAATAGATTACCTTTAAACATTTTAAAACAAAATATCTAATTTTTATGGTTTCTACCTAATTAGTAATAATAATAAAAACTTAGGCTCTTTTATTTACATTTTACATCTGAAACCTATTTTGGTCTTGTTAGATCTATTAAGCGTAATTTTGCAGTATACCCATAGCCTGTAATATTTATGTTATATATAATACCACACTTACTTTATTGTATACGGGTTACCACTCCCTAATTTAAATCAGATATTTATTAGTTAAATAGGGTTCAGAAGATTATTACAATATACATCTGGGTGCTTAATACAATTGTACCAAAAACGTTTAAAATCCTAATAAAAAATTATAAGGGAACCTTATTATGTTCTACTTGTTTTTTTCTGCTTTTTTAAAAGACTTTGTTTCTGGTTTGTTAACAACGTCAATTTTTACTGGTCACTTTTTCTTCAAATCTACTTCCATGCAATTGAACCATCTTCCCTTTAGTCAATTTCGGTTTTTTACTTTCTATTTCTATTGCCAATATTTGCCTTGTCACGTAGCTTTTTTTACTCTGTAACCATATCATGTCAATGTTTTTTCTTCAATTTTTTTATAGGCTTCAATTATTTTCAACCTTCTTCTGATAGCGTTATTCTATCTAATTTGGACAATCCTATCGACCATTAATGCATATCCATTTTTAATGACTTTAGTTTCCTTTCTCGGTCTTTTGTAATAGTTTAAGCTCTCGATCCGTTTATTATGGCTTAAAGATGTAGTCTTTTGACCTTGCTGCTATTTTTTCTATTACATAGTACTCCTGTAAATTTCTTCTAGTTATACCACTCTACTTGGGTTTTTTTTGAGCTATCTATACATTCAAACTCCCAATCTCTTCCAGCAACAAGCTCAGATGGTTAAACTTTCTCATTATAAACAACTCTTGGTTTTCTATTTTGATGTCGCCAACATATAAACTGTTTTTTTCTTGCTGACTTTTAAACCTCGATTTTCCAGTGCCCGTCTCTCCAAATTTTCTTGTTTTCTATTGCATAAAAAAATATTATTTGCAAACAATATACTTTATAGTGATTCAACTTTTTTGTTACTACGTCCACAACTAAATCAAACACGTACAAGCTTAATGTTAACCCCTTAATGTAGGTCAATTTTTAATTGTAATTCGTTAGTCTCCCTCATATGGGTCCTCACCAGTATTAATACACAACAACCCTTAATTAACTTTAAAAAGCATAATTAATTCAAGGGTAATAACTGATATGCTTAAAGTAATTTCTTGGAATATCCGGAAAGTGGCAGGTAAATGGTGCTCTAATATATAATTACATAAAAATGCTAATAATCCTAAACCATTGAGCAGTACATCCTGAACTCAAATGAACATGGATCAGAGACCAAGTGCACATCAGTATAAATGGATTTTCCCTTTGACTGATGAATGTAAGTATACACTCAAGATAATTAAAAGGTATCATAAGATACACGGTCTGAAAAAGACCGCCGGGGAGGTCTATGAGCACAGCATTCAAATCAAACCTGGGTGGAGATAAGTTCGATCTCCACCACGGCATCAACTACAAGCGCACGTTCGACTTTGCTAGAATGTCCACTACTGAAAGACACGATTCTCCTAAAATAAAAAGGCTAATCGTACCATCAATCAGAATATGCAAAAAGTAATCGTTATTTAAAAACTTTCAATTGTCTGGGAAACCAAACACGTTCATTAAATAACGATATTGTTTTGCAAATTAATGACAAAATAGTCTTTAATTATTACCACAGATAAGTTGAATTAGCATGACAAATTATTGCAATTGTTCTTGCTAATTTGTATTGATTACATACCATTTTCAAACTAAAAAAGTAAACGTTTATTGCAATTGGACACAACGCGTAATACTGCAGTCAAAAACTAAAGAATGAATTTATGGAATAAGCTAACAATCAAAGATTCATTTTAGATGCACAAATCATGAATATTGAGTCTGCATAAATGCACAACATAATTAATAGACAAACATTTTAGAGTTGGTTCAAGCGTGATACTGATGTATGCTTCTAAGCCATTGACCTTTGTCCGTTTAGAAATGATAAAGTTTAATCAATTTGAAAGATCACGTTCTATACATATTTGGCACAACTGGATTGGATGACGACCAGCAACTGTCATCGTCTGTCAGTGGTGTTTCGATATGTTCTTTGTGGAAATTCTGATGTAACATATGAAATTCCATTTCAATTTAATCTCATTATTTGTACTACTACTTTTTTATTATTTTTTATGTTGATGGTACAAATGTATTTTACGCTAAATGTATCTCTAGTGAGATATTAAAGCTTAATAATAATAATAAAATGTACTAAGACGGATCTTGTTCGATTTTGTGGCCCATTAATGACTACAACTGACACTCTTTCAAAGATTGCAAACGGCGAAAGAGAATTTTTCGGAATGCTATGCGAGGTTGGTGCCAAATTGTATTGCTATGTATGTCATACAACTGAAATCATTTTTATAGCCCTGTTATTTTTATTTGCTTTTAAGTGTGTTAAGCAAATAACCAATAGTAGAACTTGAATACGTCACACCCATCTACAAAACTAGCATCATATCTCCTTTTGACACATCATTTGAAAAACAGATTGTTCAAGATTCAAATAAAAATACCGAATACAAAAATATTTATTAAAAGCAAAGACAGTAATCAAAACATAATATCATAGCAATTGATTAATACTAATTAAAATTAAAATTTGCTTAATAAATTGTACACCTTTTCTAACGTTTTTTCATCCTGAAAAATAGAACAATATTAATAATTATTAATGGTTTTATGATTTTCACAAAATGTTGTTAATCATGAAGATTTGAGTAACATTTATCTTCATCATCATCGGGGATAAACACCCCGATGGTTATTATCACTCAGGGTAGTACCAAATACATCAACTTTTACAATGTGCACTTAATAAACGACACTTGAGACATGCTAACCCTAAATGTTCATTACACCCCCAAATTAAACCCCTGCAGTGATCGCCATTAATTGCAAAGGATAAGCAATCGGACGCCCAATTAAGCAAATCATTTGGACTTAGCATAAATAAAAGGACTCAGTTCTTCTCGTGAGCTTATTATTTGAAATGTGATCGCGCAAGGTAATCTTTAAAATACCTCCAAGATACTGGCGACAAAAAACATCCACGTTTCACTTCTATATATTACTGAAGAAATGTTTATTAATGTGTACAAACAAAGTTTTATCTTCGGGCGAATAGAAGAATATTGATCCGAGTCCATAGAAGACTGATATTGCCTTTCCAAATCTGACTTTAACATCGATTTCGGTTTTTCCGTCTTTACCAATGACGCTCCCCAAATATGTGAAACAATCAACGGATTCAATATTTTGTCCAGTAACAATAATTAGTATTACAAAAAGTTGTCGCTTCGGCTGGGAGGGAACCATACTGTTTCATATAATTAGACTTTAAATGGTTGCCGATAAACGTCCCTTGTGGCTACTTTAGCAATCTTAACTCTTCAATAACGCCAACTTTGTGGCCTTCTCTTCCCAACCTGACTTGGGACTGATTATGATGAAAATATAACACCTCTGACAGGTACTCGCTTCGGTTGTATATATACTAAAATCGGAACGATACATAGAAGATTGGCATGACTCCTGCGCAAGAATGACACGCAAAATCATGAAGCGCTCCATATTTATTGTACCGGGGTGGTCTAGCGGCACAGCGCTCGACATGAACCTTGGGGGGGGGATTGATTCGATTCCCACTGAATGTCGGCCCACGTTCGGTTTTGCTAAAATGTCCACTGCTGAAAGATGTTTTCCATAGAACACTTAAAGTAGCAAAAATAAAATAATAATAAATATTTATGCAATATTCACTTCACAAAAACAATTAAGTGTATGCTGAATAAGTTGGTGCTAATGATCGTGAGGATTTGAGTAATGCTTACAAAAGCCCAATTTCCAATTATCGTGACATTCCTGACTGTGCTTCCTGTACTAGATAACAGCAGGAACAAAGTAAACAGCAGTATAACTGTTCTTCCGCTTTAACTGGCAAATGAAAGCATAGACCGGGGGTAGTTAAAAGATATATTAAGGTATATGTATAACCCTGACAAAACATCAGGCGGTCTAATCATACTTTGCAAACAGTGGCGCCGTCACAAGGATGCCGTCTACCAGCCAGTAAAAGTTATTCTTCTACGTTTGTTACACTTATCTAACCATCAAAGTCGATCGTTTAATATATGTCGTATAAATGTAGAAAAGAATGTACAGGTCACTACATCACCAACCAAATGAATGAATAAATGATTAAGTGTATCCTTGAGAAAATCATGCGAAAATTACTGTATTTAATAGCACTTTTACACAATAAAAGTGATGTTTGTTCTGGAATATACAGTCACTCATTAGTGTTTTTGAACTTGCATTACATTTTAAAATGTCTCTCTGTGTGTTTGCCAATAAGTAATCCAACTGTCGTATTAAAAAAATTGACTTCTAATAAAAACAAACGAATCATAGCACCACCTACGTATAACTGAGTTAAAAAAATCAATAAATAACAAAAATCAATACAAACTTTGAAACAACAAAATCGGAGATATTTTGAACCCAGATGTTTGTTTTCGTTTGAGTAAAAGACGCTCATTGGAATGGCAGAAATACCCTTGACAAAAAATCGATATTATCATTTAAATAATACAATCGAAACCAATTATAATTTTAAAATTTATTCGCTTTAAAAATGTTCTATGTGATTGTACATTGAATGTTTGACTACGAAGATCGTGCATATCAAAGATTGAGCTTTAATTTGGATTTTAGCTAAACGGAATCATTCTGCTTTCACTTTGTCGCTGTAAGTTCATCCAATGACATCCTCTCACTGTCTTTATATCAATATTTATTTTCGGCTTCAACTCTTCTCAGTTCTGAAGCGGACTTGGTAGTGATGATAGTTGGCACTAATTTGTTCTCGTCATCTGCACGATTCGACCTCAATCTGTTGTATAGCTATTCCGTTTTTATTAAGAATCATCACTTGTGCATACATTACAAACACGGAGAAAGGAGATAACAGTCACTGTAATACCAACAACAAAGTCCCATAATTTAAAAAGAATGTATGGGACAACAAAATAATTCCACCAACATACAACCAATAAAAACAATATTATAAAAATTAAATTTAAAACGAACCTTGTGTTCCATCATCCATTGATTAAATCGAAAATCGTAACTTTTTGAATCATCTTGATCGATTTCTTTGGGGACGGCTGCAAAAAACAAAATGAGGATTTGACTAATGCTCATTGAGTTTTAATTTCCAGTAATGGTGATAATCTTCAGCCTCAACTCAACCTAACGGCGATCAAAGACTGAGTGTACAGTGGTACAATTGAACTACCTTCTTAATGAATAGTTCCAAATAAATATCTAGGGATCGTAAGATGTACATGTACCATATTTTATTTTATCTATTCGCAGAAGACAAAATCAAATCTTGCGCATTGCTATCAATAGTAGACAATAAGAGGGAGGTCTTTGTAACGTTATATTCGTTATTTCAAGGTTATTCAAAATCGAACTTTATTAACCAATAGAAATGAGTCCAGGATAGGAGAGAATCAATAGCAATTTTGAATAACCTTGAAATTATTTATCATAAACATAACGGGGATCAAGTACCGAAGTGACTGTCACCAACCACGATGAATTGCCTTAATCGTAATGGTCGCCTTGCCGCAAAAAAAAACGAAATCAAATCTTACGTATTGTAGAGATAATAAAAACAACTCAGTGCTGCCAATTCATAGCAAACACGTGAAACCATTCGAAGAAACACGATCAAATCTTACGCATTGCAGACAAGTCGACCACAAGGAAGTAGCCGCCACTCGGTCGGCAAGTCTTCATGCCGACTTCGGTCAATTTTTCAATCATCGACGCCATTTTAAATTCGGCTGTCTTTGCCATTTCCAGAAAATACGATTCGGACGTATTGAGCCGGCCATATTCAATTTCCAAAGAACGCGCTATGGCTTCCTAAAGGGGTCAGCACACGTTAAATATCAATGTTAGTAACTGCATTAGAACTTAGTTTACAATATATAATGAAAAGTTAGTTCGGATGAGAACTGAACCGGAGAGGGGGTAAATGAAGTTTCTTAGCTAGAAGACCGCTTCCTTGCGACGACGCCAGGAATTGGGGAACGCGGGTTGACGCCTGTTATCGGACCCATAAGCCTAACCGGCTACATATTGAGATAACGTTTAAGCGAGAGTTTATTGAATGCTCGGTTATACCTCTATGCACTCGGTCCGTACTGGTGATAGTCCAGATGCCTGTAGGCACTTAATTCAGAATAGCTGAGACAGTATTCAAAGTACATGAAAGGAATCTTAAGATATATGCATACCATATGTAGCCGTTAGAGTTAGTGTAATTATTAAACCAAAAATCAATTCTTAATATAGCAGTACATCGCTCGACTCAAACCGGGGTGGACATGGGTTCGATCTTCATCACCGGTACCAAATGGGGGTCTACGTTCGGCTTCATTAAAATGTCAACTGCTGAAATATGCATTACCCGTCAAAACATTTACAGCAAAAGTAAAATTAATTAAGAAATACCTGAATGGGTGTCGGACAGGTGTAGATTGTGTTTTGCTGATGCAGTTGCATCGGTCCAATCAAGTGGGCAGGGCCTACAGTCCAGCCCGTTTTCCAGCCGGTTACGCTAAACGTTTTACCTGCACTGCCAATTGTCAGCGTACGTCCCCACATACCGGGCAAAGAAGCTGGATATAAAAATAGTAATAAATATTTGCGATATTGTCTGGGTCAGCGGGCTTCCGTTTTGGTGGATGAGTGCAAGCACACACACTCAGACCATTGAATAGGTATCTTAAGGCATATGTATAACACATGACTATCAAAGTCGATAGTTTAATATAGTGCACAATTACAGAAATAACGACGTCACTAACCACAATTAATAAATGAATATGTGAGTACCCCAATGTTACTAAATTCTTGTGAAAATGAATTACAACACTTGGTTATAGTATGTTCGATCCAAATATGAGTGGCCAAACATCATCATCATCATCGGGGATAAACATCCTCCACCGGGTATTATCGCCCAGGGTAGTCCAAATTCCAACACGTTTGCAAAAACACCAACTTTTGCAATGTGCACTTAATGAACAACACTTGACGTGTGCTAAGTTTGAATGTCAATTATATCCCGAGTTAAACCCTTGCAGTGATCTCTATTAGCTGCAAACGAATGACCAATTGATTAATTCATTTGGACGAGGGGGCTTAGCATCAATAAAAGAACGGAGTTCGCTTGCTACAATGTCCGTCCACATTTTTCGTTGGCCATCCGGGTAATGGATGGGCTTCATAAGCTATTCTCGCTGGATGAGTGGGCGATCTACGTAAAACATGGCCAGTGAATGTTGAGTGTCTTACAAATACATGGAAATGGTTGAAATATTTTATTAGTTATTAAATGGTTGAGTGATCAAACGTTTGAGCGCCCCTGCCGTTCTATTCCTCCAAATGTTCACTTGGCAGAAAGCACCTTTCCCGTCCAACATTCCAAACAGTAACAACCGAAAAAGGCCGGTGTTCCAAAGCCACTGGGCCGTGCAGACACCAGACCAACAAACTTACCTATTTTGATATGTTTTTTGGGTGAGTATACGAGCCATTCGTAGACTTCGTCTGAGATACACAACAGATTGTGACGATTGCACACGTCAGCAATGAAATGTAGCTCGTCCAAATCAAAAACCTGCAAAAAGTTAATAGTTTAAATAAATGAAAGCAATAGTGATTTTTTTGTGGTTGTAAATACAGGTGTATATCACGTTTATATTCAATCAAACGATTGAGTCCTTCATTTACAGAATAAATAATAAAAAGTAAATAATAATAATAATAATAATATAACAATTACAGTTGATTGAACAGTCACTTTTTCATTAGTTCCAAGTTCGTAAATTCCTATGTCAAGAAGTTGGCGAGTGTAAATTAAAATTAGGGATGCAAATGATCCTGAGGATTTGAGTAATACTTTTAAAATCTCAATTTCCAATAACGGTGATATTCCTGACTGTTCCTCCTCCACGTGGTGCATCCTGGACTAGGTGCCCATTGGTATATAAACTATTAACAACAGGGACCGAGTTTACAGAGGTATAACTGGGCTACTGCCTAAGCAGGTGAGTGCAATCATACACTCATCGGGGATAAACATCCCCCACCGGTTATTATCGCTCAAGGAAGTCCAAATTACCAAAAATTTGCACTTAATGAACGACACTTGAGGTGTGCTGACTTTAAATGTTAATTACAACCCGAATTAAACCCCTCCAACGATCTTTATTAACTGCAAATGATAAGTAATCAAACACCCAATTAGGTAATTCATTTAGACACAGGGGCTTGGTATAAATATTTTATTTATTTTATGTTTGCTACTTTGAATCTTTTACGAGAAGCATCTTTCAACAGTGGACATTTTAGCGAAGCCAAACGTGGGCCCGCATTTTAGTGCCGGTGGTGGGATTCAAACCCATGTCCACCGAGGTCCGAATTTGAGCGTTGTACCGCTAGACCACCCCGGACTGAGTTCGCGTGCTACAATGTCCGTCCAAATTATTTGTTGGCCATTCGGTATTCTCTTCCATTCGAGTAACGGTTGAGCTTCAAGCTGCATGAATGGGCAACCTTCATAAAATATGGCCAAACCATTTTAGTCATCTTTCTCTTATTCTGTTAGAAATACATGGTCAATTAATGTTAAGTGTACTACAAATATCTGGAAATGGTTGACTTGGTGAGAGTCGAAGGCTTGCAAGCGTAAATATTCCAGCTTTCGTTATAATAGAAATACTTTTTGTTCCACCAAGGTTTATTTAGAGAAAAGCAACAGAGAGGCGAATACGTCAATACTTACTTTACCCAATGGATTATTTGGAGTATTGATTATAATGGCCTTGGTTTTAACAGTGACCTTGGACAACAGTTCTTCAGGGTCAATCCGCCAGTCATCACTCATCATAGAATTGGATGTTTCAACCTGTTCAAAAAAATAATAAATTACAATTGATTGGTTGTTTATTATTACGCTATGAAGCAGAAAAACGTTCAGCCTGTGTTTGCGTCACCATGTTAATAATCCCAATTTCCAACGATAGTAATATACCTGGCTGTCACCTCCACATGGCGCATCCTGGACTAGGTACGGTTCAATACCTAGACCAACACACCAAGCACCGAGTGCATAACGGCATTCCTACATCAGCCAAAAAATACCATGTTAAGGAACAGAGAGAAAAGATTCACCGCTCTTTATAATCATTGGTAAACGCAATATTGTATGTAGCCACAAATGCCAACTGGAAACAGAACGATTAGGAGGCAAGATATCGAGTAGACAGGTATTTGACATAAGTAACCGAGAAAAAAAATCGATGGCTGTTAATTGAAACAAGGTTATTTCTCAAGGTCAAGTAGAAATTGATCGTTAAGATCAAAACATACCGGCTTGAGTGAAATGCGCTTCAACACACCGCCAGCCATTGTGATCATTGGAGCGTAACAGTCAAAACTCGGATCGATGATGATGACCTCATCTCCTGGATTAATAAACGCCGAAATCGACGCATAGAGGGATCCGTAAGCACCAACCGACACAAGCACTTCGCTCATGGGATCCAAAGTTCGACCTGGTGCAAACGTATTGTCCCTGACAGTTTTGTCATTAATCGTATCGTAAACACTGGACGAACATGGAATATAATGGTTGTAAATCTTTGCCAAAATATTGACCAATCGGGGATGACCCTGTAAAAAAATGAAAACTTCAATGTGATTGGATGCTTCAATAATCTCAATATGGCCATCACATGATTTATTATTGGGAGAACTCGATGTGATTGAATAAAGTCATACTGAACCAATTATAAAACAGTACAATCACGTGAGACTCACCATTGATCGAGTATATTGATGAAGGGCATAATTGACATCGGAATTACCCATTGAAGCAATACTTTCGAGAACGTGGCCAACAGGTAACATATCTGGAAAACCCTAAACAGCAACAATTAAACAATGGAATACGAATGACATCGTGTTACAGTAAATGAAATTACAATACATCCATTCAAATTTTTAGTAATCTACCTTTTGAAAACAATGTTGTATGATAGTCACATCTATCATTATGATTATTATTATTATTATTATTGATATAAGCTTTAATAGCTCACTAGAGGTACATTCGGCATAGATGTACATACATAGCACATAGTTAATACTATTAACAAACAAAATACAAGCTAAAGTACAAAATAACAGTTAGATGAATTAAATTATCACTCATGTATTTGCTTAACCAGGATTCTTGAACCAATATTAAACAACTGTTGACATGTATTTTTGCATTAATTTGTCAACAATAGATTTGCATTGAATGATGGAAGTAGTAACATTTTGATAGCTGTGATAATCCCAATATGGCCATCACATGATCTATTATTGGGGGAAATCAATGCTATTGAATAATGGAAGTAGTGGCAGTAACATTTTAGATTGATTTTAAAGCACGTTAAAAGTCGCCATAACAATATTTCTTTTTGGGTTTAAAATGCTGTTTTTTAGTTATATTTTCAAAAAACGTATGAGGTAGATTTAAATAATAAAAATAGCAACATAGTTGTATCAAAATAAATTCTCATTATATATTACACGGAAATAAGAAAATATTTGAATTTATAATGCAAACAAAATTGCATACATATAATAATTGGCAAACATATATTGGCGAATAAAAGTACATTAGATATGTAGTCACGGTAATCTTTGGTGCCATAATCTGCACGAAACCAATATACCGTCTTATTAAATGAAATTGTTCACCAACATTTAAAATCCTGCATACAACTAGCCTTGAAGATTGAAGACATTCATGCGCTCTCTTTACACGCAACTTGAAACAAATCTCATGTTTATAGGGAAACTAGGAGAACTTATCTGCACATGAGACTGAAGACTGTAATCAATACAAGTACTCATGTTAGTCATACATATCCAGAGTATCAAATAGAAATCACAGTAGAATTAATTGCATTTTCCCACCCACGCATCTGTTTCAACTAATTTGTACATCCTCCATCATAATATAACGCTACTTCTTATCAAACTACATGTGTACCGCTATCACATGTCTGTCACAATTTTGTTTCTGTTTTTGTACGTAATTTAATTATTAATTTTGAAAATGAATTTATGTGCTAAATGTATCTCTAGTAAAGTATTAAAGCTTAATGTAACGTACTGGAATAGAATTATTACCATCATTGGAAGTTGTAAAGGAACAATAATGATAATTAATAGCAACAGTTAAAATTCAAATAAACTTACTTGACCCAAATTGACAGGATTGTATTTTGCTACAGCTTGGTTGATTTCAACCCTAAAAGATAATCAAACCAAACGCAGTTTACAGTAAAAATAATTTTAATCAATGACACAATAAACACGGGATAACAAGTTAACAGTAACAGCAACACCAATAACAAAGTCCCATAATTTAACAAGAACATATGGGACAACAAAATGATTCCATGTGTTTGAACCTATGACATAACATAACATAAGTTGGTGCAAAGTGGCCTCTTCATTAATTCCAAACTTGTACAGGAATACGAGTTGAATTTAGCTAGAATACTGCTTCCTTGCAACAACGCCAGAGTTAACAGGAATTGACCAGGCGATCTTCTTCGGGGCTGACGCCAGTTGGTAGATCCCATAGATCTCATTAGATATTCATTCCAATTAGATCTTCCCGAATGGTTGCTAGTCAAGTTTTCTGTAATCTACCAACCTTTTATGTGCTCATCAATTGTTTATTCTTAAACCGTTCTTCTATCGGACGGTAAACATGGAATTTAACAAAATAATTTACTACGTCAAATTGAAGATTAAGCTTCCTTTCGACTTTCACTAAACCCTGTCATCTCCGAACTTTGGTATTACTTCTTTTTGCCAGAATGGTGTCCTCTTATTGTTTCGGTAGTAATAAAGATTTTTTAGAAAAGTCAGGCTGGTAAGTTTGCTCTCAACCCGTCATCCTTTATCCAGGCTTAAGACGGCCTACATTGGTTCATTTATGATCTTCTCTAGACAGAGTTACACACATGATTGGAGTTGTGTAATTTTCTAAATAGAAATATTTTAAAAAAATGGTATGTTGGTTAAACAAACATTACTTTAGTTGACACCACACACGTGTGTATTTTTCCAAGACTGTATTTTTTGAATCCTATTTGAACACAAAAAATAAGAACAGATGGCCAATCAAAATTTTGGATCAATAGTGTAGGTTATAAAATACTCAGTCGCTTTATCACGTCTAAAGAAATGGACACACATAACGTGCGGACCGGTTGAAAAGGTTTTTATTCGGAATGCACTTAACAATTAAAGTCAATTTGCCTACTGTTGTGTGGAGTTTTGAAAACTGACGGCTGACGGTTTTTAGTACATACAGGGTCTGATTTAGATTTCAGTAACGTAGTTATGGAAAACTACCTCAAACCGTAAAGCGTTATGTTGAAAATTAGGAAAAAGTCAGTAATAATAATAATAATAATAATAATATAAAATATTACCATTATTATTTATTTATGTTTGTTAGTTTGAATGTCTTAAGAGAAACATCTCTCAGTAGTGGACATTTTAACAAAGCCAAACGTAGACCCGCATTTAGTTCCAGTAGTGGGATTCGAACCCAGGTTCAAATCGAGCGCTGTACGCTAGACAACCCCGGCATAATAATACTACAACTTGATCAAAGTAATCATCATAGTAAAAATAGCGAAGAAACACTCATTGCTAGTTGGGTTAGGGTTAGAAATGTTGGCATATACACAATACACGAGTTGTAGTTGATATTGCAATGCCAAGTGCGTGTTGCATCAGAAACGCCTCTCTTCCAAATTGTGTTAACCTTCATCATTTCTAGACTTTAGTAGTACTACTAATACTACTAGTAGTACAATCTACATCTACAGTATTTTTATAACTTAAGCTTTCTAAATAATTACGCAATTAATTTTGAAATATTTAAAATTATTTATTTATTTACTACTACTACTACTACTATTATTATTATTATTATTATTATTATTATGCTAATGGTGCCATTGATCATGGGGATTTAATTAATGCTTATGAAGTCTCAAATTCCGGTAATAATTATATTCCTGACCGTTCCTCCTCCACGTGATATCTAGACTAGATTCCGATAGGCATCTGGCATTCATTGGACTTCCGCTTAGTAAATGAGTGCTAGCATACACTCAAGATGCCTAAAGGTGATCGATTAGGATTGTGAATCCGTCAACTCCCCATTCTCCCAAAATAGATTCATTCATTTTCATTTTTCATTTTGGTTGGTGACGTGGTCACCTCTTCATTATTTCCCATATTTATACGACATAGCAAACGATCGATTTCGATGGCTTGATAAGCGTTACACAAATGTAGAAGAATAACAAAGTTTCTTGGCTGGTAGACGGCATCCTTGTGACGTCGCCACTGTTCGCAAAGATTGACGAGGCCGCCTGATTTTTTGTCAGGGTTATCTCCCTTAGCCCCAAGGGCTACATATGATATACGTATACCTTTAGATACCTTTTAAGTATCCGGAGTGTATGTTCGCACCCACCCGCCGTAGCGGAAGCCCAGTTATACCGCTGTGCACTCGGACCCTGCTGTTATTAGTCTAGATGCCTGGGGGCACCTAGTCCAGGATGCACCACGTGGAGGACTAACAGTCAGGAATATCACCATCATTGGAAATTGAGACTTTATAAGCATTACTCAAATCCTCAGGGTCATTAGCATCCCCCGAAATAGATCGCCTCATCAATTCCTGTAAACACTGGATTAATCGCAAAAAGCGGTCTTCTAGCCAAGAAACTTCATTAATCTCCCCAGTTCAATTAGCATCTAACAATCTCTTCCTACAAGAATTCGGATTGCTATGTGTACTTGGTACTAATGAAGACGTGACTCTACCATCATCTTTTCCTGTTACTGTATAAATGAATGAACAATTTACATAATCAACATTTTTCTCCAACTGCACAAGTGCACCCCACTTAGCAGAAAATGAAAACATACCAAATATTGGGTTTCTGTTTGCGAATTCTTTCCGCTGGAATAATAGAATTGGTTGCCATAGCTGCAAAAAAATATAATTAAAGAATAAGCAACCTCAACACGGCAAAATTAATTATTTATTCATTTTGACAAAAGTCACAATGTTGTTTACCTATGCTTAAATGATACGAACTAGTAAGAGAAAGATAATTTTGTATCTAGTATGAGTTGCAATGACAAGGGAATTGTCATTTAGGCAATTAGGGTTACTAATAATTGACTCATTTGCTAAAAAGAACTTAGTGTAGTATTAGCATTCGTTATTAGTATGAAAAATCGGCTTCGTTTTTTACATCACTGAATGTAGCTCCAATTTTACTTAGTTCACTTTGAACAGAATGCCGCAATTCAATAAAATGGTATCCTCTCGTTGTTTCTTTAAACTTGAAGAATACGTACAGACAACAAACAATTGGAACAATAGTGTATCTGGGCGATAAATAGAGTAAATACTGAGTACTGTAACAAGTATGATTTATAAAAATTAATTAAAAACAATCCAACTTGTAACATTCTCCAGTGACGAACACTAAATTAAACATTATTGATTTTTCCTTTAAACGAACAAACATAATATATTCAAGATTCGCGAAACGATTTCACTTGTTCATTTCAATACTGTAATTTGAATGATTCAACTGAACTGACAATGTTTTAATTTGTCTGAATAAACGCTGGTCTTAGTTCGTTTGTTTTCTGTTATTATAACCTATGTGGACAAACAACTAATGTATCTAAATGTATCTCCAATTAACGAGGAATGGATTCAGTCATTATACAGTGTCCGCGTACTCACTATAGTACTTCCAAAAAAAAATTGACTACAGTATAGATATTTCTAGCTGTATTAACAAATTTTAGTTATTTACAAGTCAGTATGCTCATTAATTAATATAATAATTACACTCAACTATCAATCATTTAATAATATTATTATTAATCTTACAAAACCCTTTTGCTTTAAAATAAGCATAAGACAACAAGATAACGGTAACATGATTTCAAAAGAATATGGACCAACAAAATGATTCCATGGGTTGGAACATTTTGTCAAAATAATTGTTTGATATCATGAGACATTTCTTTCAATAAGATTTTCCAAATGATTCTTAGTCATGTTTTCTGTAGTCTAACCCGAACCTTTATCTTGCCGTCATCAATTATCCATTCCGAAACCGTTATTGCTAATCTTTCGAGCGACAATGTAGAATTTGATCAAGTAATTATCATCATCTAATCGAAGATTCTGCAAATCAAAAATTGAACTTTGTTCGGCCTTCACTCAACCCTGATATCACTTTGCCGTTGTTTGCTTAGATGGCGTTTTCTTATTATTTCTGTAGAAATATTGATTGCAAGGTTGTTAACCTTGGGCTCAAACCCTCCTCCTTTATCCAGGTTTGGGACTGGATAGATTGGTTCATCTCTAATCTTTTCTAGGTGAACTGTCAATCATTGTGAACATTGACTAATTAAATGTTACCAGCTCTTTAGTGGTATCTGCAAGAAGTCTGTAATGAGGAACATAAATCGATGACGTACTGAACTGTGCCATTATAGGAGAACTGTAAATCATTCAAGCATTGAAATTTTAAAGAAAAACAAATAATAATACTAGTACTAATAATAATAGCATAAGCACCATCACCATACCTCTAGAACCGATCAGTCCGAGATTTGATCTATTTTTCAATCCAACTGCAATTGCGTTGTTCATTCTAAAAATGATCGAAACACTTTTGACTATTTTTACAAAAACTATTGATTGACAAACTAAAGTAGGTCAATCCATCAACCAATGAAATTTAGGCCTTCCTCCCTCCACCCGACACACACAAGGTCAATGGGTGATAGTGTTCTCAATAGTTGTTTATTTATGTCACGATGATTGAATTGTGGCCAAACACACACACAATTTTCGTTTTTCGCGCATTAAATAACTCTTATTGATTTCTTTTTCAATCCTGGGGCGGAATAGCGCCGTCCAAGAACAAAAATAATAATGAAGAGGTGATTGTGTCATTGGGATATTGATGACGATGTGGTCAATTACCGTTTTAATAATAGAATTTTTTTAAATACATCAGTATTCTGACTGCGTTTTTTTTACTGTGTATACGCACTCACACGGAAACTGAGTCTATTAATCGAAATTGTGATCATAAACGCTTACGACGAGTCACATCTACCACAAACAACATCCACTGATAGCAAAAATTAACAAAACGGTCGAACATTTTGTCTCCATTATACCAATCGCTGCATGTTATGTATAAACCCTAAAATACATTTCAAATAACCCGAATGCATGCTTGAACACATCCACCAAGGTGGAAGCCAAGTTATACCACTGTGTCGATCTAAGAACAAGATACTAATAATGCTGTTCTTACTCCACGTGGTGCATCCTGGAACAGATGTCAACAGGCATCTAAACTAATAACAACAGAGATCAAGTGCACAGCGGTATAACTGAGCTTTCACTGGATTTCCACACAGTAAATGCATACCAACATACACCCAAGATGCTTAAAAGATATTTCAATTTACCATGTGGCCAGTTAGGCTTGTAAATTCGTCACTCTACGCCAACCCCAATTCCCCTCGATAAAGATCGACTCGCTGGCGTCGTAGCAAGGAAACGACGGTTAAAAACGTCTACACATTACTCAAATTCTCATCAATATATACGAAGATGCTAATAATAAAAAGTTGACTGTTACATTACCAATCGAACAATTCACGTATCTGTCAAAGCAAACCGTACAAACTGTGTCTCCGTAGAGCAAACGGTTAGCGCATTCGACTGTTAACCGAAAGGTGGGCGACAAACGTTTTTATACAGACCCAAGCTAAAATCTCCACTGCTGAAAGATGCGCTTCCCGTCAAACATTCAAAGTAGCAAAAAATTTTTGGGGGAAAAATTTCGTCCATATGAATGCAAAAGCTAACAACATTCCTTTTATCAAAAACAAGCAAAATAAACAGCTGCATTACAAAAAGTATATTTGGAAAAAGGTGGAGTCTGTACATTCAAAACAAACAAACACACACACACACACACAAACGGACTATTAGTCACTTATATCGACTGAGGGTTTCAATCGGGGACGTGATCGGGTTCGTGATCTCGACCTCGATCGGTGCCGGTGTTTTTTGTGATGACGGCGACCGGCGTTTGACGAAGAAGGATGTTTGCTCGACTTGTGGCCGCGATGGTTGTGGTGGTGACGGTGATGATGCCGTCTACTTGACCGCGAACTGCTCTTCCTTGATGCCTTCCTCGACGAAATGCGCTTATTGCTCGACGTCGAGGATTGTGATGATAATGACGGCGCCGACGATAATGGCGACGACGATGAACGACGATGTGGAGACGTGACGATGAATGGGCGATTGTCGAAATTAAGTTGTGGCACAGTAGGTCTGTTTGGACAGTGTATAAAATAACGAATGCAACAACATCAATTGCAACTTCGCATAACATCCCGAATACATACGCCAAGAGAACTTAGAAGAAGAAAAAGCTGGGAAATCGCTTCCTTGCAGCTAAGCCAGTGTTAACAGGAATTGACGAGGTGATCTTCTTCGGAGTCGACAGTTTCACAAACCTAACCAGCTACGTATTGTAAATGGATACCTTGTAAGCATCACACATTCACTGATTAGGAATTCAATGAAAGCCCAGTTATAGCGCTATGCACTCGAAACTTGCCTTTTTTAGTCTAAATGCCTGTGGGCACCAAGTCCAGAATGTACCATAGAAGAGGAACATTCACGATTATCACTATCATTGAGTCTTTACAAAAACATTGCTTAAATCCTCAGGATCATTAGCATCCTTAAAAAGAAAGCGTAAAATCATACTGAAAAGGCAAACTTTTGGCACACAACTCACTTGGGCTGAATAGCTGCAGCTGCGGCCGCTGCTGCTGCTGCTGCTGCCACGGTAGCCAACGCTTTCGCCAACTTGGCCTCGACAGTCACCTGGCCGACATTCATGTAGAGCGCCTTCGTCAGATCGCTGCTCGACTCACCCGGATTGTAAAACACGTGCAGAAAATTGCAATTTACGTTACCCTTGGTACATTTCTCGCGGTGATAAAGTCCTGTACGGTAATGGAGGGGGGGTCAATAGACAAGAGGATAGGAAACTGAGTAGGCATGGGTTCGAATTTTACAATTGGTCCGCTAAGTCGTGACTACTTGGTGAAAAATGTTTATTATTTAAATCGTTCATTTATTTATACAGTAACAACAACAAAAAATGGTGGCAAAACTACCTCTTCAATCAGTCCAAATTCGCATAGCATCCCCGATTCTAATACAAATAGGTTATCGGATGCAAATTGAACTGAGGAGAGATAAATGAAGTTTCTTGGATAGAAGACCGCTTCCATTGAACGATGCCAATATAAACAGGAAATAATCTTCGGGTAAATTGACAGATCCCTAACCCTAACCAGTTCATATGGAAAATGGATACCTTTCAAGCAGATTGGGTGTGCGCTGGAACGCATTCACTAAGCAGGAGTCCAGTGAAGGTCCAGGTATATCGTTGTGAACTCGATCCCTGTTGTTATTAGTCTAAATGCCTGTTGGTACCTAGTCCAGGAGGGGCAGTTAATATTACCATCATTGGAATTCGAGACCATATGCATTACTCAAATATTCAGGATCATTAGCATTACAATAGTGTATAATATTATGTATCTGATGATACTGAATGTACTTGTATTAAAGTATCTCAACTAACAGTATTAATACTAATGAGATGAACAATAATAATACATTTATTGATTTGTTATTTTAATTTTGGGTATTTTAGTAAATTGTTTATCTTGATTGGTGACGTCACCTCTTCATTATTTCTCTAATTATACAGCAGATCGAGCAATCGACCCCAACGGCCTTATAAGCATCATAAAGTTTCTTGGCTGATAGATGGCATCCTTGCGACAGCACCATTATTCGGTCCCTAATCTATATCACTCTGAATCGAGGATGTAGCACATGGACGTATAGAAACAAGATTGTCACTAACACTATAAATGGAGAATTACTTACATTCTGAAGATCACTAACATGGGACTCGTATAACCCAATAATACAAAAACTAAACAGAATAGAAATAAATTGAAGATCAAAATCAAAACAAACCGCAAATGGCTTCTCTCCAGCCGCCAGATAGACGGACAACAGAACAGTTGAGTCGATTGCCGCCAAACCAACGACCTTGACATGCTTCGGCTGCTTCCCATGCAGCGGTTGGACCTCGAACAAATTCAACATAGACCGACCCACGAAGATGATTGGCCAGATTGCGACACGTCCTCAGAGCTGCAATTTTGCCCCAACGCGATTCGAGTTCTTCGCGAACTTCTTCGTAGAATTTGTGATAGTCGGAAACAAGTTGGGCTTCGTCAAATTCGAGGCCGGAATCTGCAAATACAATTGGCACAATGCACTGAGTGGATATGCATATTTTCAGGTTACATATATATATATATATATATATATATATATATATATATATATATATATATATATATATGTAATCCGACTTGGCATAAGTAGCTTAGCACTAGACTTAAAACAAGTTGGCAAGTTCCATCACCGACACTAACTGCGAGTCCTCATTTGACTTTACTCAATATGCACTTGCTAAAATTTGTTTCTTGTGAAATATTCAATCAGTAAAAACTACTGGAGTGGTTTATTAACTACAGCTGTTTTATTTAAACTTGTATGCAGTAGCGGATTGGCTAATTAGCGAGAGATGTATCCAAACTAAAAATGTGGGTTCGATCGTCTGAACAAGCCTAAAGATATTTAACCACAAGTGTTTCACACAACCCCAACCTAACCAAAATAAATAATCGAAAAGTCTCGTTAAATGAGTCATTAATACAATATTCTCTACGCAACCTTTAGGTGGGTACAACATAATTTTTGTCAAAATTGTATCTCTTATTCCGTTAACATAGTACATATAGTGTACATGTACCTTAATATACCTTTTAAAGATCCTGAGTATGTTGACATTCATTCAACAAAGCGAAAATCCAGATATACCAATGTGCAGTTGGTCCAGAACAACAATTAAGTGTTTGAATAAACAACAACAAAAGTTGATGGCAGAGCCATCTCTTCATTAATTCCAAGTTCGTATAGCAACTCAAATTCATATACAAAGAGATTATCGGATGCGAAGTAAACTTGAAGAATAAATAAATAAAGTTTCTTAGCGAGAAGACCGTTTCCTTGTGACAACCCGAGGGTTCACATGAATTGACGGAGTGATCTTCTTTGGGGTTGACGCCAGTTGACAGATCCACAAGCTTAACCGGCTGTATATGGTACCTTTTAAACAACATGGGTATATGCTAGCACCTAACATATGGTAAATAGATATCTTAAGATACCCTTTAAGCATCTTAAGTGTATGCTAGCATCCATTCACTAATAGGGAATCCAATAAAATCCAAGTTATACCACTGTGCACTCGGTCCTTGCTGTTACTAGTTACTGTGGGCACCTAGTTCAGGATGCACCACATAAAGGAGGAACAGGTAAGAATATTACCATCATTGAAATTTGAGACTGCAAAGATTACTCAAGTTCTCAAGATCATTAACAACAACAATCTGTTAATCGAAATTAAAAATTCACTCCATCGAGGTACGTAAAGTTGGGACTATTACTATAATTAAAAATTGAGATTTTAATAACCATTTCACGAAAAACGTCTATCTAAGCTAGTCATAAGAAAATGGTAGATGGTAGATGTTGTTGCAACACATAAACAAACTACTATCAAAATCAATGGACTACAATTTACTTGTTTATGTGACTATATGAAGTACATCCAAGTTGTACTAAAATATTTTTATGAATAATGACATTTAATACCAATATCACTGTAAAAAAACGAAATACTAGCATTCTTTTTAAATTAAAAAACAAGCAAATTAGTTTCTTGAAAATAATTTATATTATAAAAATAGATAATAAAAGCGATACGTTTTTTTAAATTCTAGGTAATATTTATTGCTTTCTAGAATTTTTTTGAAGTTGTTTATGTAGAGGTCATACGTTTTTAACCCAATGTGCAATCTGATTTTGCATTCCATAATTTATTTTATTAAGCAAACTTTTTATTTCTCAAATCAATTACATTATATTTTTAAATGATTTAAAAACGTTACAATTATATTAAGGTATGTGTTGTCTGGAGCCAATTGTATAAATTTTTGTTTATTTTAATTAAAGATTTTGCACTTAATGACTAAAAATTCATTGATCTCAAAAGCCATTTTCATTTTCATTTTGGTTGGTGATCACGTGGTCACCTCTCCATTATTCCCCATATTTAAACGACATAGCAAACGATCGATTTCGATGGCTTGATAAGCGTTACACAAACGTAGAAGAATAACAAAGTTTCTTGGCTGGTAGACGGCATCCTTGTGACGTCGCCACTGTTCGCAAAAATTGACAAGGCCGCCTGATTTTTTGTCAGGGTTATCTCCCTTAGCCCCAAGGGCTACATATGATATACGTATACCTTTAGATACCTTTTAAGTATCCGGAGTGTATGTTCGCACCCACCCGCCGTAGCGGAAGCCCAGTTATACCGCTGTGCACTCGGACCCTGCTGTTATTAGTCTAGATGCCTGGGGGCACCTAGTCCAGGATGCACCACGTGGAGGACTAACAGTCAGGAATATCACCATCATTGGAAATTGAGACTTTATAAGCATTACTCAAATCCTCAGGGTCATTAGCATCTCAAAAGTATAATGAAAAAATTGGTATCTTTTCAAAAATATAAACGAGAGCATTGTTTTGTTAATTGTTCAATACTCTGGAGTATCACAATAAAGTTCAGCATTAAATATATAATAGATTTTACCAATTTAAGCGCAATTACAAGTTCACATTATTTTGATAAATTTCTGTACTTAATTTTACAATGTTCCTTAACAATTAATAAGTTTTAAATAGATTTAGATGCAATAATATAAAAACAATATTAAAATAGGATCAAACTAATAGTTGTTCAAGGTAGTACCAAAAATGACAGGTATTAAAATTTTGTCTACTAATCACCGTCATCATAATTAACAACAGTAAACGCCATTAAAAACATTGCTGTTCTACATACAAGGTACAGTAAGAAATAACACTAAACAAACAATTATAGAATTTAAAAATAAATAAACTTAAATATTGCAAAATGAATAATCTTTCATGCATAAACTAACCCCGATCTTCGGGTGCATTTTTGTTCAAAATTTCCAAGTGATAATTATTAAACATTTGATGTATAAGAAGTACAAAGATGGAAGAATCAACAGGCGATTCAGGATTTTCATACAACGTTGTTCTTGAGGGTCCTTCGTGTGGATGGGGTTGATCGTGAAAACGCGAACAACTGTAATAAATAAATAATGAATGAATGAAACAAACAATTTCAATTTTAAAAAAATGAGATACTCACCTTAGGCCATAGCGACACGACCCAGTTTTTCGATAAAAACTGCAAACATGAGCATTGTCAGGTCTGGAAACTTGAAGATGGGAAATCGAATTTGAGGGTTCATAAGCAGATGGTGGTAACGTTAGAGGAAGTTGTGGATGATGCCAGAGAGGCAAATTTGGGGCCTGTTTGGGAATATTAATCTAGATATACAAAACGATATGAGGATGGTTATTGACAAAATCACTTTTTTTTGTTATCATCTGCGTATTCTGAATCCATAATGGGCGTAGCACCAACATACACACCTTCCATTTGTGACCACCTCATCATTAGTATCCCAAAAACAAAATTCATTGTAGTTGCTTACAGTCACCCTTTCATTATTTCTTTATATGTACAGCATATTAAACGATCGATTTCACTGGCTTGATAAGCGTAATAAACATAAAAATAAAACGAAGTTTCTTGACTGGTAAACGACATACTTGTGACGGCGTCACTATTAACAAAAATTGACAAGATTGCTTTATTTTTATTAGTTATCTCCCTTAGCCCAATGGCTACATATGGTATACATATACCATTTACCCTGGGTGTATGCTTACATCCATCCAACGTAGCGGAAGCCCAGTTATACCGCTGTTAATTCGGTCCCTACTGTTATTAGTCTAGATGTCTATGGACACCTAGTCCAGAATGCACCACGTGAAGGAAGAACAGTTAGGAATATTACCTTCATTAGAATTTGAGAGCTTAGAAACATTACTAAAATCCTTGAGATCATTAGCATCCAAAGAACAAAATATATTGTATAATATCATTTTAAAATTTTCAATACTCGTAAGGTGACGCGAGCGTCACACTACACGTCCGTTGGAGCGTTATTCATCCTTTTATCTTTTCTTTTTTCTTTTGAAAATTATTGCAGTGCTTTTGCAATGTAATTTGTTTCATTATTTTTGTAAATTTATAATTTTTGCTCGTTCTCTATACTTGTTAACTATCACTATCTACCTTGATTTGATCTTAATTTTAAATTTTTCTCTGGTACTAATCCCTCTTTACCTCACCATCCATTTCATATTTCCCCCTGAAAATTTGAGAACTGGGTACCAAAAGGCTTTTCGGCCTACTCAAGTCGTGTATAATCCTGAAAACAATTCGTTCTACCCAATACAAATTTAAAATAAATTACTATTTACAATTACACGCACTCAATAGATATTAAAAAAAACTAAAAATATTTTAGTTGGGTAGTTAATGGATAGAATTACATTCTATAAACTAGAAAAGCGAACTTCATACTCCTCTCGATTTAGAAGTTTTTTGAAAAAATACCGATTTCAGGATTTTTCACGAGTTGAGTAGGCCAAAACGCCCTTTAGTACTCGGTTCTCAAATTGTCTCAAACTTTCAGGGGGGGAAATGACATGGATGGTGAGGAAATCAAGATAAAAATCAAGGTAGATAGTGGAAGTTAACAATTATAGAAAACAAGCAAAAATTATAAATGTACAATAATAATAATAAAACAAGTTACGTATTACAATGCAAAAACACTGCAATAATCTTCAAAAAAAAAGAGAAAAGGATGAATAATGCTTTAATGGACGTGTAGCGTGACGCACGCCTCACCTCGCGTGTGTGATTTGATTAAAATTTTACGAAAAAATGTTTTACAATTTCAATTATATGTAATCTAGTATGTTCTACACTCAGATTAAATAAAAATAATAATATCTATCACATTCTTCTTAATGCTTGTTAATATAAATTTTTTTTTAAATAAAATCTCAAACCTACTTCGGGTTGCACATTTTGCTTAGCAAGATCAGCTTGAATTTTCTTCACTTCATTTTCTTGTTGTATTTCTGCTTCACGTTCTAACCACTTGCATTCTGCTATATTTCTACAAAAATATTTACAATAATTAAAAATACCTTTCTTCCTCTTTGATTTTTTTCTCTGCCTCATTGTCTGTACTACAATCACTGGAATTCAACATTGTTTCGTCTCTTAATTGAGCCTTGGCTTGTCTGATACGTTTATGCCTTATTTTTTTTAAATATTTACGCCTCGAACGATGCCTATAAAAGTAATATCGACTTTATAAAAACCTACGTAAGTTTGGAAAGATCCATCAACAAAAATAAAAAGTTTAACGTTACCTAAAAAAATTAAATTGATTAATAATGTAATTATTGACATAAATTATTTCTTTTTAAATACTTTTTAGTTAAAAAATATAAAACAATTTAAGGATAAAATGATTAACACTAACTCGACATCATCAGTTAAACTTCTGAGAAAATGACCTTGACTGTGTTTAAACTGTTAATTGCAAACAATTATTTTTTTAAATATATTTTAAATTAATAAAAAATAACATTATGTTTTTTATTTAATAGTTTTAAGTTTATGCACAAGTTAAATAGGAGCAAACTCCTTTTAGTCCTTGGTTCAAAATATAAGGTATCATGTAAAAAATAATAAATAAAAACAATATTAATAAAGTTTTAAATAAAATTGACAATGTATTGTTTATTATACGCCAATTTGAAAGCCTAGAAGAATGAGGCTAACACTACATATGGGGGCAAAATATTGCAGGCGGATATAACCCTGCAGGGAAAATGATGGAGACATAAACGGGAATGAACTTTAGGCTTAAAAATTTAAAACGGGTATCATTTGCAAAAATCATTAAAAAAACAAATAAATGCTTCAACTAGTTAAAGTTAAAAAGTTTGAATACTAGAATGTGGTTGCCCCGGGGTCTCTTATCTTGCAATGAGTAGAGACGGAGAGCTCCCGAACGCTTAGGGTAAGGGACACGCTTAAGGCTACGTGGCTACGTGTAGTAAAACTTATTTGTACTTTATCAAATATGGCTATATTATTTTTTTAAATAAAGGACGTTACTTGAATGCAATATTCAAAATGTGGCCTGATATAAAGTTAATAGAGGAGTCGAGTGCAGCTAGTAGGGATGCTTCCTAAATTAAGCTTAAAAACCTTAGTTAGACGGTAGCAGGTTAAAACTGCTTTGTTATGGTGGAACGAAAAATTAAGGTTAATGCTAAATATCGCACCAGATTATTAACCGAGTCCATCATAGTAATAGTCTAGGAACTAGAGGCTAAAAACCGATTACATGAATGTTTTTCGAAAGTGAAGAGATAATAAGATTTTACTGAGATCTCGGCCCTAATTTCCCTTGATTTAAATTAATTCAAATAATTATCAGCATCTCAGTTAATTTTAATCAAAAAAGCTCTTGTGTGATTTAAATTATCGTTTTGCAATTTATTATTACAAAATAATTCAAAATTACATACCAGTATCATACTTACCAACTGGAAAACAGACATATACATCATCAACATAAAGCAAGATATCAGATTGAACAATCGAGGGCAAACCATTAATATAAATAATAAAAAATGGAGGCCTAAGCTGATCCCTGTGGAACACCTAAGTGGGAGTGGAGGTAATGTATCCATTCTAGGAGTGGAGGACTTACCCCCAAAGGATTTTAATTTATTTAGTTATACGGAATGCGGTACCTTATCAAAAACTTTAAAAAGTCAAAATAGATCACATCGACGGATGGTGAGCATTCCAGCATGCAAGTAATGCTCTTAGTAAACGCCAGAAGGTTAGAGAAACAGGATCTATCTAGCATAAACCCGTGTTGATCCGGGTTTGTGAAGTTATTCTTTGTAATTAAACTAACCAAATGAGACATAATGATTTGCTTTAGAATTTTACTGGGTCTTGACAAAATAGTGATGGGCCTAAAGTTATCAGGCTTAAACCTGGAACCATACTTATAAAAAGGCTGAATAAAGACAAGTTTCCAAATTGCGGGTAATTTTCTTAAATGAATGGAGCGATTAAAAATACGGGTAAAAAGGAGCAAAAACTAAGGTACATTCTTTGAGAAATCTTGGGTAAAGTTCATTAGCACCTTGGGGGATAAGTATTTAGTGCCGTCAACCAACGAGGGTTGGTTGGTTATAAGTGGAAAGGAACTACTGATCTAAATCTAGTTAAAAAACGAACATGTTGGGTGAGTGCATGCTCAATGCTAAATTAAAGTAGAGTGGAGTCAAAAGACTTAGGAAAGCAGTTGAGCGAATGCCAATTAGTGGAAAGAGCACTGGACTCTTTCATCAGAATGTGATTGTTGTATGTTAATGAAAGGATGGATTAAAGTTCCTGAAATAAAGAATGGTCAAAAGCTCTAGGAATAGAAGGGGGACAGTATAGGACTGAGAAGAGGGCATGTTCTCCTAAGAAGAGACAATAGTGGCAGAAAAAAATTATATTCTTAACCAAAAAAATCTGATAAAAATAGAGGGGAGTAACTGATGTCCTCCTTTATGTAAAAGAGATATCCTCCACATCTAGTGACCCGAGAATCTAGACGGATAATATTGTAACTGTGGATTAACAATTCGTTATCATGTATATCATTTACTTTTATCAATTACTTTTGAATCACTGTGTTACGCTTGCGTGACGTGCTGACCAAAAGTAGCTTGTTGTTTTGCGCTTACTCGTTGTTTTACGTGTCATTGTTGTTTGTTTTTGTTTTTGTGTCGTTTTAGGTGCTATTGTTTTTGTGTCAATTCTGCAACCTGCTGTTGCTCAATTGTTTGAATCAATAGTACGATTTGTGAAGACCCGCCTGAACCTATATATATATATATATATATATATTGCTTTTTATTATATTTTTTTGTGAGTGTGCAACTTTTGTTGGTACATTTTTGTTTTGTTTAAAATGATCTGTATGATTCGTACTAAATATTTTCAAAAATCCCTTATACTGATTATCACCTTTACTTGCATTGTGATATTTACTTTATTATATTTTTAACAGTATTCAGATTCTACAATGAATTTCTCCCAACCAGCACTATGTGGAAGACGTGGGTGTAGTAAGTCTGTAAAGACTGATATGTTTTGTTCTGGGTGTAACACCTGGTTTCACGAAAACTGTACTGGTCTTTCGGAACCCCTATATAAGTTATCCAATAGTGACGAAAACTTCTATTGTATAAATTATCTATGATCTAAGGAACACAGAGTTGATTCTTCTTCGGATTTACTTAAGCTAGTCAATGAGGTCAAGTCGCGGCTCTTCACGCGTCCTATTCAACCTCTACTTCAAAACAGTCAGAAGAAATTAAATTGCTCAAAGACTCAGTAGCGAGTCTTTCCCTGTTGATCAAGGATCCCCCTTCTTCGACCTCTATTTCAAATCAAACAGAAGAAATTAGACTGCTAAAAGAATCAGTAGATAGTCTTTCCCATTTAGTTAAGGAACCCCCATTTACAACATCCTCCGACTCTCTCAGGACGAAATCCTTTGTGCTGCTAAACAATTTGCAGCTGATAGACGACGATACCACCTAATAATTAGAGGAATTCCCAAAACCGCAACTAATTATAAAGAATCGTCTCCGAGATCGTTAATTATTGTCTACCATCGTCCCCTAAGGTTAAAATTTCCCGTATGACGTGTAAGCGCCCTCATTCCTTCCTCCCAATCATAGTCAGTAGCACTCCCAACGCTGTAAGCAATATCTTAAGTATCTGGCCCTCTGTTTGCAATAATTTTCCCGGGATTTGTCTACATAAGGACCATCCTATGTCTGACAGATTGGGTAAACCTCGTCCATTAGCCAAAAACAGTTGCCGAAACTATCGGCCATCCTCATTATTAAACTTACCCCTCTTAAGCTCAAAGACACCTCCATTCCTATTACAAACTTACAGGATTTTCTCTCTCCGCCCCGGAGTCGCGTCCCTTTCCTTCATCGTCTAAAAGACACAGGTGAGCTACTCCCCTCACCAACCCTGTCCCATTAAGTTTTTTCTATACTAATGCGTTTAGCCTTTCGAATAAGCTTTTCAAATTAACCAGTCTAGTCGAAGTCTCAAGGCCCCATATTATTGGAATTACAGAAACTTGGCTTTCGGATGATATACATGATAACGAACTGCTAATCCATGGCTATAATGTCATCCGGCTTGACTCTAAGGGCTCTAGAGGTAGGGGATGTCTCTTCTATATTAAAGAGGATATTAGTTTCACCCCCCAGCCCTCTTCAAAGCTTCATGATCAAGGGTATGACCTTCTCTCAGTTGCTATCACTCTCTCCTCAGGCGAGAACATCATCGTCTCAATCCTTTACCGTCCCCCAGCTCTTTCTGAAGCCTCCAACCGTTCCCTATTTCTGGAACTCCACTCTATTTTAGCGTCCAAACACGATTATCATTTTCTAATGGGGGACTTCAATGCCCCCTCTATTAACTGGAACTCTCTCAGCTGCTCTACTAAGTCCTTTGATTCCACTCTTCTTCATTTTAGTATAGAACATGCACTTACCCAACATGTTCGCTCCCCCACCAGGTTTAGGATTGGTAGCTTCTCATCTGCCTAGATCTAGTTCTTACAAACAAAGCCTCTTTGATCGACGGCATCCATCACTTACCACCCCTAGGTAAGAGTAATCATGCTCTTCTTTTTTTTACAGCTCACTTCCCCTTATCCGCAACAGGTCTGAAGCATACGTTTTCGCACGCCCCCAACTTCCGCCGTGCTGATTTTGTAAGTTTTAGGAACTATATCAGGAGTGTTACCTGGGATCTCTCCACTAAGAACATAGACAGTCTTTATGACCACTTCTCTCATCTCATCCAAATAGGTATTGAGCGTTTTATCCCATTTTATACCCCAAACCCTTCAAAACCCAGAATTCCCCGTTTTATTATTTGCATAATTAAATCTCGCAATATTGCCTTTAATAAGTGGAAGTTGACTAATCTCCCCATTTTCCTCTACCGCTATTTAGATCTCCGTAGTAAATCCGTAGCATGTCTCATGCGGCTTAAAAGCTACAGACTCCATTCACTCCTGAACAATGCATTCATCAAGAATAAGAGAGGATATGATCTCTCCCTTCTTAAACTTAAAAGTGATTCTGGGTTCTTTTTATCTTTACCAGAAATGTGCGCCACTTTTGGTGACTATTTTTTAATCAGGACTTTACTATTAGTTCTCTCCCTGAACCCATCCTTGATTCAGGATATCCCACTATTACGCCATTTTTAGTCTTTAAACATTTATCTCATCTTAAATCTTCCTCCCTAGGTGCAGATAAGCTTTTCCCAAGAGTTCTTAAAGAATGTGCCTCTAAACTGGCCCCTCCCCTTACTCATATCTTTAATTGCTCTATCCAGTCCGGTTAACTACCTGCCATTTGGAAACTCGCCTTTATTCGGCCTATTTACAAGTCCGGTTCTAAGTTCAAGCTGGAAAGTTTCAGGCCGATCAGTATTTTGTCCGGCTCTAGCAAAATCTGGAGAAAATCATTAAATCATTTGGTTAACTTTATCTCTACGAATAACCTTAATAAATTCCGCCAACATGGGTTTATGCCTGGGAGATCCTGTCTTTCCAATGTATTGACGTTTACAAAGAGCATTACCGGGATGTTGGATTGGTCATCATCAGTCGATGTAATCTACTTCGACTTTTGCAAAGTTTTTGATAAAATTCCGCATTCAGCTTTACTTGGTAAGCTAAAAGCTTTTGGGATAAATCCTCCGCTCCTAGATTGGATACGTGACTTTCTTACAATCGTAAGTTCTGTGTCAAATTAGGTAGTGCAGCCTCTTCTCCCTCTCCAATCTCATCGGGGGTCCCTCAGGAATCAGTTCTGAGCTTTCTTCTTTTTAATATCTATATTAATAATCTGCCTACAGTTGTTTATTCTAACATCCTGCTTTATGCTAACAATGTTAAAATCTGGGGCTCTAACCCCGAACAACTACAACAGAATGTTATTAACATTTACCAGTGGTCTAAGGACAATGCACTCCCACTGAATATTTATAAATGTAATCATTTCTTATTTGGAAAATCTTCAGGAAACCGATATACTGTCCCTAGTACTCAGACTATCTCTAAAATTGACACGGTGAAAGATCTTGGTGTAACTTTCAATCCTTCCCTTAGCTTTCCGTCACACCACAATAGAGCATCGTTAACCTGCTATCGTCTTATGACATTTTTCAGGCGTAATTTAGGATATATTTCAGCTAGCTGTACCCGACTTCTTTATTAATTATACATTAGGCCTCACCTCGAATACTGTATTCAAGTAACGTTGCCTATCCTAGGGCAGACATAGTTAAACTTGACAAAGTTCAAAGAAGCTTTACTAAACTCCCGCGTACCCTAAAGAGTCTTCCTTACTCCCAAGCGACTGGAAGCGCTTCGTCTCTTCCCACTAAAAGATAGGAGACTCCGGGGCAACCTAATTCTAGTTTTTAAACTTATAAACTATACCCAGTTTAAGCACATGTTTGCCCTTTCCCATGATTCCTGTAGAGGACATCCTCTTAAGCTCTCCAAGCCGCGAGTTTAATCCCGACTAGGACTTTATCATTTTTCATTTAGGGTTATCACTGCATGGAACAATCTGCCCCCGCACGTCGTGTTAGCCCCATCCCTTCAGGCGTTTAAATCTGCATACGATAAATTTTACCTTCTCAAGTTTACCTAATGCTTTTTTTCTTTTTGTTAACTATTTTTATTTTTTTATTGATACTTGATACCCTGAACAGAGTATTGAAAGGCGTTTTCCTCTTATTTAACTCTTGTACAAATCCCGAAAAAAACCTGAAACCTGAATTTAAAAGCCAGGTTCTGTAATACCCATGATATGAGGTTTTGAGACTTCAACTAGGTTTACTAATTTTAGTGAGTTTATTCAAAAAGCTTGTACGTTGGTATAAAAAATAATCAAGGGGATGGGATTGAGAAAAGGATTAATGTTTCTGCTTTTTTTAAACAATGGTAGAAAGAGACGTGATTTTGGGGTGCAATGAAAAAATCCGATATGTTGAAGATACAAGTAAAAGTATCCTTGAGTTTGAGGGGGTAAGCTTAACTATTGGGATAGCCGATAACTTAGAACAGGCATTTTGTACGTAGAATGGTATTTATGAAAACGGATTACAGAAAAATTCTTACGGATGGAGGGCAAACATTTAGGAACTGCAGCTAATAATGAATGGGGGGAAGGTATGTGGATATTTGCACGTTTTATCCATCAGCCACTTATCATTTGTTAGAAGTAAACTATCATTTTTTCCCTTTAATTAAAATATTGTTCAAAGCATTGGGTTCCCTTTATAATTCCAAATAAAAATATAAAAAGATGTAAATGTGAAATGAATTCATTTTGTGTATTTTTGTCAGTCACAAACATATAATATTTTAGTATACATATATATATATATACAAAGAAAAATAAAGTACAACTAACATTTAAATTAGTACAACTTAAATATTTACACACAAACATTACGCCCAAGCTAAGTTTAATGTGGTGACGAATTGTTTTTGTGCACACAAAACAGGTTTCAACGTGTAAATGTAAACATATTCAAGAATTTTTAACATGTTTAAAGCTGGAAAAGTAGTTAACACTTTAAAACAATTTTTAAAGTTGAATTGATGTTTGGTTTATAGTAAGTGATGTAATATGGAGGATGTAGATAAGTGTTCAGTTCCGTTTGACCTTTTATTAATCCCGTTTTAAATGTATTTTTTAGCCCGATTAGATATACGACGCATTGTCTGACCAATGTACTTGTCACCGCAACTGCAAGTGAACTGGTAAATGCAATGTGAGATAGAAAATGTGTCTTTAGCCGTTTTAATGTTGGGCAAAGGGATAATTTTAGTAGTGAACAGCATTGTTAGTTGAATTGATAAAAAGGTCCTTGTTATGGTTGTTTTAAGACGGATTTTAAGAAAGTTCATAATGTCATCTTCTTTAAATAGTAGCCTTAGGTAAGCCGGTTTTTTTCCATTATTGTTTAAATCGGGATTTTCGTACTGCTCGTCATCGTATTCGATAAATTTTAGTAGATATCCATTATTAATTAACAGTTGTTTAATAATATTCCTTTCTTTATCTATTATGTTGTTAGAATAAATTTTCTGTGCACGGTTGAACAGTGTTTTGACAAGTGCACGTTTGTTTTGAACTAGTTAAAAGCTTGTCTAGTGTAAATTTTGACTAGTTTCAGTAAGTTTGTGGTAAACTCTACGTTGAAGCGATCCATCACTTTTCCGTAAAATTAAAACGTCCAGAAAGTGGACTGCATTATTTTTTTTAATTCATGTTTTGTTCTTATGCTGAGATACATTTTGTTTAAATTTTAAAGCAGTTTATTAAGGTTTTGTTTGTTGTGAGCTACTACAAATATGTTATCCACGTATCGTTTATATATGGCCATTTTTTATATTAATGTTTTAATTTGATGTTCAATTTTTGATAGAAAGATATTTGCTAATGCGGGTCCTAATGAACTGCCCATGAGTACACCGCCTGTTTAAATATAAGATTTGCCATTAAAATTAAATCTGATATTTTGGGTGCAGAGAAAAATAAATTCTTTTAAATATTCAACAATAATTTTGGTGTTAATTTCATTTAACGTTATGTAGTCACCTAAGTAGTCTACTGTTTCTTCTAGCGGTACATTTGTAAATAGTGACTTAATGTCAATTGGGGCCATTGTTTTGTTGCATGTGTAGAGTTTATTTATGTGCTGAATAAACTCAAAGGTATCCTTGAGATGATACATATGTTACTGTTGAATGAAATATTTAAATTATTATTACAAAATAATTCAAAATTGCATACCAATACTGTTTACCAACAGGAAAAAACAGGACACAATATACTCAATAGAATCACAGTCACGTTAACAACAAACGTGATACATTTAAATACAAAAGGGTTTCAGAACAAGGTTCAAACAAAGTCAAGGTGTTTAAATGTACAATAATATAAAAATTGTAATTGAAATGAAAATTAATAATAATTTAAATATTTCATTCAACAGTGCATACTCATTTGTTTTTAAACTGGATCGATCAGTAAGTCAGCCATTTTGCAACTTTATAATATGGTGAGTTTACCATAGATAGAATTGGTCTGGTCGTAATGTTTTCTTTGTGAGTTTTTGGTAGTCCATACAGTTCAGGCAAGTGATTACCAATTGGCTTTAGAAATTGATATTCCGGATACAGTGATAAAATTCGTGAAGCTTTAGAATTTGAAGTTTATAACTGATTTGTTTTTCAATTAACTCAATGTTGTCCTTTGTAGCTGTTGGTTTAAATTTTGATCGGTCCTCAAGTATTTTATTGGTTTTTTTTAACGTACTGAGATTTGTTCATAATGACTATTTTAGACCCTTTATTCGGTCTAAAAATAATTATATCATTGTTTTGTTTGAGCTTTTTGAAGGCTTTAATATGTTTCTTTTGTAGGGGAGACGATTGTTTATTCTAATGCCTTATAGGTGTTTTACACTTTTATACAAAGTCTTGAAATTATTTTTGGCTGTTGCCGTATCTGTTTCTTTGCGTCTGCTTTCTAACCAGTTATTCTTATTTTTGTGACAGTTTTTTAACTTGTTTATTTAAAGTTCTATATTTTTTTTTCAATAACAGAATAGCTGGATTAATTTTGTTTTTTTCTAAAATTAATTAAATTTCAAAAAACTGATACAATCTATTATTTATTGGTAAAATCAGATTTTCTACCTAGCACATTTGTTGCACAGTCTGTAATAGCTGTTTAAAACATTTTTTATTGATCATCAGACTTTTCTACTTTTTGCAGATTTTAAAATGTATTTTTTAACAAATCGTAGAATAGGTTTGAAATATTTGACTGCTTAAGTTTCTCACACAAAATGAAAGTATTTTAGTGGTTTCTATTTTCTTTAATTGTAAACAAAATTTTTCACTAACACGATTATGGTGAAAACCAACATCTGCACGTACATTTTGCTAAGAAGATTGTTATTTTGTGCTAACACAACTGTAGTTATTTTTTTTTGCTGGTGTTGAATATAGCCAAAATAATACTGTCGCTTACGGACTTCCATCTATTCATAACTTTAGCAGCATTTTTATTTAACATAATATTAATTCCATAAATATGAGATCCGGCTTATAGAATTGATATATTTCTACTTTTAAAATAATTTTGATCTTTCTATTACCTTTTGCTGATACCCAAAATACTTAAGTTGTACCTTTTATTTTTCAATGGACTTGTTCTAATTGTCTACTACAAAAAGGTGTGCGCATATTCCGTATTCTAACATTGCTTAACTTTTTGGAATTAAGGATTCTGCAAATCGAGAGTTGAGCTTTCTGTAGGCTTTTACTTAACTCTGTGATTTGTGTAACCCTGTCATTTGGATATATCCAATTATTTCTGTGTCGTTGTTTTGCCGGAATGGCGTCCTCTTATTATTTCTGCAGCAAAATTAATTTTTTACAAAGATCAGGTTGCTAACCTTGTGCTCAAATCCTCCTTTATCTAGGTTTGAAACTGGTTAAATTAAATCTTTTCTGGTTTAAAAAAAGGCAGAGTTATCAAATTTATTTTTAATATTACAATTATTTATTTAAATTGATTATCTTTTTAGAATTTCCTACGTATTGTGCTAATTTGCAGTTGTTTTATGGTTATTCATTCAATTAATTTTGTATTAAATGTAAAGTTTTACTGCAATGTTTTTAATTACGTTATTTAGACAATTGTTTAGACGTTATACAGACGTTGTATAATGAATGAGTTTAATATTTGTTAATTAATTATACTTAATTTTTAGAAATACATCAATTGTTAAATCTCACTTAATATAAAAACATGAATCATCAAGTATTTCGTAATAATTATATCAAAGCATAAATGTCAGTACTAAATGTATTAAAGTTAAAAATAGTCAACACAATTATGCATCACAGAAACAATGAATTAAACGGACAAATACAGAAATGATCAGAGTTACAAAAACCACGTTATATCTACAGGCACGCTAGTGAATAATGTCGCACTTCTCGGTGAAGTCAAACATCATATACAATATTAATAAAAATTGAGAATTGTAAATATTGAAATATAAACATATTAAAATGAGATTTACAAAATAATGTAATTAATATAGTATTTTTAAATAATAGTAACGCTGCAACTGGCCTCCCCTAAAGAATGACTATAAGAAAGACTTTAAAATATAAGTACACAAACGTAGCATAATAGCGTTAAGCACAAAAGGGAATAACATCATATACAATATTAACAAAAATCGAGAATTGTAAATATTGAAATATAAACATATTAAAATAAGATTTACAAAATAATATAATTGATAAAATATTTGTTAAATAATTGTAACGCTACAAATTTTTAGTTATTTGCCTACATTACTTACAACAACAGAAAGCAAACAGACCAAAACTAGCGTTGTTCATTTAATTAAGTTATAACACAATCAATTCAATAAATATAGACAAATTAAAAATTCCAAACTAACAATTTACTGTATCTCAGAATCGATAAAAATTGATATTTATTCATTTAGAAGAAAAATCAATCATTACAATAATTTATAGTTATTATCCATAAGGTTTTAATTAGAAAATGCTAAAAATGATATACTTTTGTCATTTTTTATAATTTTTAATAATTCTAGTTTGTTACATCTGTTTTCATTTGTTTTTTATATTTAAAATACATTTAAATGTGTATAACAAATATTAAAAATTAAAAATAGTGATTGCTAGAAAAATAAACAATTGCAAACTGGAAAAAAATATTTCGTTAGAAATTTCAATATAATATTGCAAAATTGTTGAAGTTTTATTTATGTACAATATGGATTGATATAAACACATTATCCGCTGGAAATATATATATATATATATAATATTAATTTTTTTTTATATATTGATTTTAAAACAAACAATTATTCAAAAAATGCAAACTAAAAATACTTTTGCATATATAAAAACAGATAATTTCGCAAAATTTGTATTATAATAGTTATATTTCTAGATTTGCCGGGGTGGTCTAGCGGTACAGCGCTGGAATTCGGACTTTGGTGGGCATGGGTTCGTATTTCATCAATGGCACTAAAATGCGGGCCCACGTTCGGCTTCGCTAAAATGTCCACTGCTAAAAGATGTTTCTTGTGCAAACATTCAAAGTAGCAAACATAAAATAATAAATAAATAAATAAAAATTTGTTTTACTTGAGCGGATTAAATTTAATTGCTATAAATAATTTGTTATAAATAAATGTAATCCGTTTAATTAATAATAAATATAATGTATAATATGTAACATTTAATATTAAAACATATTATGTAACTGAATATAACTGAATAATTATTTTCTTAGTTTACTTAGTTATGTTTCACTTAAAGCAGAAAGAAAAAGTATTATAAATATTTGTTTAGTTTAAAATTTTATACGTTGATTACTGCAAAAAATAGTAATTTTTAGAAATTAAATTATTATGTATATTTAATAACGTACAAATTAATAAATATATTTTTATTTAAAAAAATAATTCATAACTTTTTAAAATTTACTTTAATTATTTCTATGAACATAACCGTCTTTATTGTATTCCATGTAATACAAAAATATATCTATAACAAGATAAACATTTCAAAATAATTATAAATACATTATTGCTTTTAATTATTAAAAAAATATTTTGGTAAATAAAAGGAACAAAATATTACCATTCTATATATATGTAAATTCTATTTAAGTTTAAACTAGAATTACCTCACAATTATCAAAGAAGTAAAGTATTTCGAAATTAATTAAAATTAGAATTATTGTACATACAATTAAGATTTTATCAATGCTATCAGGATAATTTAAAATCGTTTTTATATAATAGGCAATCCAGGGAATAATGTTCAATATTATATTTACAATCGTTACAGAAGTTATAAACAAGGTTGCGTTAATGTACGAATATATCATATTGAAAACACAGGAAAGCGATATAAGCTGCAATTTAATCAAAAATAATTAAAAAACAAAACATATTTTTTTCTTTTTAGTCGGTAATGTCAAATGCTAAAACCTGTCCTTATATAAACTTTATATTATTATTTTGTATTACTTTGATACTATATTAAATTCACATATTGTTAGGTTTTAAATATAAAATTATTCATTTATTATTATTTATTAATATAATATATATAACATAAGTTCACCTAGTTTTGATCAAAAATAATTCAATTTAGCTAGTCCTAAGCCTGGATAAAGGAAGAGGGTTTGAGCGCACGGTTAGCAACCTGACCTCTGTAAAACATTTATACCGCTGCGGAAAGAATCAATAGGACGTCATTCTGGCAAACAGCGGCAAAGAAGTGATCGCACGTATCTTGATGACAGAGTTACACAAATGACAGGGTTGAGTGAAAGCCGAAAGGAAGCTCAATCTCTAATTTGCAGAATTTTCAATGCCAACAAGACTTTGTTGTTGTTGCTGTTTTTTGGTGTAATTGTTGTCTTATTGCCCCATGCTTATTTTTAAAGCAAAAGGGTTTTGTACAATAATATAATATAATATAATATAATATAATCTATAACATAAATAGAGGCACATACGTATATACATAACATATAATTAGTGCTATTAAGCAAAATAATGCTAAATAAAAGTTCGAAGTAAACAATCAGACAAATTAATTAATTATTATTATTATTATTATTATTATTATTATTATTATTATTATTATTATTATTATTATTATTATTATGGTTATTGACCTAGATACTTCAGTAGAAGTAGCTTTCAGCACATAAAATATATGTCCAATTATAAACATATGTTACAATTAGCGGTATGTAACATTAGTTAGAAAATAAGATAAAGTAAAATTACATTGAATAAAAAAAACTCAAAATTAACGTTTACTCAAATGTCACGTGCATTATGATATGCGTAAGGGGGCATGATATTACTTTGGAAACGTACTATAATTAATAGCATATTAATTTAACAGTATACATTAAATGTGAATAACTCATGTGTGAGCATAAGTAATAAAACAATAACCTGGATTAAGGATAATAAATGGTCACAAAATAGAATAGGCAGATTACGGATAACAGTAATTAATCAAACAAAAAAATTTATGGATTGGTTTACGTAAAGGTCACTTTGAACTTGATTGGGATTAACCGTGCTAAATACGGAAGACATAAATTTGAGCACATATTTGTTCTGCACTTGCCGTGGATATGTGATCTTCTTGTTTTTTCCAATGCAATTAATTTCCTGAAATCACGATAACGTGAATGATTTGTGTTTGAGATACGAGTAATAAATTAAGAACATTCCTTAAAGTGTCGATGAATTATTTCATTAAAAATATCATTGTGAGAGATGCCTGAGGATCGGCTAATGATGGTAATGCATTTTTTAGCTTCATAAAAGCATTTCTTTTTAGTCCCGGAAATATTACGGGAGAACAATATAATATAATTGGATAAAATGTAGTTTTAAAATCTGTGTTAATAATATGTAAACGAACACGAAGGTTTCTCAATCGTCTAATGTAGTAACACAAACCCCGAGTTTTTGTGAACATTTGCTCGATATGATCAGACCAAGTAAGTTTGCTATTCAGTAAAGCGCCCAGATATTTAAAACTATCGGAAGTGTTGATCTTTACATTTTTAATACGAACTTTTGATTGAAGTTGAATTAATTGTGTTGAAGGTTTGTGAGAGCTAAAATTAATTACTTTACATTTTGTAGGATTTAATTTTGTGCTATGATTTGTTGACCAATCTACTAATTCATCAATTGATTCCAGGAAATGCAGATTATACTCGGATGAACAGATTACTTCACATAAAGTCATTTCATTGTGTGATTGGGAGCATTGAATTCAGTAAGACGGTTATCAAATGATATAATGTTATTATCATTGTGTTTGTTTAGCCAGGATTCTTGAATTAGTATAAAACATCTCTTAACATAAATTTTCGCATTAATTAGTAGACGCAAATAATCAATTTTAACAACAAATAGATTTTGTACTGAAAGATAATATTAGTAGCAATCATACATTTTCTGGTAAAGTTCATTTTAAATCACGTTGGAATCAACTATAATAACATTTCCTTTCACGTTTAAAATGTTTTTTTTAGATATATTTTCAAAAAAGGATTATGTATAAAATAAAAATTAATTGTACCATTAGAATTAAATAATAATATAACATAAATCTGTCAAAATGAATTCTTATTATTAATTGCACATAAACAGGAAAATAAATATATAAATATAAATAAAATTATATATTTATGTAATTTCCATATATATATATATATATATATATATATATATTAAATAAAGAAATAATGGTAAATAAAAATAAGTTATATATGTTAATCATGGTAAATTAGAGTAACGTAAAGAAACCTCATAATTATTACATAATAATATGCAAAATAATAAAAACATATTTCTAGTAAAAACTTTGATAATACTATTATAGGTGTTTATTTATTTGAACTAATTTGGACATCCTACAGCCTAATGTAACAACTGTGCCTTATAATGACTCATTCAAAGTATAGTAATTTTGAATTTATTTAAATGACATGTTTACTGTATTGCCTATGTTTATATTCATTAACATATAACATTCTATTCCATTTTGTTCCCATTATTTGTACTATTACTTTTTTCATATTTTTATATTGATGGTGAAAATGTACTTTACGCTCAATGTATGTCTAGTGAGATATTAAAGCTTTTAATAATAATCATCATTATAACATAGGATTAGGAATACCATTTTTGAAAAAGTACACATTATAAAAAAATAGAATTGTTAACTTTTCCTAATAATAAATGTGCTTCAATTGGTCCTACCAAAAGATTGTACGCTTGAAAATAAAAACATTTATTTTGCTTTTAAGTAGTATAAGGAAAAGTTGTTTCAACATTTTAAACTTTGAACATGTTGCATAACAAAAACTAATCTTTTTTTTCTTTTACAGTTGGTCCTATATTTGTTGGCTTTTAGCATTGCTTGAAAATGGGTTAAGTTGCTAACTCTGTGCTTCAACACCCTTCTTGTTACAACCGGACTTGGGACCAGTTGCGGTAGAGTTGTGAATAAGGTTCGTCATTCTAACAAACGTATTGATATTAGTTCACTTTCACTAACACATGTAAGGCCATTTATTATTTATTAAATTTAAGCAACAATATGAAACTTACTTGTACTACATTGCAGCACATAACTACTGCACTATGGTTATACATAAATAAAGAAGAAAACATATTTACGACAAAAATAGAAAGTCTAATATAATATATATATATATATATATATATATATATATATATATATATATATATATATATATAATGTTTGCAGTAAATCGAAATTACAAGTAGTTCATGACAAAAAAATACCGGGATAGTCTAGCTGAAACATCCACTACTGAAAGATGTTTCCTGTAAAACATTCAAAGTCGTAAAAATAAATTAATGAAATAAATAAACAGTTGCCTATGTCAAATAAGGTCAGGAAGTATAATATTAATTTTTCTTGATTAATTTGTTTAATCTTTTTCTATTATGCATTTTATTTTTGATAAAATAAGTAAATTAAAAGTGAACAAATATTAAACGTGTTACAAAAGTTTTGTATAATTTTTATTAATTAATTAAAGTTGTTTTAGAGCTTAATCAACACAATTTAATACTGAAAATTAAAACTTTGTTACTTGGGCATAAATAATACATACCAAATTTAAAAATTAAATAACAAACAATTAAAAAATAGTATTTAGAAATGTTCACATATGATAAAATCAAAATACACAAATACATATTTAAAATTGTTCAAGTATTTTTCATATACGTGTTTTAATATTGGAAAAACATTCTTTATTGAAAAATTATTTTGTAAAATGCAGTAAAAGATACTGTTTAACTATTTTAAAAAATCGCAAATTGTTTGTATTTTAAAAAATAACGTTTTATTTTATATAAATAATTTTATTTAATTTTTAACTAAAAAGAATTAAAATTTTTTAAAAATTTAAAAACTTATATATATATATATATTAACAAAATTATAATTTAAATTAATTTATAAAATGGCAATGCTTAGTGTATAATAAGAATGTGTTGCCAATTGAAATTCTGCATTTACTAAAAACGTTGAAGTTAGATTACTACTAGGTGCAAAAGGTTTTTTATTAGCTGTAAATATTTCAACACCATAGATAAATGCAAAACAACCTTGATTCATGTATTTTAGAAAAATGAAATAAAAATTATATACTAATTAAACGGTTATATTTTGCTTTTTTTGTGTTTATCCTACAATTTTGTAAGTTAACACTTTTTTTATAAATTTAATGCTAGTATAAAATGTGTTGTTTTAAATTTTATGATGCTAAATATATTTTAATTTAAAAATAAGCATGGAGCAATAAGACAACAATTACAGCAAAACAAAAATAACAAAGCCTTGTTGGCATTAAACATTCTGCAAATCGAAGATTGAGCTTCCTTTTGGCTTTCACTCAACCCTGTTGTCTGTGTAATTCTGTCATCCATTGTTGTCGCTTGTACAAAAGACATGGTCAATTTTATCTATACGTACAGATTGCATGTGTCAAATAAAGTTAAAAAGTACATTGATAATAATAATGTCTTCTTAAGAATGTGTTTGAAAACATTTTTTATTTATGCCAGTGTTTTATTTTTGCTAAAAATAAACAAATATTAAATGTGTTACAAAATTTCTACCTTATTTATGCTAATTAATTAAAGTTATTTTAAAGCTTAATCAACACAATTTAATACTGAAAATAAAAACTTTGTTACATAGGCTTAAATAATACATACCCAATTTGAAACTCAAATAACAAACAGTTAAAAACAGCATTTCAAATTTTTTACTTATATTTATGTGCCGGGGTGATCAAGCTTGACTCAAACCTGGCCTCGACGTTTACACCGGTACCATGCATGAGCTCACGTTCGGTTTTACTAAAATGTCCACTACTGAAAGGTGTTTCTTGTAACATATTTAAAGTCGTAAAAAGGCAATAGTGAAATAAATCTTTGTAGATATTTTTAATTTTATACTTATAAATATAAAAATAACATAAATTGGCATGTAATATACTGACACAAGAATGTATAACCATATGAATTGAATAGGTATATGTTCTGTAATATATGTTCTAATTAATTTGCATTAATTTGAAATGAACGTACGGCAGTTTTAAAAATAATGACAGCATTGATAATATCAACCACTGTAGACACATAATTAAGCATACCTAGATTATGATTATTATTGTTATTATTTTAAACACCATTTTTAACTTACCTGAAAAAAAAGCTTTTTGTTTTTATATATAGTTAACATTTTTAAATATATTTGAATTATAAGTTTGTCTATGAGATATATAATAATTGAAATTGTACACAAATTAACACAAACAGTGTTTATTTATAATTATTTTTGCACAATAAATATAATTAAAGTACATTTTAATGAATTGAATTAACCGTTACAAAGTTTTATAAACATTTTAATAGTCGTATTTTTAAATTATTGCATATAAACTTGTACATACTTAGCAGTGCACATAATCCAAAGATTATATATATATATCAAACGTATTATACTAAATACTGCTTAGTATACAACAACGTACGTTATGGATACAAATAAATGTACAAACTTATTTATTATTATATTTTACTCAAACATGTATAACTGATGTTTTATTGTGCAAATAGCTTGTACGTGTTATTTCTAAAAAAGTGAACAAAAGGTGGCAAATTTTTAGTATCAGAAAATGTTGTTAAAGGGGTATTTTTTATTTATTAAAACAGATTTAAAGTCAATTATACATTTTAATACATAAATAAGTAAACTGCGTTAATTTGATATATAAGTGCAAAAGCAAATGCACTGAATATGTAAAATGACCCATATCTTTTTTAGTAATAATAATAATAATAATAATAATAATAATAATAATAATAATAATAATAATTTCTTATTTCAAAACCCTTTCGCTCAGGAGAGCATGAGGCAACAAGATTGTTCCACATGAATGTGCATTAAGTAATTGCGAATAGCAAAAATTGAAATTCTATTCAGATTTTGCCAAACTGCAGCATGATGCTTAAATAATAAAAAATAGAAATGACTCATTTGTAGAACAACACATGACTAGAGACAGCACGTGCTTAAAAAATCCTACTCGAATACTTTATTGTATTATGAATATTTTTAAACTATTATTAAATAGACTTAAAATAGTGTTTTATTATGTAAATTTACTGGTCAATATTTAATATCTTAAAGACTTTTTGTTGCTTTTTACTCTTTTAACATGCTGCGACAAGATCTGGTATGTTTTGTGCTGATTTTCCTAATTTTTATTATTTTACAGTCTATTAATGACATGGATGATAATGATCTTGAGCATTTGAGTAATACTTATACAATCTCAAATTCTAATGTTGGTGATATTCCTGATTGTTCCTCCTCCATGTGGCGCATTCTGGACTAGGTTCTTATAGGCATCTAGACTAATAACAGCAGGGATCGACTGTACAGCGGTATAATTAAGCTTCCTCTACGGCGAATGGGTGCAAGTATACACCCAGGTTGTTTAAAAGGTATTTTAGGATAGCCGTTGGGCTAAAATAGATAATCCTGTCAAGAAATCAGACAGTCTCGTCAATCTTTGCAATCACGTGGTGCCGTCACGTGGATACTGTCTATCAGTCAAACGACTTCGTTATTCTTTTACTTATCAAGCCATTGAAATCGATCGTTTGCTATGCTGTACAAATATAGAAATAATGAAGAGGTCACTAGGTCACAAACCACAATAAATAAATTACAAATACCTACTATTCTACGTTAAATGGTATATAAAGTCAATTTGATGCATTTACCAGTTCACTTGCAGTTGCGGTGACAAGTACCTTGGTCGGACAATGCGTCGCTTATCTAATCGGGCTAAAGAACACATTCCTAACTGGATCAATAAGAGGTCAAACGGAAATGAACACTCATCTACATCCTCCATATTACGTCACTTACTACAAACCAAACATTAAATCAACTTTAAAAATTGGTTTAAAGTGCTAATTACTTCTCCAGCTTCGAATATGTTAAAAATTCTCGAATCTGTTTATATTCACACATTGAAACCTGCTTTGTGTGTATAAAACCAGTTCGTCACTACATTAAACTTAGCTTGGTCGTAATGATTGTGTGTAAATGTTTGAGTTGTACTAATTTAAATGTTAATTGTACCCCCCTTTTTTTGTATATATATACTAAAATGTTATATGTTTGTGACTGACGAGAATATACGAAATGAATTCATCTCACAGTTTACGTCTTCTTATATTTTTATTTGGAATTATAAAGGGAACCCAATCTGATGGTGTTGAATTTTGCAATAGTGGAAAAGGCAATTGATGTTTTTTCACTTTATTGTTTTTTGACTTTTTTCAAAAATTGGGCTAACAAGTATTTTGTTTTCCAAACAATTAAATATTTCTTAGTTATTTTTATTCTTTTTCTCCATTTCTTAAAGTTGTGACATCTAAAAATACTATTTCTAGGTTTACTATATACTGCTTATAATGTGGATATATTTTCATTTCTACAAATATGTTGTGAATTATTGTTTGTCTTAACAAACAAATTTAATGTGCTCAAATATTAATGACATGAAATACCTCTCTACTCTATATTTCGTTTTACAGCCAAATGTCTGTTGCCAAGCCTAGTCTTGGTGACTTGTCTTTTTAATTTAAACAATATAAATTTAATTTTATAAACCTTGTATATCCGGTAATATTAATCGATAATCACAAAATATTTAAATTTAACACAAATGTTTGTGGCCTCATAACTCTTTTTAACACAATTCATACAAGAAATATTATTTAAAGAGTATGTTAGTTATAATTTTTATAACATTAATTTGAAGCATTTTGATTGTACAATTTGCACTGCTATAAATTGTTTTATTCCATGTAACAATCCCGAACAAAAAAATAATAGAAGATGTAAACTGTGAGATGAATTCATTTCGTATATTCGCGTCAGTTACAAACATATACATTTTAGTATATATATACAAAAAAGTGGGGGTACAGATAACATTTAAATTAGTACAACTCAAACATTTACACACAATCATTACGACCAAGCTAAGTTTAATGTAGTGACGATCTGTTTTTGGAATCAGTATATACATAAAATTATATGATGTAATTAACTTAACATTAATAATTACACATACATACACATACGCAACATGAGTTCAACTCAACTGAACGTGCACTTTGTCAATACTACGTCACTTGGTTCAAACAAAACACCGAGTTAACCTGCTTGTATGTTAAATAGGTAGATGATAAAACCAACCACACATTAAAACCCATTTTGTGGGCAAAGAAACAATGTGTATCTTCATTAAATTTAGCGTGGACTTAACATATGCATGTTGCGTATGTGTATGTATGTGTAGTTATTAATGTTAAGTTAATTGCATCATATAATTTTGTGTATATATATACTGATTCCTTATATGTTTGTGACTGAAGAGAATATACGAAATAAATTCATCTCACAGTTTGCATCTTCTATCATTTTTGTTTGGAATTATAAAGGTAACAATCCTGTCACCTTTGCGTAGCGCATTCTAGACTAGGTGCACTTGAGCACAATGACTTCCTGCAACATTCAAAATTTAAATTGTTTTAATTTTTACTATATTTATAAAATTAATTACTAAAAATATCAATATTGTTAAATTAATTTGTTTTTGAAAATTATTTTTAAAATACGTGCCTACATATTATTACTCCATTTTAATTACAATTTAGAATAAATAATTTTAAAACAAATATTTATGCCAATAATTACTTTTCAGTACAAAATTAATAGTTTTATCTTAGACGTTTTAAAAATTTAATTTTGTTCAGTCAATCATCACTCAGTTTTGCAATAACTAAAACAGGTCAAAGTTCATTTTTAACTGCTGAAAAATACAAAGAATTTTATTGGTACTTTGATAGACTCAAAGTTAAAGCTGCTGACAAAAATTATAGAAGACAGTAAATGTTATTTTAATTGTTGACATTATAAAGTTTATAACTTTTTCTTTATATATTTACGTATTTTAGTTAATAAAATTATTTTTAACAAATTATGTTTTTTGATTTAAATTTTAATAAATGATGGTACTATACTTTATAGCAAAAATGCATGTTACTGTATATTATAATTAAAAATGATTTTTTTCGAATAATGTTACTTGATGTGTATTGTTAAAGTATTATCTTAGGTACGTATTAGGCAAAATTAGATATGCCTAAGATAAGTAACGAGCAAAATGCTACAAAGTATTACCGGGCTTCTATTTTTCCACGTCAACTGTCATTATTTGGAGAATGACCTGTTCTTATGTCTTTCAAATATCAATTTAACGTGTTTTATTGTTTTCACCTTGGGGATTGCCTATCTTATTTATTGTTAATTTTGCATAACCTTAATTTATATTATTTTTATTTTATATGCTATGATGCTGAATGTACTTCCACTGAAGTATTTAAGCTAACTGTAATTGTAATAACGTCAACGCTTAATACAATTATAAACACAATTCTAAAAAAACGTTTTTTAACTCACAATAATTATTAGGAAACATGTAAGTTCATTATTATATTTAGCAGATATGTAACTACATTGAAATTCTACAATGTAAAATAATTTGTAAATTTACAAAATTTTTATTTTTGTAAATTACAAATGTTGATTTTAAACGTGTTTTTTAACAAAATCAAATTTTAAAAAAGAAGATAATAATAATTAATTACTGACATTATACAAAGGAACTTTAATAAATTGAAAAAATATATCCTATCTAAATGGGTTGTAAAAGTCGCGCAATCAATTTGTGAATTTGGAAACAATAACACACTTTGGTAATCAAGCATCGTTATCTAAAATATTAAATCAGTAATATAAATGTAAAACACTTTTGGATAGTTATTTTGAGATTAACCATTAAATAAAATGGTGTTGTGTTAGTATATGTCAAGAAACATTAACATTAAAACACTATTATGTATATATATATATATATATATATATATATATATATAATGTAAAATTTATTAAATATAATTAAAAATTGAATTTGTCCATATTATAAACATACTTTAAACATTTCAATTAATATACATATGTGCATTACAATATTCAAAATATGACTCCATATCTGTAACAAACATTAATTTTAAAATGCATTTTTATGTTTGCAATTATAAAAAGATTTTTTAAACAAGAAAAATTATAACAATATGCTCTGTTTCTTATTATGGAATAAGTAAAATTGTTTAAACTATTTTTTTAGTTTCTGCAATAGGTTTATTATAATTTTTTGAATTCTAAAACAATTTTTTTATCATCCGTAGTGCTTGTTACACGTTTTCTTCCAACATTATCATAATTTTGTGGTTTTTGATCATTAATAATCCGATAAATTGTTGAAAAGTTAACTCTATATACATTCGGTAATTCTTTTTGTAAAAAATCCTTTATTTTTTAATTCTTTGATAACATGATGTTCATTTCCGGTAAGATGAAAACTTTTTTATCACCAATGTTCATTTCACAAACAATGCAATCAGAAAGCGAAATGAGCGTATCAGCAAAATCTCAAGGTTAAACGTGAATAATAAATTATTCAATTTTTTAATTTTTTTATTTAAAATTTTTTTATTACTTTTGTTTATATAGATTATAATAATTAAATGTTTATTTTGATTATTATTATGACATTACAATCAGGGCAGATTTGAATGTGCGTTTAACATCAATTTTAAGGATTAGTTATAATTAAGTTTTAATATCTCACTAGAAATGCATTTAGCGTAAAATGCATTTTCACCAGCAATATAAAATAATAATAATAACAAAAATTAAAAAAGTAGTAGTACAAATAATGTGGGCAAAATGAAATTGAATGCTATATGTTAATGAATATAAATATAGTCAATACAGTATACATGTGATTTTAAAAAAATCAAAATTACTATACTATGAATAAGTCATTATAAGGCACAGTTACATTGTATGCTGTAAGATGTCCAAATTAGTTCAAATAAATGAAATTAAGCACACAAAATAATAATAGGCTAATTATTATAGAAAATTATGTAATTTCAACTTATTATCCGCGTTTATATAGAAGTAGCTTTAGAAATATGCTATTTTGGCCGACTCAGCCTTTTTAAATAAAAATTTCTAAGTATATATAAATGAACTATTAAGTACTTAACATTATTTTTAATTCTCAATATTTATTTTTACAAAAAACAATTAGACATAACAAATTAATTCAGATTTAATACTCTTATATTTCTTGTGTTAATTTTTGAAATGGCTGTATATATATATAATGCATTTGATTATAAACAGTTATAATAATTACCATATAATGTGAATGTACATTTAAATTTAAACCGATAATTACGATCAGAAGAAAAGCATCTATTATTTTATCAAACGTGGAGGGCCACAATAATTGTGTATCTAAATAATATGTAACCAGGGCAACGATGTTGACAATTATATTTGAAATTGACATAAAAATTGCAAACTCGATTGTAGACATGGCAGTGAATATCGAATTAATAAATGTGGAAAGGATTATAGTCTACAATGTGTTTAAATGTAATTCATTAGAAGTACATGTTTTCAATTAGATATATATATATATATATATATATATATATATATAATTCCGGATAGATTAATTACCTCAGTAGAAGTACATTTAGTATCATAAACTACAAAACATAGCCCTACTGGCATAAGCAGCGAATGTTATAAGCCCAATATAAATTAAGGTTATACAATAATTACAAAATTAAAATTAAAATCAAAGATTTCAGTGACGAAAACTTTTCATAAGTACCTCAGACAATATAGCGTCATATCAAAATTATTGGAAAGTAGTCATAATAATAATCTGTCAGTTAAGCTAGAAACAAAACCGCAAAAATAATTGGATCACGCATACTTGGTATCTGTTGGAGTTCCAATGCCGGATTAGTCTGGCGGTACAACGGTCTACTTGGACGTGGATGGGTTCGAATCCCACCACCGACCCACTAAATGCAGACTCACTTTGCTAAAATGGTTACTGCTGAAAGATGTTTCTTGTAAAACATTCGGCATAAATGCAACAAATATTTTATTTCAATGAACACACTTCCACCGTCAATCGTCTTACCTCGAAAGCATTACAACAAAAATATAATTGTTCGTTGCAATATAGAAACGAAAAAATAAAATATTTTAACCCAAACAATACAAGTATCAAGCTGAGTTTAAAAAACAGAAAAAACGCAAAATATACATTACAAATAACAAATAGAAATATTTTTAATTATAGAAACAAGTTATAAAATATTGATTAATTTATAATTTACACAAATGTTGTACCGGGTTTGCTTAGCGGTACAGCGCTCGATTGGGTTCGAATCCCACCGCGAGCCCACGTTCGGCGACACTAAATTGTCCACTGCTGAAAAATGCTTTTTTCGTAAAACATTCAAAGAAGTAAAAAATGAAACAACCTACTAACCAGATTGTATAGATGCATATTTGATCTGTAAAGATATGTTCGACAATGTAATTTCTAATTAATATACATTTATTTATTATTGACATACGGTAATTTTAAGCAAAATGATAACGTTGTTAATAGCAACCACTGTACACACATAATTATACAAAACTTTATTTTTCTTGATACAATTTGCAAGGTACTTACTTGTAAATAACATTCTGTGTTTTTGTACAAATTAGTCATTATTAATAGATAATTGCAGTCAAACGCTTTTCACACAATACACACGAATGTTTGAAATTCTAAACAAAAATAACAATTATATTAATTTTATTTTTGAAATGCTCATGTTCTTTAGGATTGGCGTAATGCTTGTACAGTCTCAATTTCTAATGATCGTAATATTTCCATAATATTCTCCTCCCTCCCAAGATTAATTCGTATCCGACACTTTTTTATATGGAAATTCGGGTTACTATGCAAAGTTGGAACTAGTGAAGAAGTGACTCTGCCACCAACCGTTTTTATTTTTTAACCAAATTGGAACAACTTAGTGTTAAATATTTTTAAATATGAATGAAATAATGCAGTCTGTATATAAAACGGTGCACATTTTTATTATTTCTTTTTCAATAAAATATTGCATGACAATTGAATGTTAAAAAACCATCAATTAACACAGCATCAAAGCTTGACTTACATCAACACATTTACTTCGTACAATTTTTAAAAATTCGTTTTATTATATAATTAATTTTTGACACGTCATTTAAAAACAATCTTTGTTCTGTACAATAATGTACAAAATACACTTTGTTTAAAATGGCATCAATATTGATTTACGGATGAGTAGATAGAATGTTTTTTAATTACACAGTACGAATATATATATATATATATAATTAATATTTATTAAATATATTCTACCACTGTTGTGAATAAAAATTGTGTTTTTCCTATATTAGAAACAATTTTTCAAGTATACTATAACTAACAAAACAATAATAATCAAAATATTTGTTTATATATGTGTAAAAATACAAATCTAGCGGGTTTCGTGTTGTTTTATATATATATATATATACACACACACATAACCAATATTTTATTATAATTATGGAAAACGTTTGTCAGCAGTAGACATTTTGACAAAACCGAACGTAAACTCGCATTTGGTACCGGTGGTCAAGTGTTGTACCGCTAGAATATCCTGGCACACCTTAGTTTTGCTAAAACATTCTTCAAACATTACTTTCGAAGTCTGGCAATGGGTTTGAGTACAAGGCTAGCAAACTGGCTATTGCAAAAATCTATATTACTACAGTAACAATAAAACGACGCCATTCCGGCAAACAACGACCGAAGAGTAAAAGCACGACCTAGGTGACAAGATTCAGTAAAAGCCGAAGAAAAATTCAATCTTTGATTGAACAACAAACATCATTTAGTCAAATTCTACGTTTATCGCTCGAAAAATCAACAAAAACGGTTTGGAAATGAAAAAATTGCAAAAGTTGGCAATCCGCAGAAAACTTGGCTAATAACCATTCGGAAAGGTATAATTAAAATGTCTCATAGGATTAAACAAAACGTTTAGCAAGATATTCGAAAACATGGAATCACTTTGTTGCGTCGCATGTTCTTTTAAAACTACGTGACTTTGTTGTTATTTTACTGTTACAGTTATCTTGTTGCCCATACCTTTTTAAAGCAATAACTGACGTGTATTTTCCAAAATTGTTTAAATTGTTATTTATCATTTAAGTTAAAATGAAAATTTGCGGAATAAAATAAGCTACTTGTAGATTTATAAGTAATATAAAAATTAGCACAAAATTAACATTAATTTAAGTGTTTTAAGTGCTTTCACATGTAATGCAGCCAAATACGAAGTAGAATTGAAACATGATCTATTATGATATTTTATGGTATTCAGTATTTGTTATTTATTGTAAACATATTTGAAACTTATTGATACATGTGTTAGATAATACTCTACTAATATCTATAACAATTAATATTTGCAAAAGATAATCTCTAATTATAACATACAATAATATTTATTCAAACAATTACAAGAAAATAAATCTATTTATTAAACCTTAAAAACAAACACATAGCTTGTTCAAAATTAGATTATTAACTAAAATACATTAATATATAAAGAAAAAGCTACAAACTTTATAATATCAACAATTCAAGTAATTTCTACTAGCTGTTTTGAATCTAAGATCCTTTGAAACTCGATTTTTCATAACACAAATGATATTCTCTATAATTAATACGTTATTTTTCAATTTGCTAACCTACTCCTTAAATAAATCTAAAACATAATTAACAACGTTCAATTTCATGCTGTAAAGAATCAAATGTATTAAATGACTCCGTTTTTCGATAAACACATTTTTTCATTTTAAATAATTCAAACCTATATGAATTGGTAAGTTGTACAAAACAGCACATTTCAAATTCTAAAGTGTATCCTGGAACATGGTTTTCAATATGTTGTTACTCCTCTTTACATACGAATTCGGGATGCTATGCGAACTGGGAATCAATGAAGACGTGGTTCTGCTACCAACTTTTGTTGTTGTTTATTTAAACACCCGATTGTTAATTTCTAGAATGTGTAAACTTTGAACTAAACCGTCAATTAAAATGGAATTATACAATTATTTGATTGATGCTGCTTGTATCTATTAACAGTGTTCAAACATTTTTTTTGGATCCCCCATAAGAAATTCATTTCAATTAGATCTCCTTCCCGAGTGGTTCTTAGCCAAATTTTCTTGTTATCTGGGCCGTGCTATTGTTACTGTAGCAATATAGATTTTTACAAAGGTCAGGTTGCTAACCTTGCATTCCTTAATCTAGGCTTGGGATTGGCTAGATTGCTATATTTCTAATTTTTTCTGAGCGGAAACAATAAGAGGATGCCATTCCGGCAAACAATGGTAAATAATTGACAGAATGATCCACCTGACAGGGTTATGTAACAGCCAGAAAGTAGCTCAATCTTCGATTGGACGAAGAGAATTAGTTGGTACAATTCTACACTTACCGCTACAAAGACCGACATGAACGGTTTTGGAATGAACGATTGATGATGGCAAAAAAGATTGACAAGCCACAGAAAACTTGGCTAAAAACTATTGGGGAAAGTCTAATTGAAATGAATGTTTCATGGGATCAAACAGATATTTTGGCAAAATATTCAAACACATGGAATCATTTTGTTGCCCATATCTTCCTTTTAAATTGTGGGACAATGTTTTTGTTACTATTATATTGTTTACCCATACTTATTTTAGAGCAAACGGGTTTTGTAATAATAATAATAATAATAATAATAATAATAATAATAATGTTACTGCCTGAATGTTTTAGAAGAAACGCCATTTTTCGGTAAATAGCCGAACGAGTATTATTATTATATACAAAACCCTTTTGTTCTAGAAATAAGCATGGGGCAATAAGATAACAATTACACCAAAATAACAACAACAATAACAAAGTCTCGTTGGCATTGAAGATTCTCCAAATCGAAGATTGAGCTTCTTTTCGGCTTTCATTCAACCCTGTCATCCAGATACGTGCGATCACTTCTTTGCCGCTGTTTACCAAAATGACGTCCTCTTGATTCTTTCCGTAGCGGTATAAATGTTTTACAGAGACCAGGTTGCTAACCTTGCGCTCAAACCCTCCTCCTTTATCCAGGCCTGGGACTGGCTAGATTGAATCATTTCTGGTCTAAACTAGACCGAACGAGTACCCGCATTTAATCACAGTAGTAGAGCTTTGAACCCAATGCTTCAAGTCCATCTGTTCCACCCCTCATCCACAGTATTTAAAAAACTTCATTCTATTCAGCCAATCAATTCAAACGTTGTAGTATACACGATCCTATTGATTAACAATACATTGATCTTAATTTAAAAATCTCTCACCTGATAATCACGAAAGTCCACACAACGAAAACTAAAGTTATTAGACATGTCACGTGAATCAGATGGTAAATTTTCGTTAAATAAATGTAACTTTGTACCTATTTATTATTTTCAAATGGTAAGATAATAGTGCCCACCTAACAACAACGTGTCTATCACACAAAATCCATCAAATGACAGTAAACAGTAAAACAACATACGCAATGCTTATCTAGAAATGATCATAATCGTAATTCTTTTACATACGTACAAAATAGGACAAAAACAAATTTGTTTTAAAAATATATTACATATGCAAATATTCCACAGAACATTAAAAAAATACAAAATCATTTGTGAATTACTTTTGAGCTCGATAAACTTCCAAAAACTCTAAATAAAACCAATCTGAAGCTGTACATATTAAAATACACATTACTTTAGCAAGAAAGGACTTCCCATCAAGTGGGATGCGCCAAAATACTAAATTCTTTATTAAATAAACTTTAAATTGTGATTTTTAAACACAACACAACTCGGAGTAGTCTAGCGATTTAGACCTCGGTGAGCACGGGTTCGAATTCCACCACCGGCACTAAAATGCGGGCCCACGCGTTCGGCTTCGCTAAAATGTCCACTGCTAAAAGATGCGTTTCTCGTAAAACATTCAAAGTAATAAAGATAAAATGAAAATCAAATTTACAATGCTGTGTGCCTTTTGTCAAAAAAAAAACCGTGCACGCTCTCTCAAACTCGTACAGCAATTTCCGCCTTATGTAGAACCACTTCTTTAAGGTCAAACAATTTCCATTGCATGGACAAATGCACTAAACTGTTACCCACCTACAATCGTTGGTTGACCACATTGATATCTTTAATATTTTGCCGTTTTGAGTGGCGTTTAACAATGCGCCCACAAATGCATTATACAAAGAGCATAAATGCAACGCTTGGAACTCAATAGCCAGTCGCAACGACACAAAATTAATACCAACTGTTGTCTAGTGCTACAACGCTCAAATCGAAGTTGGGTTCGCATCGTAACACCGACACCAAATGTGGGCCAACGTTCGGCTTCGCTAAAATGTCCACTCCTGAAAGACGTTTCCTGTAAAACATTTCAATTAACAAAAATAAAAATGTTATTAGTTGGACAATTTAATGATGCTAATGATCCCGATGATTTGAGCAATGCCTATAAAGTTTCAATTTCCAATGATGATGATATTCCTGACTGTTCGTCCTCCACGTGGTGCATCATGGATTAAATGCCAATAAGCATCTAGACTAATAACAGAATGCAAAGCAGTATAACTAGGATGCTGCTTCAGTGAGTAGGTGCAAGCATACACTTAGGGTACTTAAAGGGTATCTAAAGAGCTATGTATGTCATATGTAGCTCTTGGGTTAGGAGAGATAACCTTGATATAAAAATCAAACGGCCTCGTAAAAGAAACAGTGGCACCATCACAAAAATGTCGTCTACCAGGCAAAAAACTTTGTCATTCTTCTACGTTTGTTATGCTTATCAAGTCATTGAAATCGATATAACGTCACCAACCACAACTGAATGAAGATCTATAAAGCAAAGGTCAAAAAATTTCAAATGATCAAATTGTAAACCTTTACAATGTGCCATATAGATATTTCAGAGTAGATACGTCTCACAAGTAATTAACTTATGAGGGCAGGATAAACATTCAAATAAAATATAGACATTGGATAAACATCCCCACTGGTCATTATCGTCCAAGGTAGCCCAAATTACAAAAAAACCTGCAAAACGTAATCTTTTACGTGCAATTGATGAACAATACTCGAGGTTTGATGGCAGCAACATCATCTTGCGCAGCACGTGTAGACAGTGAGTGCACGTTCCACGAGCCAACAATAAGCGGACACTCCAGTTTAAGAGGGTTAATCCTAGACTTAATGACAGGTGCATTTTCGCAAGTAATCTTCACAAAGCAGGCAGTAGTGTCGTAACATTTGTTTCAATCCTGAAAATGACGTTTTTTGTATTCGGCCATCAGAATCTGCCCTGTTGATCATTTGATTGATTTCTGTAAGTTTTAACCGCGAGTATATAGACCAGTTAACTGCAGTCAGTCATCTTGATGATAAGACAAACAATTTTTAAACCACGTTTTCTAAGTAAGCAATGCTGTCCCTAAATAGGGCTGCTTGATGATAATAGTCAGTGTGATACCAATAACCGGTCGCCTCCTTGTCAAACGCGTTAACAACCTTAATGCCTGCGTATCCGCTTAGTCAGCGATTGCCCATTTGACACAGCTAACATTTATTGCCAAAGGCCGTTCCACTATCCGCCACCTGTAGACTAGCGCGCCGGTCTCCATCCTTAGTGAATGCTGTCGATTAATTAATCAATTGGAAAAGCCGATATTCTTTTGAAACTGGTGACACAAAAATCAAATCAATCATCAATTGATCGGGTTTTTCTTCATTGTGGTTGGTGACACAGTCATCTCTTCATTATTTCTATATTTGTAAAATCCGGTGGCTTGACAAGCGTAACAAACGTAAAAAAAGAACGAAGTTTCTTGGATCCTTGTGAAGATGTTACTGTTTGCAAAGATTAATGAGGACATCTGATTTTCAATTATGGTTATCTCTCTTAATCCTACAGAATGTCACCATCATTAGAAATGGACACCTTATGATAGCAAATGAATACATAACAATATAACTGAATTCTCATAGACACACACCAACCATAATTAATAAATATAATCAATTCATAATCAATAAAATAAGCAAGAATTAAAAAAGACTACCAACGTGAGTGAATAGATTTATTATTATTAATGTTAGCCGTAGTAACGTCTAAACCAATTAAATTCCGCACAAATATAGTATGTAATTAAATAAGTTGAACGACACGTTCAATGAAGTATTATTATTATATTATTATTATATGGTTGCATCACATCCACACAAAAACTAAGGACATATATTATGGAAAAAGTTGAAAAAGATTCAATAAAAGTCAATGAATGAAAACAGCAGTAAGTTCATGTGTGTGTGTGTGTGCATGTGGTGTAATTCTCTATGCGACAATTCATATATAAAATCATTTTTTACAAATTAAAAATAAAACAGATGGAGCACAGAACAAAATGGAAACATCGTGACCAGAGTTATGATGGCGACAACACTGTGCGTGAAAAAATTATGAAAAATGGACAGGGGACAAATAGCGATAGGTGAAGAGTTTTCAAAACGCGCCGTAGATATTTTCGTCGCTGTAGGCAATGTAGAGAAATAGGTCATTGTCGCGATGTTCCTACATTTTCAATAACAACAAAGCAAACAAAAAAACAAATACAATTAGTGACGCAATGAAACTGTTTCATTATTTCTATATCATTGATTCATTAAGATTGGTGACGTAGTTACTTTTTCATAAGTTCGATATTTGTACGGCATATTAAAACAGTCGATTTCGATAGCCTAATAAGTGTAACAAAGTTTGTTGTGGTAAACGGCATCCTTGTGACGGCGCCATAGATTGACAAGGCCGCTTGAATTTTTGTAGAGGTTATTTCCCTTAGTCCAAGGGCTAAATATGGTATACATATACCTTAGGAAACCTTTTTAGTACCCTAGGTATAAGCTTGCACCCATCCACCCAGTTATACTGCTGTGCACTCAGTCCATGTTGTTATTAGTCTAGATGTTTATTAGCACCTAGTTCAGAATGCACCATGTAGAGGAAGAACAGTCAGAAAAGTCACCATCAATGGAAATTGAAACTTTATAAATATTACTCAAATCCTCAGAATTATTAGCATCTATATATGTGTACAGCATATTAAACAATAAACTCAAATGAGCTGATAAGTGTAACTAGCGTAAGAAAGCAACACAATTCGTAGCAAACGGAAGACGACAACAAAAAGAATGTTGACTGATTGACGGAATCCTTTTGACTGATCGCAGATTGATAAAACCGCCTAATTTATATCAGGATTATCTCATTTAACCCAACGACTACATATGGTACACATATACCTTGAAATACCTCCAAAATATCCTTGATCTATGCTTGCACCCATCCATCAAGTACTCGGTCCCTGCAGTAGTAGTTTAGGATATTAGGTGATCCTTGATTCAAGATGCACCATGTGAAGATAACAGTCAAAATTATTACCATAATTATAGAAATTAATGGCATTACGAGTATTACTCAAATTTCCCAAAATCATAGAGGTATGCCGTAGAAACCGTTTTTATCAATCCGTCAGTACATCAATGTATTCAAATAAATAAATTCAAGTAAATTTTTAAAAACACCCTAAAGCCATACCTCATACAAAGTTCCCATTGTAGCACTCGCCGGAGGAATCGTATCGCGCACGAAAAAGAACAAGGCTTCTTCCGGTTTCAATTGGATACGTTTCCGAATTACAAAATAAAACTGGCCAACAGTCAAGTCGGATGGAACCAAATATTTATTCTTGTCTAAAGTTTGTACACGAGCACGAGGTGACTTTTCCACAATTACCTGTCAACAGCAACACATTATTAATAAGTGATCAACACTTGGACATTTTATCGTCATCAGCATCGGGAATAAATATATATTACATTGGATACCTTTTTAAGCATAATGAGTGTATCCTAACACTCATTTATTGAGCGAGATAAGCAAATGTGTCCACTTGGACCTTGTTGTTAATAATCTACATGTCTGTTGGTACCTAGTCCAGGATGCACCACAGAGGAAGAATAGTCAGGAATATCACCATCATTTATAAGCATTACTCATATCCTTATAATTAAAATCAATAAATGTGAGGTTTGGTTAAAACATTAAAAATGTTTAAGCACAAAACGGTAACTGCAACTCAATGTACAATAATCCATCATTTAATAAATTTTAATAGCAGAAATAGCACCTACTAAATCAAAAATTCTTATATTACATAATAAATTACTTGTTTATCAAACTGTCTAAAGTAAAGATATAACGCATTTTAAAGTCTCTATTTTAAGTATAAGCCTAAACTCCGTAAAACATCCATAAGTAAACTAATGATAGACGTTAAATATTAAAAATCGGAACAAAACTTCTCCGAAATTTGAAGTTAGATTCTAACTAACTTCTCAGCATTTAAACACATCATTTCAAACATGAAGTATCTAAATTGAAAGTGGGTAGCTAACGATTTATGCCAACAACTTTTCAAGCCTAAACAACCTATCAGTACTGAAACTTAATATAAGACCAACCAAAGGTGCAATTAGTTCGACAGCCCAACCAAAATACACATTTGAGAGAATAAAAACAACACCTGATAATTGAAAAACAACTTCATTAATTCCAAGTTTGCATGCAATCCTGTATACTTGATCCCTCCTATTATTGTTCTAAAATATCTATAAGCACCTATTTCAAATACAAGAATAACAGTCAGGAATATCACCACCATTGGAAACTAATGCTTTTTAAACATTACCCAAATCCTCAAGAACATTCACAAATTCTAGTCCTCCGTTATATATATATATATATATATATAATCTTGTTTCAACTCTCTCACACTCAAAACAGCCTGGTGACTTTCTTAATAGACCATTTAAATCAGCACAAGGAACACTTAAGTCTAAATACAAAAAATCAATAAACTAAGCACACTCAGTTATGCCGGAGTTATCATATGCTCAATTTGAATCTGGATTTCATCCTCATCACCGGCACTAAATGTGAGCCAACGTTCGGATCATTAAAATGTCAACCGCTGATAGTTTTCTTATAAAGCTTTCAAAGTAGTAAAAAATTAAAACGGTATCGCAGCCAAATCCAAGTACCGTTGATAAACAGCGGTTAAATCAAAAACTTAGTAACCTCAATTTTTCTTAATACTGCCAAAGCAAAAACACGTGGACACCGCTTCATTAAATCCCAAACAAAATTGAGCACAATTTTGATGCCAGTCATCAGCAAATCCTAAAAAAAGTCAATCTTCAATGCCAAAAATGCACTGTACAATAATATGGAGTGATCTTGTTGCCGCATGTTTTTATAAAAAAATGTTTTGAAATTAAATAATAATATCTGCATTACAAACATGTACATATGTGCAACTTAATAATAATTTTGAAAAACAAATTTATGACTAACAGGTACACATGAAGGATATTTCTTTCTTATATTTTGACCCTCTTGGAGTCTTTTCTCAAATGAACGAGTTTCTTTGTAATCAAACTTCATTTCCAAAAATATAAAGAATTTTGTAATTAGTTTGTTAAAGATATAAATTAAAACAAAAAATAATGTGAACATTTTTAATGTATATATATATATATAATTTTTTAAAATATATTATTAAATATAAATAAAAAACATTTTAATTAATTAACATTTTGGTTTTTTAATTTTTAAATTGTGATTTGTTTAAATTAATATTTTTAAATAATTTACACAATTTTAAATTTATTTAATTTTTATAATAATTGTAATGACTTAATAATTTAATTTAAAATATAATTATCGTTCTTCATGATTTTAGAAGGACCCCGAAGACAATTTGCATCAACACAGAAGATACTACAATGATTTTGTTATAATTGTGTTTAAATAAATGATTGTTATGTTTGTAGTTGTTGAAATTGCTATGTTTGTGAGGATTATTGTTAAGTGATTGGTGCATATATATATATATATATATATATATATATATATATATATATATATATATATATATATATACAAATGTACAGTTTCGTTTTCAATAATATATACATTATTCAATTACTGTGCACTTTTATTAACCGAATTACTGGGTGTTTGCATAATTACTAATTCATTAAAAACATTTCTTTTTTAGATTAATTTGATTTCAGTATTTTTAGGATAACGAATCACTGGGCATTACAAGTTATATTTACAATTTTACTAATTTCCAGACTAGAACATAAATCAACTACTACTAAGGACTACTCACCAAATTAGCAAATAACATATTTAATTCAAAGAAGCATTACAATAATTAATGTAAATAATTTGAATAAAATGCAATTTTGTATTTAATTAATTAATTATTTTTTAATTAATTTGTTTTTTTTTTTATTCCAAATTGTGTATATTATAACGCTGAAGAGCAAATGGGTCAGTAAACCATCTTTTGAATTAACTGCATAAAGTAGGACATTAAGCTTAAAGAAGCATAAAGAAATGTTATTAACAAAGATTAGAAAAAGTAATAAACTTAAAGTTGAACCCTGAGAGACCTCTAAATTAATTACTAGAAGTTTGATGTTAAATTTTCTATTTTAACTTTAAAGGATTAATTTGTGAAAAAAAAGTTCTTGAATTAATTAAAGGGGAGATGATACCAACATTGGTTAGCTTAGGAAGAAGTAAAAAATGAGATACCATATCAAATGCTTTATAAAAATTGAAAAAAGATCGCATTAGTTTATGAATTTAATTCCAGAGGAAATATAATTGAGTCAATATTATCGTTATTATTATTATTACTATTATTATTGCATTAAGCTTTAATAACGTACTAAAGATACATCCAGCGTGTTTTTGGTAGAATAAATTAGAAGATGCTGTTTAATAATGTCCTCACAAGTTTTACTTTATGCCGACAGAATACTGATAAACTTATAACAAAGTGAAAATAATTTAAAACCTGTTTTAAAAATAAATCCAATGTGCGCACATTTTTATTAGAGGGTAGTTCCTAGAATTTATACAATAATTAAATATATAAGTTAAAGATGTGACCAGTACATTAGCACATTTTTAGAATTAAAGTAAATGCCATTGGCACCTAGACTAGAGGATTTTTAGTAGTTTAAGTACTTAATAACTAGTTTATTTATAATTAAAAAAGGGAATTGGTAAGTATAGGTATTGAAGTACATTAGATACAGAAGTAATAAAGTAAAGTACTAAGGTAAAGTAGTTTATAAAGCAATTGCATACATATCTGAGAAAAACTTCTAAACTTAGAATTTTTTGTAAAAACAGTTTTTTTTAGTTTATTATTACTTCTAATATAGTTGAAAAAGATTAGAAACGGTTAGAAACCGATTTGGTAAATAAATCATTAAAAGTTTTTCTTAATGTATTTAATCAGATTAAAGCACTTATTATAAAACTCACTGTAGAAATGATAAAAAACAAACACTGCAAATAATTTCCAAAATTTAAATGCTTTATTCTTTTTCTGGACAAATCTTGCAAAGAAAAATGAACTGATTTATGGGTTTTAAAGTTTTTACTTAAAGGATTGTAAGTATTGTAAGTCTAATTAACATGCTTAAAAAAACAAATATTGTGTAGATCTGCTTTGCAAAAGTATAGGATTGGAGCGGGGTGACAAAATTTGTTACTAAAGCAGGATATGACAGGTAACCCTTATTCTTGTTGTTAAAACAGAATATTTAAAATAGTTAAAAAAAATTATTAAAAAAACTTTTGTTATTCTTGTAAGGTTATGCAAACACGTATATTAAATAAAAATATTATTTTATTAATTTTTAAAATAACTATATTTTCTAATTTGTTCAATAATAAAAAACTAAATAATAGATTCTATAGTTGACCATATTATTTACTCAAAAATTTATTTTGCTCTTCCGTATTGCATTTCATTTTATTTATTAATATATGTAAAAATAATTAATAAATGGAGTTTACACAATTGGAAAAATAAATAAAGCAGTAAAATAAATGGTTAATTTTAAATATCTAAATAATACAAGTAACAATTTAAAACATAATTGTTTGTTTAAGTTTCCCAAACTGTCACTAAAAAAACGACACATTGTTTGACGTTGTTATTTGCTACAATAAAATTTAAAATAATAATACTACTAAATATTTGTCGTATTTTTGTTGATTTTTGTCGAAATTTTTTCAAAATAAACATCAACTTGTTTAATTTTATTATTTTGATAAAGAACATTTTGTTTGGTCAATTTTGATAGATCACTTTGATTGGTCATTTGTCTTGTTTCTGAATAAATAAGTGGATTGGGATTTGTGTTACGAATAAGAAAATGATTGACGTGGTCTGTTTGAAGTTTGTAATATTTACACCGATAGGTAAGGAATACGAACGAACCAAAAAAAATCAAAGCACTCATACCTAGACCCACAATCAGCCACATGAAAATCGGATGTTGTGCTTTAACAAGTGGAGTACTAAATAGATTTAAAGTGGCCTTTTTGGGTATCAATGAAACGTTTTGAAATATTATTTTTGACTGATACAAAGAATATTTGGTTTTAATTTTTGATTTGAAAAAATGAGGTTTTCTATAAATTGAAAATAGAAAAAATTGTAAGTTAAAATGTTATTAGTTAAAAATAGTGATATGATATTCAAAAAATATTAATTTGTTTATCAAAATGAAAACGTGAGTAATAATTCTGTTTCTATACTTCTGTGTGAAACATTCTCGATAAAAACAACGCAGCTAATGTAACGAATGAAAAACACTATAACTGGGCTTTTATTTAGACGGATAGATGCAAACATTATATATATATATATATATATATATATATATATATATATATATATATATAATTAATGCAGATAATTACTTGTAGCAATGTAATTGAAAAACATTTTAAACACGGAGTATTTTCAGATTATCTTTGAGGCAAAAGTACAAAAGTAATGATTACATGAAGTATCCGATTTTGGTTATGCTTACGAGTAATTAACAAATATTATCCTAATTATCATTACTATTATACACTAACTACTTAATTGACATTAATAAAAAAGGGGCTAATTATCCAAGTTATTGTACACGCGTTCACTAAGGACATTAATAAAGCCATCAAACAACTTTCCATTTTTCAGATAATACTTTACCATTATTCTAACAACAATTTCAAATGTTTCTTAGTTAGTATTAACGTACGTATTATTGTAATAAGTAAAAAACAAATACAATAACTTAAATATAACAAAATTTATTTAGATTACATTACGAAAAAGTAATTATCTACCAAAATGAAAACCCATTTACACAAAGTACAACGTGTACAACGTGCCAAAAACCATTTGCAGCACATTTTCAATTGCTATCCTGTTCACATATCACTAATCTTTTTTCTTTAAACGGAAAAGCGTTTTTTCAAAATTTACAGTTTTTAAAAATTGAGTCAAATTTAATCGTATTATTACGAAATTTCAATCAAAAATTGTACAAATCTCTCTTTGTAACTTTAAAAAATATATATATCACGGACATATATCTGTATTGGAGAGACTGGACATTTTTGCAAAAATAATAATTTTAATTTACCCTCTTTTTTCTCTAATAATTTTCTTCTGTTTAAATTAATTAACATTTCATCACTGGAGATTTATGACAGTGCTTCCATTTCGGTGTAGTAACATATTCTCCGTTCTTCAGTCTAACGAATTACATAAAAATGAAGTAACTTGCTTGTACACAGTCCCGTACTTTCAGATTTACGTTTCTGCTAAAACACGCTGTAAAAGACTTTTATATACAGGAATTGTTCGTCTCTATGTTTTCGTTTCAATACACAATGATAAGACTTAGTGTTGGTTTCCATTTCAAAAGCATGGTCAGCGTTTTCCACATCCTTCCAGTTACAGTAACGACGTCGAGACCCGTCCAGTGCAGAAACAAATGCCATTGTAAAATGAGGCAAGTGCAAAACATTTCACACTAAATATTGCTCACAACATCCAATTAGAGGTCAATTAAAAATAAACCAATCAGAGAACAATTACAAACAACCATCACCTCCAATAAAATTTATTCGAATTTTAATCAATTAAAATTTTTATAACGTAAATCAGTTGCCGAATTTTTAGATTAACAATAAAAAAGTTACCTTTAAATTACAAATATTTTTATAAATATTTTTTAAAACACTTATCTAATTTTTACAAATCTGCAAATTATGGATGACATTAATTAGCCTTCAATAATACTATAATCATAAAGTATTTAGTAATTGATATGGAATAATGGTTGTACTGTGATACTCTACAGTATTGTTACTTATCTTGAAGACGTAATTTCTACTGATACATACCATAGACAATGCTCTAGCAATACACATAAAATGAAATTATTTACAAAATCTTTTCTAATTATAATATTATTATTACAAAACTCTTTTGCTTTAAAAAATCATAGGGCAACAAGATGACAGCAACAGCAAAAACAAAAACAAAGTCTAATAATTTAAAAAGAATATACGGGTAAACAAAATGATTACATGCGATTGAATATTTTGCCAAAATTATTGTTTAATTCCATGGGACGATCATGTAAATCAAATCTTTCGAATGGTTTTTAACCGGGTTTTCTGTAGTCTACCTCAACTTTTTTTGCCATCATCAATTGTCCATTCTATGGTGATCTTTCGGCTAGTAAATGTCAGATTTGATCAAGTAATTTCCTTCGTCTAATCAAAGATTGAACTTCTTTTCGACTTTCACTTAACCCTGTCATCTGGGTTGTGCTATAACTTGTTTACCGAAATGCTTTCCTTTTATTGTTTTGGTAGCAACGCCGATTTTGCAAAAATCAGGTTATTAACCTTATGCTCAAACTGTCTTCTTTTATTCAGACATGGAACTGGCTAGATTGGTTTATTGTAGATAATTTGCAAACAGAGTTAATAATAATATACAACATAACAAATAGTGTAATAATCTTACAGCTCAAAAGGACTGTTGGGTCCCAATTTCGGTTCGAATTTGCTCATTAATTGAGTGTATCCAACCCGTGTTACTTGTATCCGACTGTTATGAATCAAACCAAAAGCCAAACGATTGATGAGTTGATCGTTATAGAAGACACCTATTTAGTTAAAACAAAAATTAACATTTTTCCTAGTACAATTAGTTTCGCATTACTTAAAATATTAATCAGAAAAGATAAATTTATACAAAAAAATTAATTTTTTTAATCCAGACAAAAAATTACAACAAAAGTTGGTAGAAAAGCTATCTTTTCATTAGTTCTAAGTTTGTATAGCATTTCAAATTCCTATGCAAAGAAGTGGGTGGGAAATAAATTGAAATGCTTGTCTAGAAGATCGCTTCCTTGCGACAACATCGGTGTTCACAAGAATTGATGAGGCAATCTTTATAAAGGAAATGGGGATTAATGGATTCACAAGCATAGGCGTGTTGAACACGTACAAACCAGGTTGAATTTCGTCCTGGGGAAATTTTTATCCTTAATAATGATAATGATGATAAAGCATAGGTGACTACATATGGTAAATGGATACCTTGAAAAACCTTTTGAGCATCTTGGATATATACTAGCACTCATTTGCTGAGCGAAGAAGATTTGCAAAATGCGGTTAAACTTACTCAAAAAGCCTCAAAGAAATACGGTTTATATCTTAATACTAAAAAACAATGGTTTTAGCTAACGTCCTCTTTAGAAATCCAATCACTGTTAATGGTAGCCCACTCCCTGTGGTCGATGAATTTACGTATCTAGGCTCGGTCATGGATAGTAAAGGATCCAGCTTTTCAGAGATTCGGCGTCGTATTTGCCTCTCTGCTGCAGTCTTTGAGCGTTTAAGTAAACCTTTATAGAACAAAAGTAATATTTTTATTAAAACCAAGAATAGAATATATAAGAGTTTAGTGCGTTCCATTCTTGTTTACGCATGCAAAACTTGGACTCTCACCCAAGCGGATACGCAAAAGCTTGTTCTTTTTGAGCAAAGCTGTTTAAGATCTATATGGTTTTGCTCGTTGTCCTCTATTAAACGCACTCACTTAATATATTTGTAAGTTTCTTAACATTTATTGGCCATGTATCTCTAACACAGTTAAAGAAAGACGATTAAAATGGATTGGCCATGTTTTACGTAGATCGCCCACTCATCCAGCCAAAATAGCTATGGAAGCTCACCCATTACCCGGATGGAAAAGAAGGCCAGGTGGCCGTTTGTTTACCCTATGCAGCCAACAGAGATCATTGGAGGGGTTTAACTCGGGATGTAATTAACATGTAATGTCAGCACACCTCAAGTGTCGTTCTTTGAGTACACACTACAAAAAATGACGTTTTTACAAACGCTTTGGTTTTTTTGGACTACCTTGAGTGATAATAACCCGGTGGGGGATGTTTATCCCCGATGATAATGATGATGATAATTTGCTGAGCGGTAGTTTAGTAAAATCCCAGTTATACCTCTGTTTACCTGATCACTGCTGTTATTATTCTAGTTGCCTATAGGTTCCTAGTTTTCTACGCTTGTTAAGCTTATCAAGCCATTGAAATCGATCGTTTGCAATGGTGTACAAATATAGAAATAATGAAGAGGTCACTAGGTCACAAACCACAATGAATAAATTACCAATACCTACTATTCTACGTTAAATGGTATATAAAGTCAATCTAATGGTGTTGAATTTTGCAATAGTGGAAAAGGCAGTCGATGTTTTTTTACTTTATTTTATATTTGTGATTTTACATATTAAATTTGATGTGCTCAATTATTAATGACTACAATAGGGAACGATCCATTTGCATATTCATATAAAATTTTTATTTTTGTTTTAGAATACATTATTTGGCACTTTAAAAATAAAAAATATTTGCATTTTATAAAACTTATTTGGTAAATAAAAGTTATTTTAAAAATTTACTATAATAAAAACAATGACTGCAATATTCAAACTGAAATTAGTTCACAATGGAAAAATAAAATTTAAAAATTTTTTAATATACCTATTAATTTAATTAATAAAAAATTGTAATTTTTGGATTATTATTTCTTTGAAAATAAATATTATTTTTTCTAAAAATACATGCTTCACATAAACAAAGAATTTTGCACCAAACATTTGATTGCTCAAAAAAAAATAATTTAATAATAATTTAGTATAAATAATTTTAAAAAATTGTTGTTTGATAAAAATTGGTACAATAAAAAACACCTAATTTAATTTCATTTTCACACGTCAATCGTCATAAATTGTATGATATACATCTACTCCATATTTCGTTTTACAGCTAAATAAATTATTTCAACTTACCGGACAAGTAAATAGGAATAAAATCTGTATCGTTTAAAAATGGCGTTTGACCTATCCAAACAATTTGTTCAAAGGATGATAAACGTGTCAAGTCTTCAGTTAATTTCAAGTTATCTGTAACAAAACAATATTAAGTAGTAATAAATATTTGTTATTATTATTATTATTATTATTATTATTATTATTATTATTATTATTATAAAACCCTTTTTAAATAAACATAAGGCAACAAGATAACAGTAACAGCAAAAGAGCTACGAAATCCCATAATTTAACAAGAACACATGGGGCAACAAACGGATTCCATGAGTTTGAACATTTTGCCAACATTTTTGTCTGATCTCATGAAACACTCATTTCAATTAGATATTCCCGAATGGTTCTCAACCTTTCCTTTGCCATCCTTCATTGTCCATTCCAAAACCAGTCTTTCGAGAGATAAATGTAGAAATTGGTCAGGTAATTGGTTTCATCTAATCGGAAATTCTGCAACTCAAAGATTGAGCTTTTTTTGACTTTTATTCAACTCTGTCATCTAGATACGTGCTATCACTTCTTTGCCGTTGTTTTCCGGAATGGTGTCCTCTTATTGCTTCTGTAGAAATATAGATTTTTTGCGCTCAAGCCTTTCTCCTTTATCCAGGTTTGGGACCGTTTATATTATGATTGGTTTATATTATGATCCTCTCTAGGCGGAGTTTATATATACATATAGTGCTTAACTCACCGTGTAATTTGTACGTGATTGTGTGCTGATTTACTTCCATAACTACATCGTTTTTATGACGCCAAATACGAATTCGATGATAATATCGATCTGCAATATTGATTTTCGGTCCGTCCAAATAAAACACGTGATTTTGTATACATATCACGAGCTTCAAATAACCATCACTCTGTTTAAAACAAATAAACAAATTGTACATTTGGTGACTACTTATAAATATTTATACAGTTAAAAAATGTACACACAGATTTATAAAAATTTATGAAAATGAAGATTGAGAGTAGGAACAGCTCTTTCACTATTTACAAACTTTTATTAGAAGATGCGCGTTTCCAGTTATTATTTAATAACAAAATCTAATTGCTATTCATTCATTTATTTATTTTAAATTTTGTTTTTACTACTTTGAATGTCTTTATGGAAAACATTTTTTAGTATTAGTAAATATTTTAGCAAGTCCAAATCTATAACTGTTTAATAATTAATTTTAGCAAAGCGCTTTCAAACAATCAGCAGGTTAGGGTTAGGGTAAGGGTTAGGTGTGATTCGTGAGATACACCAAGTATCAGCTACTTCACAATTCATAATAGACTTGTTTATTAATGTAGATAAGAATGGAGCTTTAATAATTAATTCTAGCAAAGCGCTTTCAAACAATCAGCAAGTTACGCCTACCGTAAATCCGGTTACATTGGGTAAATAGAGCTGGAAAGTTAAATTTAAAAAATCAATTTAAGAAAAAGAAAATTGTGGTTTTAAACACGTGCTGCTTGTTGAGCAGCCGCTTAAAAGCAAAGATATTAGATTTCACTTAGAATTTAAGTTTGAAATTTGTTTTTTGAAAACAGAAAGTGACATAGCAAGACCCTTTTTTCAACTTTTGCTATTAAACTGTATTGACTCCACTTTTCCTTTAAATTTGCCACAACTGTCTAAATCTTGAAACTTCTACTTGGATGTGCATGAATTCAATTTTTGCCAAATATCCTGAAAGGTCCATCTAGTGAAAAGCAATTTTCAAAAATGTTCGGACTACACAAATACAAGATCAATTACCAGAATGAAGAATAATATAAACTAGGCAGGTTATGGACTATCGGTGTGCCGGGATGGTCTAGCGGTACAGCGCTCGAATTCGGACCTCGGTGGGTATCGGGGTTCGAATCCCATCACCGGCCGACTAAAATGCGGGCCCACGTTTGGCTTCGCTAAAATGTCCACTGTTGAAAGATGCGTTTCTCGTAAAACATTCAAAGTGGCAAACATAAAATAATAAATTATATTCATATATACATTGGTCTACTACATAGCATTATTACAATTGGACAAAGAAAATTACTTGGTCAAATTCTACGTTTACCGCTCGAAAAACCAGCAAGAACGGTTTTTAAATAGACAATTAAAGATGGTAGAAAAAAGGTTAGTAAACTACAGAGAACGTGGCTAAGAACCAATCGGGAATATCTAATTGAAATGAATGTTTCATGGGATCAAACAAAAATGTGGGTAAAATGTTTGAACTCATAGAATCAGTTTGTTGTCCCATGTGTTCTTGTTAAATTATGGGATTTTTATGTTGTTTTTGTTGTTACTATTATCTTGTTTCTCTATGCTGATTTTAAACCAAAAATATTTTGTAATTTGTTTTATTTTTCAAATGCATTTGAGAAAAAAGAACGAGTAATTATAGTAACACTACTCGGGGTTTCACTAAATCTAAAATATACACTAGAAAAATAATTAACGATGTTGCTAAACTTAGAAATCTTATTACTATTACTGTTCAACAGATAACACTACAAATGCTGGAAATGGTGTTTCGGGAAGCATTTTATCGCTTTGAGCTTTGTAGGGACATTGATAATTGCCTCATTGAGAAGTAATTATTTAAAATATATACTTTAAACAAAACCTTTAGATTAAAACCTGTTTTTCAAAATTCCAATTAGTTCTCGAAATAGATAGAGTAACTATTGGGCCACCCTGTATATTATTTGTTTTTCGTGTTGTAAATATTCTGCCATTAGTCCTATTGTTCTGTTATCATTTTGGTCCTATTGATCGCGCTTAGCCACTAATCAATAAGCAACCATCAATAAATAACAACTAAATCCTTAAAAAACAACCTTTTCTGCTTACCAAATAGACGTGAAAATAATTAGTTTGATTGGTAATAATCTTTTCTGCGTAGAATAGCGAAATTTTGTATCTGGTAGTAGATTCAAAGTAATAAGCACAATCGCACTGAATTCCCATAATACATAAGTCAGAATGTTGCCAGTTTGACGAAGTTGACTCGATTTTCAATTTTATAAAGCCGACGTCATAATTGTTCAGAGCAACCGAATTGTTAGACAAGCCGTTTGGATTGAAATGACCCAGTAAAATAGTTGTTCCAGCTTTTGACAAAAAAAATTGTGTGAAAATATTTTAAACACTAATAGGAAAATAGCAACTGCATGAATGCCTAGTCATTTCTTAAAGCTCAATGTAGTAATAATAATAATAATAATAATAGTAATGATAATAATAATAATAATAATAATAATGATAATAATAATAATAACGATAATAATAATAATAATAATAATGATAATAATAATAGTAATAATAATAATGATAATAATAATAATAATAATAATAGTAATAATAATAATAATAATAATAATAATAATAATAATAATAATAATAATAATAATAATAAAAATAATAATAATAATAATAATAATAATAATAATAATAATAATAATAATAATAATAATAATAATAATAATAATAATAAATAATAATAATAATAATAATAATAATAATAATAATAATAATAATAATAATAATAATAATAATAATAATAATAATAATAATAATAATAATAATAATAATAATAATAATAATAATAATAATAATAATAATAATAATAATAATAATAATAATAATAATAATATAATAATAATAATAATAATAATAATAATAATAATAATAATAATAATAGTAATAATAATGATAACAATAATAACAATAGTTAATAATAAGAATACTAAGAATATTAATGTTAATAATGGCATGAATAATATAAATAATAATAATAGTAATAACAAATTAATGTTATTATTATTATTATTATTATTATTATCATTATTTTTATTATTATTAAAAATAATATTATTTCATTTAACCTCTATTTAGTAACCCTGCAATTTATATTGTTATTAAGATTTATTATTATGAAGTTTTTTGGGAATAAAATATAAATTGTTTGATTTGTTGAATTTGCTAGGTTTGAGCAGACAAGGGGAACTGACGGCGAAAGGCAATGCCGATAAAATCGAAATAAAGAAAGTTAGAGCAATAGAAGAAGGCATAGGAGGGTTTGAAAATCAGTAGAACAAATGTTTTCAATAAAAGTAAAGAGTAGAAAAAGCTAAAGTCGGTTAAAGAAAAATAGGGTTAGGGTGTGTGGAGACAGTTATGACGGGCAAAAGGCAGCCAAATAGTGACGCCGCTAACAAAACCGAATGTGTAAGCGGACCAAAAACAGGGACCCTTTACAAAAAAGATAAAAGATGTAAATTAGTGTTAAAAATAAAAAAAAATAGTCTAGATTAATTTGTTATCTTTTGACGTTTTTCTGTAAAAATAATTATAAAATATTTAAAATAATGTTAAATATTTAATAGTTGATTTATATTTACTTAGGAATATTTATTTAAAAGTGCCTTGTTAACCAAAAAAACATATTTTAAAAACAACGCCTATATAAATGGAATAACTAAACGTAATCAACACTTTTTTAATAATAATTAATAAATTTTTAATTAATGTGCTTAAAGTAATTATTCAAAAATGCATTTTAATACCTTAAGTATACGTTACTATAACACAAAATTTATGCTGTTATTACCTCATAAAAAATTGAAATTAAAATTAAAAAACATTAATTTATATTAAAAAATTAATTAATTAATTATTTTTTAATATTTTAACATTAAATCAGTATTTTTTAAAGTATGTTTGTACTTAAAAGTCACCATAGTAACCAAAAATTTTAAATAATTCAAAAACCAATTTATGAGTAATATTACTTTGAAAACGTCGCTTCGGTTTTTGCTTTAAAATATTTATTTGTTGTTAGATTTAAGTTAAAAAATAATATTTGTATACGAACTAAAATTAGAAATACAGTAAATCGTGTTAAAATGATTTAAAAATTATAATAATGTTTTTAATAATATTTTAGGTATTTTCTTAAAGACATTAAAAATTTATATTTCGTTTGTTAAAAAATTATTATTTAACTTAAAAATAATAAAATACATTTATTGTTAAATTAAAAAATCTAATTAACACAAATTTAGTTATTTGCTACTTAGGAGCAAAACATATTACATGGGTTCGAATCCCATCTAGAATGCGGGCCCACGTTTGGCTTCGCTAAAATGTCCACTGCTGAAAGATGCTTCTCGTAAAACATTCGAAGTAGCAAACATAAACTTAAAAAAATTAAAATAATAATAATATCTTCTTTATCACCGGAAGTTTAGTTAATTTTTTATTACAAAACAAAAGCATCAAACTTATGTTTTGTAATAGTAAAATAAAATTGTTTTTAATACTAATTACTTTTTATTCTAGTTAACAAGACACTGATTTAAAAGGATTAATATGTTGGATAATAAAATAAGTTGCTGTGTATAAACATTTTTGTACAAACTTAAAATTTTTGAAAATCAATATTTAATAGTTCTAACGTTAATGGTATTTATTTTATTTTTTGAATAATAAAACTTAACATGTAAAAGCAGATTTAAATCAACAAAATATTTGTCTAAATCAATTTTTTTGTTAAAATTTAGATTACATAAAACTATATCAGGATTTTAACCATAAGCATACAAAAAACACCTGAGCCAAGTGGTTACAAACACGAGCCATCTAATTTATTATTTAATATTTTAGAGTAAATTATACATAAAACAATTTATTAATCCTAAAAATTAAATATGTTTTGCGATTTTAAATATATTAGAAGTCATATTTTATGTTGGTAATTTTACTCAATCTTAGATTATGAATCAGTTAATGTCTTATGTAATTTTTTTATTAGTTGCAATGTATATCTATAAAATTATACTTGTATTTTAAATATTACATAAAATTAAACGTATATAATTAAAGTGACGTCTTTATTGTATGTTATGTGATTACTGCAAATGTTGTAGTTTAATAACTACGTTTTCAACACTAATTAGTTTAGGAGTATTATAGTTGTTTCAGTTTTGTTACAAAATATGAGCAGTACACAACTTTCACATCTTACAGTAAGTTGAATTTACGCGTTTTCTGATTTCAGGTACTGATGGTACAAACACTCCTTGTAAAATGATATTTTTTTACAGTGATGAATTTAATAATTAGTGCTAATTGCCTACTGAATATTTTCTCTTACTGGAACTAATATTGTGCTGGGGGTGGTCTCAGTGGATTTGAACTTGGGTAGACACGGGTTCAAATGCCACCACCAGCAAAAAATGCAGGCTTATGTTTTGTTTTGCTAAAATATTCACTGCTGAAATATGTTTCTCTTAAAACATTCAAAGTAGCCAAATAAAATAAAAGATATAATGCTGTATGTTAATAAATGTATGTAAATTCTGCCTAGAGATGATCAGAAATAAACGAATTTAGCTAGTTACAAGCTAAACAAGAAGTAAGTAAATATTTTATATTAAATATCAACTAGTTAATAATTAAAAATGTCAAATATGGGAAAAAATATTTAAAAATTTGAAAATTGTTTTAGTTATTAAAAAGATGTATGAAAAAGATTTTTAATAGTATAAATATTAGGATTGTTTAGTAGTCTCGATCCCGAGTAGGCATAAGTTTGATTCCCACCACCGGAACTAAATGCGGGTTCACGTCTGGCTTCGATAAAATATCTGTTGCCGAAAGATGTTTCCCGTAAAACATTGTGAAGTCAAAGCATTTGAGTTTTTGTCAGCCAGAAAGTTCAATCAATGTAGTAAGAACTGTTAGCTGGGGAAGAAATGTTTGTAAATGTGCCAGCCGAATGGCTACTTCACTCTACCATGACATAATTTATTTCTTTTTATTCAATAATATATATTTGGAAATTTAATAAATTTATAATTTTATTTTAGTTGTATATTTATTTTCCTTTTTATGTGACAAACAATAATAATTCGTTTTATAACTCATTACGATTTGTAAATTGATTAATATGTGTATTATGCTACTTTGTACTTTTATTTTGTGTTGTTTTACTGATTATATCTCATGTATGTATGCATAAATGTATATGCTTAATGTACCTCTATTGATAAATAAATATTAAAATATTAATTATTTGTCAATCAAACGTTTTCGATTTAACTGCTAAAAGAAAAGCTAACTTTGTACATGTTTATTTCCCAATTATTCACTCGTATATAATGAAATTTAAATAATACAGTTATTGTGAGTTGCTTTTAATGAATTTGTTCTCATAAGAGCATTAGTAAAATAAAATAATTTATTATTACTATTATCATTATTATTATTTTTATTATTATCATTATTATTATTATTATTATTATTGCTATTGCTATTGCTATTATTATTATTATTATTATTATTATTATTATTATTATTGCTATTGCTATTGCTATTGCTATTATTATTATTATTATTATTATTATTATTATTATTATTATTATTATTATTATTATTATTATTATTATTATTATTATTATTGAAAGCGAGTGAATTTTCAAAATGTTGAGAAGGCACCGTAAAACGATGAATGAATCAGCTGACCAATCACAATTACATTAGAATAAGGACAGACAGGCACTGGGCTTGATAAGTCACTCCACTCCTGGATTATCTCGAATATTTAATATGTCGTGATCTTATTTCAATAACCGGGGCCTAGTGTAATGTTAATTCACCTAGCAATCAGGCCTAATATGTTTATCATCACTTTTCAACATATTCACCTTGACACTTACCTTGATCACATCGATAACCTTGAAATGTTGTCTGATCGCACAAACATGTTATATGATTACCTTCACCGTGTTCTTGACATATACCCTGATTTTTGCACACATTTTCTCGTAATTCAATTTCGTTCAATTTTGACTGTTGTGTCACCAATTTGGTTTCGGGTTTTAAACATGTGCGTTTGGTATCGTAACATCCCTTGGCAACAAAAGTCGTGCATTTGGAAGACGCATTGTGCCATTCATCATCTCGATTCCGACTTGCATTTGACAACAAACCGAATTGGAGAAGATTTACTGGCGTGTCATTGTTGAATAGAAAAGAAGCCATGCAGCCCTAAATGTCGAACGAAATGAATGTGTTCAATTCAATTGAAACGACATTTGTTTTTAAATTATTTTTATTATTTCTATATTTGCACAGCATATTAAACAATGAATGTCGATAGCTTGATAAACGTAACAAACGTAAAAGAATAACGAAGTTTTTTGTGACGGCGCCAATGTTCGTACATATTGACAAAGCCACCTGATTTTTGTCAGGGTCACCTCCCTTAACCTAAGAACTACATATTGTACACATATACCTTAAGATACCTTTTAACTATTCTGGCTGTATGCAAAAACATTTGGTCTCTGCTGTTATCAGTCTAAATACCTATGGATACCTGTCCTGGATGCACCACGTGGGGGATGTATGGTTACCTACATCTTCAAGATCATCAGCACCTCAATAAACGACATGACCGTAGGAAACGTTTGAAAATATGAAGCTCGACTCTGTGTTTTTCCCCCTCACGGTCATCAGTAGTAAAAAGCGAAAGATTTATCCGCATCTGAGGAGGAACCATAGTGTTTCAAAATTAATAAACTATTAATCTTTGTTCAATTGGGACCCTAAATTGTGCAGTCACTTTAGTGAATGATTATTGCTAAATATTTTGTTTGTTGTTTATGGTTAGGTCATAAATGTAAATTTAATTTATGGTATTCCTAAATATACATTAAAATAGCCCATAAAAATTTAAAGCCGTTTCTGCTACATTTTTAAGCAGTAGTTAAAAGTTGTTTATTAAAAAGAAATAGCAGTACAGTAATGGTTTAAAAAATATTTTATAAATAATGACAATAATGGTATACTAAAAATAATATTTTATCCCTATTTCTGTTTTTACTTTATTATTATTATTATGGTTAGGGTTAGGGTTGAGTGAAAGCCGAAAGGAAGCTCAATCTCCAATTTGCAGAATCTTCAATGCCAACAAGACTTTGTTGTTGTTGCTGTTTTTTGGTGTAATTGTTGTCTTATTGCCCCATGCTTATTTTTAAAGCAAAAGGGTTTTGTACAATAATATAATATAATATAATATAATATAATCTATAACATAAATAGAGGCACATACGTATATACATAACATATAATTAGTGATATTAAGCAAAATAATGCTAAATAAAAGTTCGAAGTAAACAATCAGACAAATTAATTAATTTATATTATTACTATTATTATTATTATTATTATTATTATTATTATTATTATTATTATTATTATTATTATTATTATCATGGTTATTGACCTAGATACTTCAGTAGAAGTAGCTTTCAGCACATAAAATATATGTCCAATTATAAACATATGTTACAATTAGCGGTATGTAACATTAGTTAGAAAATAAAATAAAGTAAAATTACATTGAATAAAAAAACTCAAAATTAACGTTTACTCAAATGTCACGTGCATTATGATATGCGTAAGGGGGCATGATATTACTTTGGAAACGTACTATAATTAATAGTATAATAATATAACAGTATACATTAAATGTGATTAACTCATGTGTGAGCATAAGTAATAAAACAATAACCTGGATTAAGGATAATGAATGGTCACAAAATAGAATAGGCAGATTACGGATAACAGTAATTAATCAAACAAAAAAATTTATGGATTGGTTTATGTAAAGGTCACTTTGAACTTGATTGGGATTAACCGTGCTAAATACGGAAGACATAAATTTGAGCACATATTTGTTCTGCACTTGCCGTGGATATGTGATCTTCTTGTTTTTTCCAATGCAATTAATTTCCTGAAATCACGATAACGTGAATGATTTGTGTTTGAGATACGAGTAATAAATTAAGAACATTCCTTAAAGTGTCAATGAATTATTTCATTAAAAATATCATTGTGAGAGATGCCTGAGGATCGGCTAATGATGGTAATGCATTTTTTAGCTTCATAAAAGCATTTCTTTTTAGTCCCGGAAATATTACGGGAGAACAATATAATATAATTGGATAAAATGTAGTTTTAAAATCTGTGTTAATAATATGTAAACGAACACGAAGGTTCCTTAATAGTCTAATGTAGAAGCACAAACCCCGAGTTCTTGTGAACATTTGCTCGATGTGATCAGACCAAGTAAGTTTGTTATTCAGTAAAACATTCAGATATTTAGAACTGTCGGAAGTGTTAATCTTTACATTTTTAATACGAACTTTTGAATGAAGTTGAATTAATTGTGTTGAAGGTTCGTGAGAACGAAAATTAATTACTTTACATTTTGTAGGATTTAAATTTATGCTATGATTTGTTGATCAGTCTACTAATTCATCAATTGATTCCAGGAAATGCAGATTATACTCGGATGAACAGATTGCTTTACATAAACCCATGTCAGCTGCATATTTGAAGAGTACGGCAGGCTTTTTTGGACGGCAAGCGTCAACGTATAATTAAAATAGAAAGGAGACAAGAACATTTTTGTTATTTTGAATTAAAGTGGGTTGTTTACGCCCCATTTGGGTGCATTGTGTTCAAAATAATTGGTTAGTCATTTAATTGCTTGAGTGGGAGCATTGCGTTCAATAAAACATTTCAGCAATTTACTTCTGAATATGCTATCGAATGCGGTTTTATAGTCAACAAACGAACAGCCTACGAAGCCTTTTTTATTGTCAAGTGGTTTTGCAACATAGCTAGTGTGAAATTATTTTTCTTGTACGCCAATTGACATGAATCATTACTTTGAATGTAGCATGTAGTTTATTTAAAATCAATTTCTCAATCAACTTCAACAGTCCTGAAGTGCATAAAATCGGTCAAAAATCATTTACGTTTTTAGTTGTTTGTTTTTTGGGACTGGAACAATTTGGGAAGTTTTCCAGGATTCTGCAATTTTATCTCTCTTCAAAGAACTCGTTAAAATGTGTATTAATGAAGAATATATTCAAAACAAATTTAGTTTTAGTATTTGCATACTAAGCCCATTTAGACCTGATAAAGTAGTGGATTTCGAGTTTTTAAGATTATATATAGATATTGGAACATCAGGTTCATCATTAATGTTTAAGTTATCCGGTTGAACTAGTTCTACAGAATTGTTGTGAATTAAGTCTGCGTTAAGGAAGTTCACATCAAGCGAAGTAGAAACAGGTTTTGTTTTTGCAAAAAAATATCAATATTATTCCATATGTTTCTGGGGTTGTTGTCGTAAGGAGAAAAGTAAAAGTTACTGACACAGTTTTGAGTGAAACTAATCTCCTTTTTATTTTAAGGCTTAATTGTTTTATTAAGAAGCGGTTGTTAGTTTTGTATGTCATCTCCTTTTTTCCACGTAGTTTTTATTACTTTCTTGTTGTGATGTCGGTTGGTGTTATATGACTTTGATTTGGGTTTTGTGAATTGCGCACAATTTTTCCTAAAATAGATTGTAGGAAGTGCTCGAATAATTGAGTAATGCGATGAAGTTAATGGAGCAAGAAATTGGGCTTTGTAGAATTGGGGAGCATTGACAAAAACACAATGTAATTTAGAGTTGCCTCTAGTATTGAAGTTCACTATGTCGGTTAAACCCGTAGACACAACATTATCTGTATTAGTATTGTTGAAATCACCGGCAAGCAAAACCAGGTTATTGTCACAAACAGTTATTAAATAATTAAGAATATTTTGGAAAAACATTTTTACACTCCAAACGAATTGCTGATGGTGGGATTAATAACATCAATACTTTTATAATGAGATAGAAATGGACACATACTCCCAAACTTTTAATACTAAATTGCGAAAATTCAAATAATACATTTGAGTTCGAGCAAAATTCTTTTTTATCTAAGTGACCAGATCACTACCATGTGCTTTAACTCTGCTGCTTCTATCGAAGCGATGTGTAGTAAATCCAGCAATTAATATTAAATTATTGTTAATATATTTATTAAGCCCCAATTCTTAAATAGGTAAGAAATTACTGTTTTGATGCAGCCTCTCTTTTTAAAAAGCAGTTTTAAGTGATCCATTTTGTTAAATAATAATAACGATCGTACTAACGGTAAGCCATTTTCTTTATAAGATTGTTTTCTAAAGCTTGTTGATAGCCAGAGTGATAATATTTCCTTTTTTTTGTTTTAATATTCTATTGTGTAAAACATGTAGGAATATTTAATTGTATATCCTGTATTAGCGTCTTGTGTTGAAGTAAAAATGTTCTATTAAAGTGAATTATTTGAGAAGTAATCATAATCATTATAAATTGATAAAAAATTGTACATTCTAAATGTTTTTAAAGTAACAAAAATACTGTTAACCAATGTAGAATATAATTGTACGTATATTTTGTAATTTTCCGATGTTCTTGAAAATGTAGCGCAGCCGTTCGAGGGCCAGCTTATTTTTATGATTATTTAAGGTTTTACGTCTATCGTGGAGCAAACAATATATATATATATATATATATATATATATATATATATATATGCATATACATTTATTTGAACTAATTTGGACATCCTACAGCATAATGTAACAACTGTGCCTTATAATGACTCATTCAAAGTATAGCAATTTTGAATTTTATTTAAATCACATGTTTACTGTATTGCCTATATTTATATTCATTAATATATGATATTCTATTGCATTTTGCCCACATTACTTGTACTACTACTTTTTAAAATTTTGTTGTTTTCTTATTTTTATATTGATGGTAAAAATAAATTTTACGCTGAATGTATCTTTAGTGAGATATCAAAGCTTTATATATATATATATATATATATATATAATGACATTAAGTTACAATAAGGATAAGCTGATTCTACTTTTTATTCAACTTTGAAATAGTATTAAAAAGTTAAAAAATGTTTTTTTTAATATTAAAGAGTTTATTTTATTGCTAAATTTACTTAATTTAACATTTTCCATAAAGTTTATACAAAAATTACCAACTTGTGTTAATGTATTAAGAAATTAGGATAATTTATATAAATTAAAAAAGTATTAACTAATTTTTACCACTTTGAATGCTTTACGGAAAAAGTATTTTTCAGATATTTTAGATATTTTAGCATAGTTGAAAGTGGTCCCGCATTTAATGAGTCGGCGGTGGGATTCGAACCACCAAGTCCACCAAGTCCAGGTCGAACGCTGTACCGCTCAGTTAATCCGGCATATATAAATATACTTTTCATTTACATTTAAAAAAAATACTTTAATTATTCATGGTTTTGTGTACATCGTATTTTATTGGTTTTTTCTAAACGGTATTTGCTTTTATTTCCGTATCTTAGCTAATAATTATCATCACAAAATTATTTATGAATTTTTTTGTAAAAAAAAATTAAGTGAATATACAATATTTTATAAACATAAAAATGTCACTTTGTTTTAATATATTGATTACAATAAATCATTTCAATGTTATTCAATTTTACCTGAAATGCTAGTGTTTGGCCAATTTTGAAATTTAAAAATCGTTGAAATAGCGCAGGAAGAGCTCCAAAATAACAATTTATTCTTTTATGTTTTTTATTCCAATAATTGAAAAACAAACGGGTTTGGTCGACCGTTTTTGTAGCTATGGCATTGTCAATATTGAAAAGGTATCCGTCGTTCGCATGACTACAATACAAATAACAAATGGCATGCAAACAGTTAGCTACTTAAATACAATTAAGTAGTTTGTTCTAAAATGCAACTGGAAAAAAGCATTGTGAATTAGAAAATAAACTGAAATCTCATTAATTAATTGAAAAAAATGTTTAGATAAAATTAACAATAAATATTAATAAGAATTAAACTAATAAAAGTTTTGAAAGCAATTTTATTTTAAATGTCTTGCTACTCAAATATATTTAAGTAGTCTATTTTAACAATTAAGTTCAATTGACAAAGATGGTTGGCAGCCCTGTTTTTACAAAAACATATTACTAAATAAGCAAAAGACGATTATTTTATGTTTAATAAATTTGAGAAATTTTTTTATTTATTCCGTCAATATATATATATATATATATATAAAGCAACATAGAGTGAAATACTAGAAATTAATAAAAATCTAAAATTCTTTTTGTCAATGAAAATAATTGGGAGTTAAATGCATTAATTTTATTAATTGATAATAATATTAAGTGTAATCTTGAAAATGTAATTTGTATGCAACATGGAAATGCGTTTGTGCATTGCATTTCCACTAAATATGTTTTACATTATTAACAACTGCTACATATTCTAACTCTATCTGGAAAGGACCAAAAATGATCGAATCTTGCCAGTCC